>JAIGNY010001548.1:382500-700000 GCA_020152595.1 Chiridota heheva | reverse complement strand
TGCTAGGCAATTAAGGCCTAAATCACATAGCCATTAGATGATTATTCATGCAAAGAACCCTTATATTTCTCCTAAAGTAATGTGCTTGAGAAAATTGGGGAGGGGGACAGCAGTTTTTCTTTTTCCATGTGCCTGATTTTGAAGCTTTTAAAGAAATTTCCTTCATGAGAATAATCATTTGCTAAGGGAAACTGACCCTAGATATCATTGAAAGTCTGAATTTTGTTAACTTTTTGTATAAAAAATGGTATTTTTCTTTAAAATGAGTCCTTTATGATGTATTTTAGGTTTTTCGTATGGTCTGGCCAATGGTAGCATTTGATTTTCATGAAAATGTATTTGGTTGGACTGATACAAATTCATATCTTCTTTTGGGCTGTAGTCTGTTACTCAGACTGACATAGGTCATCACATGTCACTAAATTACATTGTTTTAATTGACAAAGGTCCTGACTTTGCACTTAAAAGTTGTCTTAAAAGTTAGATAACAGTCATTTTTCATGGTCCAGCAAAACAGATAGACTAAATTTGCACTAAATAGGCTTGTTTTGGGGGGCATAGCATAGTTGTTGCTGAATTTTAGGGGGAGAGGCAGTATGGTTTTTAAAGATTTATGTTTGTTTGAAAGATATTGACCTCAATTGAATGGCAAAAGGTTATTTTTCAATAGGAACTGTGTTTTCATGCTATAGAATAGTAAAATCAATAGATCCAAACATATTTTCATGCAAATTTGCTAATTTCTTGGTTATTAGCCATATTCCCAAGGGTACGCTTTAAAGTTAGCCCTCATAGCATACGTAAATGTTTGTAGGAACCACCTTCTATCAAATTATTTCCCAAGAGAATATTATTTTCTTACTGTTTTTTTGTTGTTTCAATAATAGACCATTATGAGCATATCATAGGCCCTACTTGTGTGTTTTTCATATGCTACACATTGCACAGTCAAATGCTAGCTGTTTTTCTGGGACCGAAATGGTCCAGTGGAAATTTGGGTCATACCAGGTTGGTTGGAATTTAGTACCGGATGCAGTGATGTAAGTCTTAAAGAGATAGGAAGAAGTTTGTGCTACTATAGGTAGCACGGAACTAATAAAGTATCACTCCGCCATCCAAAAATAAGAAGCCTGAGAGAAAAGGCTAATAAAAATATTTTCGAGAGGTCCCATGTCATGGGACAGACAGCGGAGAATTCGATAATTTTAGGAATGGTAGAGAAAAGGTAGGTCTTGACTATGCATATCCAAACTTAATGAGATTTGTTTTAGTAAAATTTTCATGGGAAACTATTTTACCATGGACCCATACCCAAATTTAAGTGATTATGTGTGAGGGTGTATAACACCTCTTCACTTCTGAATCTGAATCTGAATCGGTTAAGTCGGCAAAAATCCTTCAAGAGGACATGAACGCCAACCGAGCGTAAAAAGTATTAGGCCTATGAGTAAAAAACTTCAGCCCCATAAAAAAGGGCCAAACCTTTTGGTGACCCCCTATTGAAAGTACGCTCATCCGAGAGATATTATATGGTACTTTTTAAAAAACATCACAGAAGTTCCAAATCTATAACATTCTAGTACAAAAAGGACCCCGAACTTGACTCTTTCATCATAGGCTTCAATGGGGCAAATAATTAGTTCCGTGCTACCGCTATGCACACCTTACAGCAGCATTTTAATGGACCAAACTGGACTTAAGACCCTCTTAGAGCCCATTTTGGGTCCATTAAAACGTTGCTCACAGGTAGCATGGAACTAAAGTATCCCTCCGCCATCCAAAAATAAGGACCCTGAGAGAAAAGGCTAATAGATATTTTTTCACTATACATTAAAAGTACCCTCATCCGAGGGATATTAAATGGTACTTTTTGGAAAACATCACAAAAGATTCCGAATCTATAACATTCTGGTACAAAAAGGACCTTGAACTTGACTCTTTAATGGGTCAAATAATTACTTCCGTGCTACCCACAGCTGTAATTAGCTCACATGACAAATCACATGATTTATTAACGCCGTTCTTTTTTTGGGATTGGATTTCTTTCTCACTACAATTTACGAATGGATTTCTTTCTCACTACAATTTACGAATCATAAAGACACAGTTTTTGGCGTGAAATACTACCGTTATATGTTAAACTAGCAATGTCGGGTAAAATTGTCTCAGTTGTCGTTAAAGACATTCGTTTCCCTACTTCATTAGAAGCTCACGGATCGGATGCACTGGTACGTAGGTTACAAAACAAAGTAGGCTAACGTTAGGCCTAAGTTAACTTGTTTAAACTTAACAGTTTAACAAACTTAAAGGCATAGGTGTTCCAAGCGTTATGGCAACCTATAATACATAGATGTACAAAGGTAGGTCACTTTCTAACGCGACTTTTAAACCGTGTATAAAAATTCCTTTTTTTGACCACTCGCGAATCTTAATTACATTTGTTGACTCAACTCACATTTGCTGGAGACTCCCTTCTTCGTTTATAAGCCACAGTATTTGTTCTTTTTTTTCTGATGAGATGTACAAACGATGGGCTTTTTACCGACATTACAGTCATGACTGTAAAAACCCAAGAGTTTGCTGCAAACTAAAGAAACGTTGCGATGACGTCATGAAGAAGCAGCACTTTAATTCAACTTCAAAACGGTTTTGCCAAGTTGGGAGCGGAAACTTTATTATTACAGTGAATGGGATATTTTTTATGAATACTTGTGTTGTCTCAGCCAGTCAGTGAAAATTAATGGTACTTATCATATATGTTGAAAAATATTATCTAGTAATACACATCATATTTGAAGAAAAATAAATTCTGTCCAGTATTTGTTAAAAAATGACAAAAAATATGTTCAATGATAACTGACTGTTTGTTTCCCCCTTTGACTGAAGTTTGAGATTGTCAAAAAAGTACTTTCTATGTGTGGCCATGCACCACAACATTCCCGGATGTCCGACCTCGAGAATTACACAACAAAAAATATGTCCCAATGATAACAATTAACACACTGTACTGTACGTGTGGGTCTTATTCAGTAACTCGGTTGTGACACTTTAACTCATGCACTTCTCTGAATCTAGAGGATGAACGATTATGATAGATTACACACTCTAAGCAAAGTCACTTGGACTCAACATTTGTTTCACAAAATTTGTCCCAAAATTGATTTCCGATATGCATTTGTTCCTTATCTGCAATATCCCAAATCATAGACCTAAAGCGTTAATTGTTTTGCAGACAAGACAATACACCATAGAGGCAATACTCCATAAGGGAGTCCTGCCGAGTTTCTACAAGGAAGGTTCATATAAACAAATAAGCATTGACACCTGTTTTTACACAAGTTATTGTTAGCCCTGGCCAAGTTATTTGTCATATATACCACTGTTGTAAGCCTCTCATGGATTTTTTGTTTGTTAGCAGAAGTGCCCTAAATAAGCATGTCTTTATTGATTTAAGGTCTGTATGAATAGGCTACACAACAGAAAATGTCCCATTGATAAACAAACAAGTAAGCCCCTAACGCTTACTGTAGTACAAAGTACTGTAGGTTTTGACCATGGTTGAAAAATCTTGTAGTTCTTCCCACAAACATAACAAATTGAATATTTTTTTTCCCTCTGCTGTTTGTAAAGATTTTAAACCTTGTAGATTAAGAAAAATAGTCCTGACAAGGGGAGATGAGGTCGATTAAGGAATCTTTCAGAAATTTGTGGTTTGCTAAAGGGATACTTGTGACCAGTTTTCAATAGTCCTCCTGAGTTATAATGTAATTTCCTTCTGAGATTAAAAATCTTCCTTGAAAGTTTGGGGAGTTTGCAAGATTTTCCAACCTTTGTTGTGACAATAACTTCTACTAGTTGGATTTGATGAGCTTTTTTATTCTTTCTTTATCTGTCATTGCACTACAAATTTGTATAATATTATCTCTTTGTTTCTAGGCATCCTAACTCAAACTTCTCTTGGTTTTTTATAATTCTGTTGAATTATCTTCACATCTGATATTCATTAAAACATCTTTCCTTAATACCGTACAGCATACAGATCCAGATTACTCCTGTGCTTATGTCATTATAAGAACAGATGCAGACAATAAGCTTGAGGGTCATGGGCCTACCTTTACTATTGGCAGGGGAACTGAAGTGGGTAAGAGTATTTTAATCTACATGTAACTCTAGTAGTAGAACATGAACTTACATGTACTTGAAAGGGGACCTTAAAAGGAAATAAACAAATTTGTAATCTATTCTCTATCTTATTCAATTTAGTAGTGGCAGAGGTGTAGGAAACTTTTAAAAAGTGTGGGTGTGGGGGAGGGGGGATGACCTCTTAGGGGGCACTTCCCAAGTCATATACATGTGTTTCCTCAGTCTGTAGAGAGAATAAGTGAGCCCAACAACAAATTAAAAAGAGAACTAATATTTTTTTCTCAAAAGCGTGTGCACATTTCACCAATTCTTGTACCTTTGACAGTAATTGCACGGGCACTTTTCATTTTTAAAAGGGACAAATTTGTCATTCCCCCCCCCCCCACCCCCTTCCCCCTCTTTCATCCCAGTTCTTTCACTATGAGTAGTAGATATATGATAATACAAATTAAATTGATTTTCAATACCATACTTCATTGTTAATAAATTGAAGGTGCAATGTTTCTTTTCTCCAGCAAACTCTACACCAGCTGTTGTCAATTTTTTTTAGGTGCAGCTGCTTTAAAATTAACTGCTGATTGTAACAAGCTGGTATTAGTAGTATCTTTGTCTCTGAATTTCTATTTGTCTTCCGTAATACAATATGACATGTCTGACTACAAAGTCCTTTAATGCAAACTGCTTGGTATGTACTACATATTCTTTTTCTAATGAATAGTCCAGATCACAATTGATCCCAAAAGTTGATCCCTTACCAAGGTTTTAGCTCCCCATAGGCAAGTTTAGTTTGCATATACAATAGCTTGTATTACAAAGGAAATTGTTTTTGTTTTGTAAGCCATTAAGTTTTCAATCTTGAGCACATTCCAAGATTAAAACTTCATACAGGTTCTGATTGTGAGTGTAAATTGAGCCTGTAGCGAGCCAACAGCATGTTTAAAGTGAGCTCAGCATATCTATAAGGATGAACAGTCTTTTCAAAGAATATTTGCGTGTAACTGTATGTGTGTGCAAAACAATCTTTTTAATGTTTTTGATACCCACTGGAACTGGATTGTCATCCTTTGTGTTCAGTGAACCCTTTAAATACTTTTGTTATTGCCTCTCACAGTGGTTGCCTGCATTGAAGCTCTGAAGTATCACATAGTGGACAAGAACCTGGCAGACATTTATGGTGACTTTGGGGCCTTTTGGAAGAGGATGGTGAATGATTCACAACTTCGATGGGTAAGTGAAAAACCCTGGTGGCATCTGTATGCTAGACAAATATACAGTAGGAAAAGCTGCACGTACCGTAGAAAAAGCAGCACATACCGTAAGAAAAGCAGCACATACCGTAGGAAAAGCAGCACATACCATAGGAAAAGCAGCACGTACAGTAGGAAAAGCAGCACATACAGTAGGAAAAGCAGCACGTACAGTAGGAAAAGCAGCACAGTTTTATAGCATCATCGACTAAGCTTAAATCAGTTTCAAGATGGACAACATTTTATGTTTTTTAAATACACACCTGAAAGTGGATGGACAAGTTCCCTTGCCACCCGCCCAACCACCCCCAACCACACACCCACCTCCCAACCACACCCCCCCAACCACACACCCCAACCACACACCCCAACCACACACCCCAACCACACCCCCCCAACCACACCACACCAACCAACCATACCCCCAACCACACCACACCCCAACCACCCCCAACCACCCCCTCACCACACCACACCCCCACAACCACCCCTCACCACACCACACCCCCACAACCACCCCCAATTTTTCAGCCCCGAGTAACTATCCTATGGGCAAGCTACTTTCAAATTTTTGTATGGATCCTATATATATATATATATATATATATATATATATATATATATATATATATATATATATATATATATATATATATATATATATATATATATATATATATATATATATATATATATATATATATATATATATATATATATATATATATATATATATATATATATATATATTATATATATATATATATATATATATATATGATTAGAAAAAAGGCAAAATATATTAGTTGTGTGTTAAATTGGGTATAATTCTTCCAATTGGCCTTACATTGACAACAATAGAAGAAAGACTTTCAAGTTAATAATTTCTTCAAACCTTATAGATAATATTAAACTATTGTTACCTCTATTTGGAAAACTTTCAATGTAGGAAATAATTCATATTTATCTTAACTGAATTTCATATTTGGTTCTTTTTCTGCAGATTGGACCAGAAAAAGGGGTGATACACCTAGCAACAGCTGCCCTCATTAATGCATTATGGGATCTGTGGGCCAAAATAGAGGGCAAGGTGAATTACTCGATTTGTTGCTTTCATGATGGGGAGCATGAGGAGATGTTTCTTGATATGATATGATATGATATGATATATAGAAGTTATATGGCGCATTTTCTAGTTTAATGAACTATTTAAATGCGGGCTACAACTAACAGACTAGTTCTCCGGCTGCCTATGGGCACACATGCACTTAGTACTTAAAAGGGAAAGTGAATGAACATCACATTTTCATACTTCTCTTCTCGAATAGTGTTCAGAGAACCAGGCAGGGGTGACTCTCCTGTCATCGAGACCGACAGCTTAACGTCCCCTCCGAAGGACGGTGTGCGCCATTTAACCATTGTCACTTTTCTCAACAGATGAATGAGGAGTAGGAGCTGCAGACGAAATGCTTCTGCTTTGATTTTTAGCATATTTTTCTGCATAGCTGTGGAAAAATTGAGTTAGACGTGACTGAGGCTTGAACCCGGGACCTCTCAGCCATGTACTCTGCCAACTGAGCAGTGTGAGCACCTAATCTCCTTCTTTCCATAAAGAAAATTGTAAAGTATTGATGATTAAATCAATTGCTTTGATAAAGAGCTGCAATTAAGTGATTTGCTCTCAGACTTGTAGGAAACAGACAGTCACTTTTGGTATCCTTTTCAAACTAGGTCACCCTTCAACAGTTTCTTGAAATTAAAAAGAGAAACAACATTTTAATTTTTGCAATTCAGTAGCATACAGTAGAATGACATTCCTCATCCAAAATCCTTTTTATGAGTGTAAATTGAATGAGATTCAACTCCAACACAATGCATGGATCACTGAATTCGGGTATTGGGAAGAAAGCACAATGCATGGATCACTGAACTCGGGTATTGGGAAAAAACACAAAGCATGGATCACTGAATACTGGTATTGGAAAAAAAAACACAATGCATGGATCACTGAATACAGGCATGGTGATGCTATGTAGGAGAAAATCACAATGTGTTGATGCACTCCTGCCAGTCATAAGTGCCATCATTAATCAATCACTTTTTGAGTCGAGGGTGCCGTCTTGCTTTAAGCGCTCTAATGTAAAACCACTACTGAAAAAGTCTGGTCTAAATAAAGAGGTGCTAAAGAATTACCGACCTAAATTACCTTTTATATCAAAACTTGTAGAAAAAGTTGTAGAAATACGCCTTAAACAACATTTGAATGCCAACGCTTTGTATGATGATCTCCAGTTTGCATATCACAAGTTCCATTCAACAGAGTCAGCTTTACTAAGAGTACATAACGACATTGCTACAGCTGTTGACAATAGGTCCCACACTATAATGGTTATGTTAGACCTGCCAGCAGCCTCGATCATATTGATCATGAGATTTTATTTAATCTTCTTCACCAAACTTTTGGAATTGCTTCAAACTCATTGCAGTGGTTTAAGTCCTATATAAGGGATAGAGTGCAATGTGTGCAAATTGGTGATGTTACATCTGGTGAGAGGCAGTTAAGGTTTAGGGTGCCACAGGGATCTGTACTTGGTCCGTTGGTATATTGCATGTTTGCTCGTCCAGTTGGAGAAATAATTCAACTATCACTGTTATGCTGATGATACACAATTATATTTGAATTTTGGTGCACTGGCGTCATGGGGGGATGTATCATCAAAGCTCCAAGCATGCCTTTCAGATATAGTCAGTTGGATGCAGGTGAATTGTTAAAAACTTAATCAAGAAAAAGCTATATTCATTGTATTTACACCCAAAAATCAGGGTGATGATATTCAAGACTTATGTATAAATATGGGACCCTTACACCATACATTCTGTTCCCAACGTAAAGAATTTGGGTGTGCATCTCGATCATAATCCTACTATGGAAAACCAAATTGATTCTATCTGTCCTGTAATTGGCAGATCCGAAATATTGGCAAAATTAGGAGGTATATTACTGATGATGCTTGTAAGATCTTAATCCATGCCCTTGTGACATCAAAATTTTGTTACTGCAATGCCCTACTATATGGTCTGCCTTATAACCTCACCGCCCGCCTTCCAAAATTATGCTGCAAGGCTTGTAAGTCGCACTTATAGACATGAACACATAACACCTGTCTTTCGTGACTTACATTGGTTGCCCATTCATTGCAGGTCCAGTTATAAAATCCTTCTATTTACATATAAGTCACTAAATGGTTTAGCCCCTGTTTACCTCACTGATTTAATACATAAATACCAGCCAACTCAATCTCTTCGATCAGAATCCAAGTCATTACTTACAAAAACTGTTACATATGGAAACAGGCGAATTGATCAATCAGCATATTTTTTTTAGATTTGTATGTCTTTTATTGTAAAGCACTATAGAGCAATTTCTGATTGGATAGGGCACTATATACATTTTGTATAATAATGCATGGATCACTGAATACAGGTATTGTGAGAAAAACACAATGCATGGATCACTGAATACAGGTATGGTAATCCTAGGTAGGAGAAAAACAATGCATGGATCACTGAATACTGGTATTGGAGGAAAACACAATACATAGATCACTGAATACAATTATAGGTAGGAGAAAAACATAATGCATGGATCACGGAATGCTGGTATTGTGAGAAAAACACGTTACATGGATCACTAAATACAGGTATTGTGATCCTGGGTAGAAAGAAACTGCATGGATCACTGAATACAGGTATTGTGATCCTAGGTAGGAGAAAAACACAATGCATAGATTACTGAATACAGGTATTGTTATCCTAGGTAGGAGAAAAACAGTGTACAGATCACTGAATACGGGTATTGTGAACCTAGGTAGGATCAGGAAGGGTCACTTCTCATGGGGGTAGGGTTGGAAAGATACAAAAAAAGTCACTCCTCAATCATTCATACAATTTGGCGAGGCCAAATCAAGTGTGGCGAGTACCACATTATATTATAAGATAACATAACAAGATAACATGCTAAGAATGGTTATTCACCCCATAAAAAAAAGCCCAATCTAATACCACCACAAATCAAAGTAAAGAACTAATCATTGTTGACTTTGAAATTGTTAACAGAATTGGAGCTGACCACCCACTCAGGCAAACCATTCCACTCATAAACAACTCTTTGCGAAAATCTAAAATGCCGAATATCTATCCGTGAGAACTCTTTGGTCAACTTCAAATTGTTACCACATGTCACATGAGGATTAGCTGAAACATGCAAGAAATTACAGGAAGTCAAAACATCACTACCAGATAGGAATTTAAAAACCTGAATTAAATTGCCACATACTCATCCTAAGTCGAGCGTTATGAAACCAAAAATTTGCAACCTAGATTCATCAGAGAGATTTTTTACTTTGGGAATAAGTCTAGTGGCTCTTCGCTGAACCTGCTTCAAAATGAACTTATCCCTCTCATAAAAGGGATTCCAAGCCTGAATAGCATACTCAAGGTGAGGTCTGACTAACTGCCTGTAAAAATTAAAACAACCTCTCTACCAAGAAAATATTAATTTCTTCTAATCAAACCAAGCATCCTATTTTCCCTTGCAGCTGTTAAAGCACATTATTTAGAAGGCTTCAGATTGCTAGTAATGACAACACCGAGATTACTTTCTTGATCAACACAACCAAGATTTGAACCATTCATGCAGTAATCAAAAGCCAAATTGCTCTGACCAAAATGAATAACTTATTTTATAAATAACTGTATTTAGTCACATTGAACGACATCTGCCACGTTTGGGACCAAAAAACTAACTTATCCAGATCACTTTTCAACATTATAATATTTCTACTCACCACATTTTTGTTTGATTGTCTATGGTGAGCAGACGATTGGTTTTTTCAAGTCTGCAAGGGGAGCAAGATCCAACAAAATGTCCCGCTTGCAAACGGAAGGATTGCATTGGTAAATTAAGTTTCCAAACAATATTGCTGCTAATCAGGAAATTTCTTTCATATTTTGGGGAAATTACCTTAATTTTTACCAAAAATGTCTTCAATTTTCAGTTTTCTGCTCATAAGCTTAATGTTTACTGCAAAGAAAGCACATGAGGGTTAATTTTTGCTCTCTAAGCCAACTGCCTCCACTCTCTGTAGCCTTTAATCGAGATTTCATCTATAACTACATTTGTACAAATATAAGTTTTAAAACCCTTGTAGAGATTCCCTGAAAACATGTCCTACTCCTCTCATTTGGGCATATTTCTCATTATTTCTTTATTGTAAATTACAATTTGTTATAATTATTCACAATAGCCTTTCTTATTAATTTTTAGCCACTTTGGAAACTGCTAGCTGATATGGTAAGGAAATCTGAATTCTTTTGCCTATTTACATGAGACATACTTTTTCAATATGATTATGTACTTGGTAAACAAACAAACATTCAAGTTAGCGTCCTTTGCTCGTACAACCTACGTATTTTGAGGTTCTAAGTTCCCATTCTTGCATCACATATATCACATACACCAAAATATCCTCAAACTTTGATGAGTTATAACCCAGAAACTAAAGTTTTTCTCAGTTTAAAGATTGTTTGACTTGTAATGTTATGTTTGTTTTCAAATTATCGGTAAAACACAATTTTAACACCTATCCATATACTTGTGACCTGTATTGACATGTCTCATTGTACTATGTCATCCACTGTACCCCAGGAAAATGAACTGCAAATATCCACTCATGAGCCTCAGCATAAGGGCGGGGATTTAGGTCTAACTTTAGACCGATGAAGAAATTTGCCCACTAAAAGTGGGGGTGGGGAAGGGGTGGAGTTACAAAAAGAAAGTTTCCCACCAAAAGTAGAGAAGAAAATCATAAAATCACATTAAAACACAAAACAATCACCATATTAAACAATCACCATACAAAACAATCACCACACAAAACAATCACCATACAAAACAATCACCACACAAAACAATCACCACACAAAACAATCACCACACAAAACACTCACAACACAAAACAATCACCACACAAAACAATCACCACACAAACAATCAACACAAAACAATCACCACACAAAACAATCACCACACAAAACAATCACCACACAAAACAATCACCACACAAAACAATCACCACACAAAACAATCACCACACAAAACAATCACCACACAAAACAATCACCACACAAAACAATCACCACACAAAACAATCACCACACAAAACAATCACCATACAAAACAATCACCACACAAAACAATCACCATACAAAACAATCACCACCCAAAACAATCACCACACAAAACAATCACCATACAAAACAATCACCACACAAAACAATCACCACACAAAACAATCACCACACAAAACAATCACCACACAAAACAATCACCACACAAAACAATCACAACACAAAATAATCACCACACAAAAGATATACATATGGAGAAAAAAGTGGGAGGAAAATGTGCCCCCAAATACCTATTCCATAGACTAATTCATAAGGAAAAAGAAATAAGAACAAATGTTTGTTTTTGTCTAATAAAATAATATTTTTTGTATCACCCATAGGAACCTGAAAAGTTGGTGTCTTGCATAGATTTCACCTATTTGTAAGTAATCTTATACATTATGAGACAGCGATTCATTTTTGTACTGGGTGTTTCATGGGAAACTGTAAAAGATTGAAAATTTGACGTTAGATTTTTAAGGTTCTTTAATTTATTCAAGATTTTACCTCTCTACCAAGCTTTGTTTTGAATTCACATTTAAATTTGACCACATGTGACTGTATTTTGTCATTGGATATTATGAAGACTGACCATGGTTACAGGTTTCTGATGATTTTAATTCAAAAATACTTGATAGCAATGGACATACTGTAGCATAGTCTACATTGAAAACTAGAAGGAAAACTTAATAAGATAATTTTTCCTCCCTTTAAGAACAAGAAAATATAATTACACAACATCTTGTTTATCAAGTCCTGTAAAAACTAGAAATACATTTTGCAATAACTTCATATTTAGATTCCTTAAGTAAAAACAATTGGGGATATTTTTTATACCAAAAACTTTTCTGAGTGGTAATATATCTTTTGAAATGAATAAAGTGTCTGAATTGGAATTAGTGATATTCTCGAAATTACCAACTTAACATGGGTGTAATATCTGATACCGGCTTTGAAAAATTGTTAAAATAAAGGAAATTTTTGTTATAATCACAACATAGTGGCAAATTCTTGTCAAAATTTGATGACACTTGTAAATATGTATACTTCATAGTGCCTTGTATTTTTGTGGGAAATGAAATTCATGATTGATTTCATTGTTTGTCAAATTATCTGTTCTCATTTGGCCAATAACCTCTCTGTGATTCTTTAGTCATGATTTGATTGAATAAAGAAATAATCTGTGAAATTTCGTTTTCATATATATGATAAAGGACTATTAAAGAAACAAATTGGTGAGGAAAAAAAGATGTTGATTACTCATTCCATTTTGGAGTATATATTACATATTAAATATTTCACAAGTGTGTTGAAAAGTGTACAGTGTGATGTCATACTTGCAGATCTAAGACATGTCTTTGAAAATTAATTGCCTCTTTTTAACTGAATTATTAGAAATATTTTGTTGTTTAATTATTGGTTTGGGTATAACATACACTTGACCTGAACATGCCCACCTACTCATGTATCTTACACTCAAAATGAAAGAAAAGAAAATTTTGTTTATATAGAAAAACAAACTAAACAATTATCTTGAATCTGCAATGATGACATCACACTGTACACTGCAAGGTCACTTTTCAACACACTGATGAAATCTTTGAAATGTGATGACTTTTAAACAGAATAAGATATCATATACATGTTTTTTCACCAATTTGTTTCTTTAACCCTTAGAGTCCCAGGGGTCCCAAAACGTGACTAAAATTTGTTGGGAGTTTTTCTTTTTTTAATTGATTTTTATAACTTTCCTTTCGTTTTGTATCACTACAAGTTTGATTTACCTGAGTGCTAATACAATAAACAAAGTCAAATAAAGAAAATATCGACATAAACATGAAAAATTGCAAATTTTAGACTACATTACATATGTCTTAGTTTGTGAATTTGTTTTCATACTTAAATATTGGCATGAATAAAGAGGGGGGTTATTGCTATTTTTGATTTCAATCGAAGGCATGTGGATTGGCCTTTCTTACAGTATATTTCGCATAGGTGAGTTGTATCACGATCAGAAGCTTTGATTTTTCCCAAATATTTGGTCTCAAAAAGGCTAAAAATCATTGTAATTTTCACAAATTTTGCCAAAAAGGATATTAATGATGAGTCAAAATTCGACTGGAATTGGATGCATTGATGTCTTTGTAAGTTCCTCACGGGTTTTCAGGCAAAAGCATTTTTTATTCAATTTTGTACATTTTTTTATTTATTCTTATTTCAACCCATCTTTTTTCAAAAATCTTCAATATAACCTCCATCAAAAAGTTACATTTACTGAAGAACTATTTCAGCTCTTTCAAATGATACCAGAATCACTGCTGCGGGCCTATTTGACGAAGTAAAATAATACTTTTGAAAAATGCATGTCCAATCTGTTGTGTCACGACTGATTGTGAAACAAAGGGTTAATAGTTTTCTTATCATATATATGAAAATGAAAATTCATGGGAATGTTCCTGAAAGTTTATGACACGATTTATCTATACTGTAATCAGCATAGAAATGTAGCAAATCCTGTAGGTCAAGTGTATAAACACTAACCTGACTGTCTGTAAGTTTGTAAGTTGATCTATTGTTGTAAAGTTAAAGATGCCTGAATGTTGAATTTCTTGCTATTTATAGGACAGATGTTATCACAAAGGAGGATGCTATAGATATTCTGAAAAAGAACAGAAGTACTCGGCAAGAAAGAGGTAATGTGCACTGTAAAAGGATTCCAATTTAATAAAAAAAACATGATTCTGTAAAACGCTTTCATGTATTTTTCAATATTTATTTTGTTCATCTATAATTGTGAACAAAACTCATTGGAACACTATCTGAAAACGTTACTGCTTTTATGAACACACTTCTCAATTCTTATTATTCATCATTCATACATCATAAATAATGGTAATTTTTGTTAGTGGTTCTTCAATCTCTTTTTTAATTAGTATATTTCTTAATTCTAAGGACATTGGCATCATTACCATGATGTCTCCAGTGTGTCCTAACCTACCATGCTATCTTCCCACACGCCATTCATTTTTTCAAAATAGGTCAAACATACAAACAAATCCAACATTGGAAAGGGGAGGGGATTGGGAGTTAAAAATCAAGGAAGGAAGGAGTTATAACACTAAATATTTAGCTCTTTGTGATCCTAAATTGTTCCTACAGCTTTGTCCAAGATCATAGTATTTAACTCCCATTGAATGTGCATGGTAAAGTAAGAGTTTTATTGTGAATGATAAAGATGTTAAATGAAAATCTAATGATCGATATATAATTCTTTGTGGAGAAAAATATGTTTTATTTGCTTGTTTTGTCCAGTTTGGGCTTTGGCCCTGTTTTCAATAGTCATCCTTCATAAATAACTTTCAGATCACTTCAGCAAACTTGTGGGTACATAACCCATAATAATACTGAGTTTCATCTCTGTCCCCATGGTCTGAGTACAACTGTGATAATTTGATTGCTTGTTAAGGTTGGATCATTTCTCTGTCTTTACTCAGAGGCATATCTAAAAGAAACTGGATACCCTGCATATACCACCTCAGTTGGATGGCTGGGCTACAGTGATGAAACAATCAGAAATGTAAGTATGTGTGTATATGCACAGTCATAGGCAGGACCACCAGGGTGCATTTTTTATGGTGTTTTTTGTAACTTAGAATGATGTTGTGACTTTGCCCCCCTCCCCCTCCCCCAAGTGGGCAAATTGATTTTTTTGACTTTGATAGTTGCAGTGAGTGGCACATCTTGTCTAAGCAATTGTTGTTTGTATTATGCTCAACATCAGAAAGGGATACGATCATTTTTAAAATGTAAGTTGCCGTCATGCCAGTTTTACTTTGACTTGCAAAGTATGTTTCCACCAACAAGTTAAATATCTTTCATGAGTTGTTGTCTGGTCTTTTTTAAGCTTCGTGTTGAAATACAGAAATGAGCTTATATCCTCTACCAATTTTATCACAAATAATCACCAAATGGTTTTTGAAATTTTCATTTGGTGAATAATGTAAATCATCTAAATGGTTTACAATTGATTTTCAATTTCAACCCGCTTTTCAATTGATTTTTAATTTCAACTCGCTTTTCAATTGATTTTTAATTTCAACCTGCTTTTCAATTGATTTTTATTTCAACCTGTTTTTCGATTGATTTTTAATTTTAACCTGCTTTTCAATTGATTTTTAATTTCAACCTGTTTTAAATTGATTTTTAATTTCAACCTGCTTTTCAATTGATGTTAATTTCAACCGGCTTTTTAATTGATATTTGTTTTCAACCTGCTTTTCAATTTAATGGTTTCAACAGCGGTGTCGAGAAGCTTTGAAAAATGGCTGGACCCGATTCAAAATGAAAGTGGGTAACAATCTGGAGGATGATACCAGACGAGCAACTATCATACGTGAGGAGATTGGACCAGACAAGTGGCTGGTTTGTAGTGACACAATTACTGAGAATTGTAATGATGTATTTTAAGCATTTTGAAAGCGATTTTGACTTGGTAAAATGCATTATTCTAAGATCTATCAAAATCTCTCATTTTTCTTGAAGAAAGCTCTTGTTTTATCGTAGATAAAGTTTTGTAATAATAATCTTAGTAGTTCTTAGTATGTTTCCACCAACAAGTTAGATATCTTTTATGAGCTGTTGTCTGGTCTTATTTAGTATGTCTTTATTTTATAATAATCTTAGTATTTCTTAATTTGTATGTCTTTATTTTATAATAATCTTAGTATTTCTTATTTTGTACGTCTTTACTTTATAATACTCTTAGTATTTCTTATTTTGTATGTCTTTATTTTATGATAATCTTAGTATTTCTTATTTTGTATATCTTTATTTTATATTAATCTTAGTATTTCTTATTTTGTATCTTTATTTTATAATAATCTTAGTATTTCTTATTTTGTATGTCTGTATTTTTTAGTGATCTTAGTATTTCTTATTTTGTATGTCTTTATTTTTTAATAATCTTAATATTTCTTATTTTGTATGTCTTTATTTGATAATAATCTTAGTATTTCTTTTTTAGTGTGTCTTTTTTTAAATAATTTTAGTATTTCTTATTTTGTATGTCTTTATTTGATAATATTCTTAGTATTTCTTTTTTGTATCTTTATTATATAATAATCTTAGTGTTTCTTATTTTGTATGTCTTTATTCTATGATAATCTTAGTATTTCTTATTTTGTATGTCTTTATTTTATAATGATCTTAATATTTCTTTTTTTGTATGTCTTTTATTTTGATAATTTTAGTATTTCTTATTTTGTATGTCTTTATATGATAATATTCTTAGTACTTCTTATTTTGTATCTTTATTATGTAATAATCTTAGTGTTTCTTTTTTGTATCTTTATTATATAATAATCTTAGTGTTTCTTATTTTGTATGTCTTTATTTTATAATAATCTTAGTATTTCTTATTTTGTATGTCTTTATTTTATAATGATCTTAATATTTCTTTTTTGTATGTCTTTTATTTTAATAATTTTAGTATTTCTTATTTTGTATGTCTTTATATGATAATATTCTTAGTATTTCTTATTTTGGATCTTTATTATGTAATAATCTTAGTGTTTCTTATTTTGTATGTCTTTATTATATAATAATCTTAGTATTTCTTATTTTGTATGTCTTTATTTTATAATAATCTTAGTATTTCTTATTTTGTATCTCTTTATTTTATAATAATCTTAGTATTTCTTATTTTGTATGTCTTTATTTTATAATAATCTTAGTATTTCTTATTTTGTATCTTTATTTGATAATAATCTTTGTATTTCTTATTTTGTATGTCTTTATATTTTAGTAATCTTAGTATTTCTTATTTTGTATGTCTTTATTTTATGATAATCTTAGTTTTTTTTTTTTTTATATGTCTTTATTTTTTAACAATCTTAGTATTTCTTATTTTGTATGTCTTTATTTTATAATAATCTTAGTATTTCTTTTTTGTATCTTTATTATATAATGATCTTAGTGTTTCTTATTTTGTATGTCTTTATTATATAATAATCTTAGTATTTCTTATTTTGTATGTCTTTATTTAATAATAATCTTATTATTTCTTATTTTGTGTGTTTTTATTTTTGCTATCATATACAAAATCTTAGAAATGTTGTTATTTCGTAGTGTATTCTATTCACTTAGAAGCATGGCTTCCTCCAAACTTTCTCAAAATGTTATTTTGGGTGTGAGGGACCAATGCACATTTGACCCATTCCATATCATTTCAATTTCTTGTTTCCTGCTTGAATGAAACACATTACACTTGAATTTGAATAATGAACATCTGTTTATCAATGTAAGGTTTCTTGTTCTGTGCAGATGATGGACAGCAATCAGCGCTGGAGTGTCCAGGAAGCCATTGATTGGATGAAAGCCCTGGCCAAGTTCAAACCAAAGTGGATAGAGGAACCGACTTCAGCCGATGATGTTATGGGTCACGCTGATATCGCAAAGGTCAGGCACCCACTTTACCTAAAGAAATAGTTCACATTGGTCAAGCATCATACACAAAAGAGGACTTCAAAAGAAACAAACTGGTTAAGAAAGCATTCAAAAATCTTATTCCATCAAAGACATATTTAAGATAAAACCTTTCACCTCATATGTGTAGAAACAACTGAAATGGAACCAATTGTGATGTCACATTCTCACATTCATCAAAGTCTTTATGTGGCTTAAAGCAAATGGACGAGGGCATTAATCATTTGAAACTTTCCGTAACAGTCATTTTTACACAATTGAGACATTGCTTAATGCTTAACAAAATAAGATATTGAAGTAGTTTCTATTGATGAAGTGCTCTTTGATATGACCACTAAACAAAAAGTAGATTTTGTGCAAAATGGGTCTTTTATTTTGTTTCATTGGATGTATTCACAAGTGAATTAAGAATATATGACTGAATTTCTGAGATGGATAGCATAGCTAGGGATGTACACAAATGAATTCCTGAGATGGATAGCATAGCTAGGGTTGTACACAAATAAATTCCTGAGATGGTTAACATAGCTAGGGATGTACACAAATGAATTCCTGAGATGGACAGCATAGCTAGGGATGTACACAAATGAATTCCTGAGATGGATAGCATAGCTAGGGTTGTACACAAATGAATTCCTGAGATGGATAACATAGCTAGGGATGTACACAAATGAATTCCTGAGATGGATAGCATAGCTAGGGATGTACACAAGTGAATTCCTGAGATGGATAGCATAGCTAGGGATGTACACAAGTGAATATCTGAGATGGATAGCATAGCTAGGGATGTACACAAATGAATTTCTGAGATGGATAGCATAGCTAGGGATGTACACAAATGGGTACCCTTCATCGCAAACCTCTGACAACAGCTCTGTATCTTTCCTTCAAGAATGTTTAAATTGATTGAAGAAAGTTTCTAACTTTAAAACTGATCAAATGGCAACATAACTTTATAAGATAGATAATCCCAAGCCTGTTTCAAATCATGGCCATATAATTCCAGATTTTTATGACAGAAAAATTGCTTTATTTTCCTCCTATTGATGTAAAATTTGCCACTACAATATTAAATCCTTTATGTACAGAATCCAAGAATGCCACTTTAAATGCTCTGGGGGGAAGTTTTCTTGCTGAATTGCATAAAAGATAATAAATTCATATTTTATGTTTTTCTGCACAGGCACTTAATCCTCTTGGCATTAAAGTTGCTACAGGGGAGCACTGTCAAAACCGTGTTATGTTCAAGCAGTTTCTCAAGTCTGGTGGGATGCAGTACTGTCAGATTGATAGCTGCAGGATTGGTGGCGTCAATGAGATTGTCAGCGTTCTTCTGATGGCAAAGAAATTAAATGGCAAGTTTAAGTACCTTAATCAATATAATAAGCGCCCCTGCTCTAATAAGTGTCCAGCCAAGTCCCCTTTCACTGGTAACATTTCCCAACACCAATAAATAATCAATGTTTACAATTATTTAATATGGTCTACATATTCTTTTCTATTTTTGGCTTTTGCTTTTTAAAATTGCCAACATAACAATTGTCCTGCTTTTTGAAGTCCTTGATCTGTCAATGGTTTGAACAGCTGTGTAGTCTATGGCTTACCAATAGGGGCCCTTGTACAAGAATTCCCTGGGCTCCCATTGGATCATGACGGCCCTGTACATGGGCACTTATTAGTAAGAAAATTAGGCAAAAGAAAGTGGTACAATTCTATTTTCGTAAGTGCCCTGGATGCTTATTACATCAAATGCGGTGTATCAAATATTATCAGAGAGATTGTGTGAAGTTTTGGTATAGTTGACAAGATATTAGATCAATGTTTCTCGATTGAATGAATTTCAAATAACATTTTCCAAAAGAAAGTTCCATTTTATAGATTTATAAAGTGGATTTTAGTTCAGTTTCATATGTTTTTGAGGGGCTATTCCAAGTCAAGTTATGATCCATGCATGGCTGTTTTTCAGCTGGTGTGTGTGGGCAGGGGAGGGGGTACTACTCCCCTTACTTTCAAATGGGATATAGAAAATACATAAGTTTGTTATATGTTGTGGAATAAAATATCAACCTTGTTATCTTGCTCCCCCACTTACATTCCTAGATCCATAAAGTATTTTAGTTTACCTGAACTCCAAAAGAAGAAAGCAAAGTTTTCGTAGGTCCTCTAGACAGGAAGCAACAATTTGAGCTTAAATGAAGAAAAAAAAAATATTGATAAATTATGGAAATGTTAAAGCATTTACCATATTCAACATATGAAGTACCCGGCACTTACAAAAATAAAATTGCACCATTTTTTAGGCACAAAGCTGCTTCCTAATAAGCACCCTTCACCTCCGTAGCGGACGCATTTAATCCTTCTTTTGTTGTGTCTACTTGTGTGGTTTCTTTTGTTAAAATGTTTCCAATTGCGTCGAGTTTAAGTCGGATATTCGTCGGAGGAGACGCAATTATTTCTGCCTTTACTAGTTTCTTCTTTAACACAAATCCTGTCGGAAATGAGTTTCCTTTCCTTTGAAGCATCAGGAATGAGTTGGCTTTTATTTTCTAAAATCTAAATGCATTCCCGTTCAGCAGAATTTTCAACTGAGAAGGAACAGTACTGTACAGTGCGAATTCGGCGAAACAGAAGGAAAGATATCCCTATTCATAAATAAATGCCCAAAAAAAATTCTTCCCATGTTAATAGAGGTTCAGGCTAACATACAAAAAAAAGTATAGAACATATACATATAAACAGCATTCATTATTTATTGATGATGGGATATATTATCAGTCAACAAGTGTTGGATGGGTGCTTATTAGAGCTTATTAGAGCAGGGGTGCTTAATACGTCGAATACAGTATATCAAAATTTGACAATTTTAAAAGTTGACAGTATTACAGCATTTTAAATTCTATGAACTTAGTATAATAAATTATACAAATTTGTTTATGTTTAATTTTGTTACATCTAAAGAGAAAACATGAGAAACAAAGGGAAAACATTCATTTCCTTTTGTTAACTCCTTGTTTTTGATAGTTCACTAACCATTTGATGAATGGGAGCACTTAGGTAGGAGAAAACAGTTTGAGGATTTCCAGTAATTAATTTTAAAACATAAATTTTGAAACTGTTCTAAGCAAAATTTCATGCTCTTTTACTTCATCATAAATTTAACAATGCTTTTAAACTGTGCTTATATTTGAAGGTTTTCTTGTTCTCCTTAACCATGTGAATGATAATGTATAGAATTTTAATTCAGTTTTCACATGATGCATTCTTTTCTCATACAGTACCAGTGTGCCCTCATGCTGGTGGTGTTTTGCTGTGTGAGCTGGTGCAACACCTGATCATGTTTGACTATGTGAGTGTGTCTGCCACCATGGATGACAGGTAAAGATCTTATGTTTAAAGGTCTATGGATGTGTAATCATTTCCATAATGGTTGAAAGAGTAATCAAATCTCTGCGGATCAGTTTGGAATTTTGATGGAGAAAAAAAAAAAAAACACTTTTGGTTTTTGAGTTGTGGCTGAATAAAGTTTAAACAATTAATTGATGCAAAAACTGGATGAAAAGCTCAAAATCTGTAATTTGTTACATTTCTTTCCTAAAACTTAGTCACTGAAAATAATGGGAAAGTCTGTTAGTAAAGACTCAAAAACTGTTGGTCATAATTTGCTACACCACTTTAAAGAATTATGATAGATTTTTGAAATAATGTATGTTAAAGCAATTTATCTAATGTTGCCTCTACATGTCCAGATATCTTAAAAATTGGAATCTATTGCACAAGAGGAGGAGGGGGGTAGGTTGTTGCATACCTGTATTTTCTATTATAGTCCAGTGGCATAACTAAAGGGGCAGCCGCTAGAGCTGTGAACGTTTAGGGATTTTAGTAAACGTGTACACGCCAAAAATAGCGAGCGTGTATCGTGTACACGAGTTTAGTACCGTAATTTTCGGAAATACACCAAAATTGCTCCAAAACTATAAGGCGAAGTAAAAAAATCGCACAACCAGTATGGCAAAAGTACTGACTGCATTGCCCAAATAGACGCTGAGTTTTGCTTTCCAAATCGTAAAAAGTTTACCTATACAGTATAAATCATAATTTTTATAGAAAATATGCATGGTAATTCAGTTTAGAAAAAACAGATAACTTCCTTTCAATGTCATTTAAACTCAACATTGCGTAACTTTTTTGTCTTATTCGCTACGGCTTTTAAAGTTCTTTTGTGAAAATCTTGCATACTAGGTCTATGATATACCTCGCCGTAAAACATTTCAAAACACGCCACTACCACTAGGAAGTTCTGAAATATCAGTCCTCTCCAAAAAATGGCCGCCATCTTTGCGAAGCATGCAGAATTTCAGCTCTGTTAAAACCTTTTTCTGTTTGTTTATTATGCAATATTTTTTTTTTCTTGCAAAATTTATTTGACTTATCAGGTAATATTTACATGTAAATGTACTGATTGCCACGATTCAAGTGTTTTTTGGTCGATAAAACGGACCTTGATTGCGTGGGATTTAAAGCGTTATGGTCTAACGTTAGGCCTATTGTTAGTTTCACTGTTTACTGCTGCACATTCGCGGTG
Organism: Chiridota heheva; assembly: GCA_020152595.1. NCBI lineage: Eukaryota > Metazoa > Echinodermata > Holothuroidea > Apodida > Chiridotidae > Chiridota > Chiridota heheva. The sequence continues at coordinate 677,317 of JAIGNY010001548.1, read as the reverse complement.
CATTTTACAAGTTAGATTACTCAGATTTCGGCGAAATCAAAGTGCATAATATTCCCATTCATTGGTGATTACTGCGCATTTGTGATTTGCACATTTAAAAAGGATTATGCTAATCGGGTTTACAGTTTGTAAAAAGTCATTGATTGGAATTTTGTCAGCCGAATGTGTGTGTGATTTGAATCATGAATATTGATTTTCAACGGCAAGACACTATGATGTATGAAAAACGATTACACGCAATGAAGTATTTAGTAAACGTTTACAAGATTTGCGAGCGTGTAGCGTGTACACGCTAAACGGTCACAGCTCTAGCAGCCGCCCCCAGCCCAGCCCCCCATAAAAAAAATATACTATTATACCTATATATCATAGGGGCCCACAGGGCCCCATGCCTATAGGGCCCTAGCTACACCACTGTTATAATCCATTACTAAGGGCAAAATTGGGAAAGCCCTACATGTTTATAGCTCATGGATTTATTTTTGTTTCATTTCACTAGCCTTGTTTTCTATTTGCTCGTATCATATTCCAACATTTTTGTTTGTATAAACTCTGTGCTATGATTTCTGTTTACTTTTATGAATACTGGATAGACAATCAAAATAAATAAATAAATCTCTCCTCATAGGGACTAAGTATTATTAAAACAACTGCTTTTATTATAGATATCATGGACAATTTGGGTGTTTTGCTATAGTCTTTGGTCTTGCCTGATTTTCTCATCATAATGTTACATCAATAAAATGACATGATAAACCAACAGAGAAGTGGTCTCAGAGAAGTTTGAACAGTCATGAAAAAAAATATGGTACTTAAAGATTGTGACATGGCATTATTTAATGCTATTTTGTATAGGTCAATTTAGCTGTAAGAATACCTTTAAAGAAATATTCCTGTGATTTGCTTATGTGGAATTATATGAAAGAGGAAAATTAAAGAAACAAATTGGTGAAAACACCATGATGATATCTGACTTAAGAGTTAAGGCATTTTAAAGATTCACAAAAATGTGTTAAAAAGTGACTGGTGAAGGAATCTAATTCAAGTTTGAATCATTGCATATATGTGTGAGTGGACACCAGTCAATCATATCAACACCAATCAGTCTTATAGGTGTAGCATATGAGTGGGATTGTTGTCAAATGGTTTTAAAGGAATATTGCTGTGAAGTTTTGTTTCACATATATGATAGAGGACTATCAAAGAAACAATTTGGTGTACAAATCATGTTGATATCTTATTCAATTTAGGAGTCATCACATTTCAAAGATATCACCAGTGTGTTGAAAAGGTACCCTGCAGTGTAAAGTGTGATGTCATCATTGCAGATCCAATATAATTCTGTTTTTCTATGAATTAAAAAAAAACAATTGGTGTAAAAATCATGTTGATATCTTATTCAATTTAGGAGTCATCACATTTGAAAGATATCACCAGTGTGTTGAAAAGGTACCCTGCAGTGTAAAGTGTGATGTCATCATTGCAGATCCAATATAATTCTGTTTTTCTATAAATTGATAATTTAGTTTTCTTTCATTTAGAATGCAAGGTACATGGGCAGCTGGGCAAAGTATGTCAAGTACATGTTATACCTCATCTTAATAATTAAAAAAAAATGTCAACACACTGGTGACATCTTTGAAAGCAATAACTCCTAAACAGGACATCACCATATTGTTTCTTCAATTATCCTCTATCATAGATATGAAAATACAAATTTAGTAGAATTTTCCTTTAAGTAATGATCATCATTTTGTATATATATATGAAAATAGAATTGATAAAAGTTTTGACCACTTCTTTTAGCTCCTAAATTTTTTTTGTTCCCTTTATTCCATTCAGGGTGTGTGAATTTGTTGAGCATTTGAGGGAACATTTTGCTTTTCCTGTGAAAATGAAAGGTCCAAATTACCTTCCACCAACTGTAAGTGTACTTTCCTACTCCTAATACATTTTATAATTAACTTTTAGTATATAGACTGTTACTTTCATCAAAATATATGAAATCTAAATATGGTTCTTCTAAATTCATTTTGCTTTCCAGAAAAAGATGGTTATTATGGGTTTGTTAGAAGTAGTGATGCTTGAATACAATATGATCTAAATTATTGTAAAATTTATGAAATAAACCTTTTTTGGTTCCGATGCGATAGCATCAGAAACCTATGCGGTCATGATGGCGTGGGTGTGTACGTATGGCTGTATGTGTGTTTTTGACACCCAGCTTGTAAGTACGATAACTCAAGAATGGTATGCTGGATTTATGTCCTATGTGGTACACTGATAGCCCATGGTCCATAGATGTGCCCTATTGTTTTTGATGGTGATGTCATGCATATCAATAAGTAGGTGGAGCTTAACTTGTACAAATCTTGAAATACTCATATTTTAGCAATCACAAGTTTGTTTTGTTTCATATTTGGTCTAATTATGATGTTAGCTAGTGTGTACATGTTCATGATATAAACATGAATTGTATTAATATGCATAGTGGGCGGGGCTTAATATGATTATGCTGAAAAAAACTTGTTAACACAGTATCTCAAGAACAGTAAACTGGATCTATGCCTTATGTAGTGCACAGATAGCCCATGATCTGTAGATGTGCCCTATTGTTTTTTTATGATCATGTCATAAAATGAGTAGGCGGGGCTTAATGTAAAAATCTTGAAATGCTTATATTTACTTTAAGTTATACCTTACCTTCCATGCTATAAATATGCAATCTGGTCACATGACTTGATTCTAACGCACTTCTAACCGACCTTAAAAACGTAGTTACCCGCCCAGTCCTGACCTCCATATAACCTCTACTAACCCTCACTCTTTTTCAGCGCGTTGTTTTCACAAGATCGCTGGAACTGGTCAAATTTTCTTTTATAAATTTAACCTTTTTCTAACAACTTTCTCCTTTGCAGCTTCTACCAGGCAGGTTTTTACACTGCTCTATCTTATCCGATTCACCTTTTCAAGTCTTCTGAGGTAAGACGAGGTAGTCATGGGTCCGGGATTTCTTCGGTCCGACTCACAGGACTTTCCCATGTGTTTTTGTGTGTTTTTGTCTCCATCCGTACAAAGCGGGTGGCTAGTTCGGGAGAGTCCCACTTTCACGGCGGGTGTTTTTAGGCCCTAGAGCACCAAGTGTGCCTATCTAGTGGACCTCTTGCCCTGGGTTTAAGTGTTTTTCACCCCCCCCCCCTTCCATGAGGAGAGCCTAGCATTATACTATGCATTGTATTAACATGTTAGGATATCTTCAGTACAGCTTCTCGTATGCATTATTGGCACATACGTATTGGGTTGACGTCACCACAGGGTGTTCGAGAAGTTGGCTTCTTACAGCTCCAAGGAGCTACAGTCGTTACAAGAGAGCCTATATTTTATTTAACGTTACCAGTACATATCGTATTTTTGTTTTTCTTGCTTATAATTAAGACAAAGATTTTAATTTTCAAGCTTGAATTTTGGGGCGTTGGAGAGACCTTGAGGGGGTCTCTCCGACGTCCTCTTCACAGAAAATCTAATCTTTTCTTTTTATCTCCACAGACGCCAAGTTACTCAGTGGTTCCCAGCTACCCCTACGCTATTACAGAATTTACGTCCGGTGCATTTTCTCGGATTTCTAAATTCTTTCAGATAGAGATTTTTGATAATTTTTTTTGATGTACTAAGTTGCTGTGACTTGCCTCTCTATGTTTGACGAAGGGTCATAGGTACATCCCCTGTAAGGGCATCTTGATGTAAGTGTATATGTATGCATTCATATATATATCTTTATTTTTCAGAAAATAAACACCAAGAAGCGATATAAATCAATTAGTCTCAGAGTTTCTACTTATGCCATGGCCACCTTCTCGAAAAGACTACTGAGTCATGGAGGCCTGTGTTTGTAGTTTACTGTGTTAACTTTTTCCTGATTAACCCCCTGGAGGCCTCTGACTCGATAAATCACTGAATCGGCAGAGCCACGGGTGCGGTCTATCAGACGTAACTTACCTGAATCTATATTGATAAGCTAAGTGGCGTCCTAGACGTCACTTAGAATAAACCACTATAAAGAAGCGCCCCCTTCTCGATAAGATTACTGAGTTGTGAAAGGCGCATATTTTTAGTGGGTAAACCCTTTGTACACCGCTGTGGCTCACGGTTCCATGATAGGGACCGGTAGGGCCACGTAAAGGCGGCTCTTACAGAGGTTATAAATGAGTCACAAGTGATTTAATGGGTCCTTTCTGGTCCATATGGCTGCAGTGATCGGATCCATACGGTTCCACGGGTCCGTGACGGCTCCGTACAGGTCCATTGGACAGCTCCATGGCCCGTATTTATGGGTCCGTACGGGTCCATTGGACGGCTCCATGGTCCGTGTTTACGGGTCCGTACGGGGCTATTGGACGGCTCCATGGCCCGTGTTTACACTGTACGATTTACCTGGAAATACACCCACTAGCTACAAAGCTACGTGGTCAGGTGACAAGTGACAATCTTTGCGAAAAGTATTGCACCACAAGAGCTATTTTCTTTTTGGTCCCGTAGCCATTAGCTACGCAGTTCCATGGCCGTGTGAATGCCATTAATAAGATTGTCCGCGTTAAACGTTACAGTTCCGCAATTATTTTCACCAATATCATGGACACGGAGGACAGGTCCCCGAGTGTTGGTGCGCTACACACCCAAGATGTCCCGCGATGTGTCGCATGTAAACGCTTCTCTAAACCATACGGCTCCTGTGAACGGGTCCGTACGGCTCCAGAGTTTTGTAATGGAATAACGTACACCATACGATAAACTCGGGAATAGACCCGCTAGCTACGAAGCTACGTGGTCAGGTGATAAGTGACAATTTTTACAAGAAGTATAGCATCACGAGAGCTACTTTCTTCTAGCTACGCAGTTCCGTGGCCGTGCGAACTGCCTCAGTAAGATTTTTCGCGTTGAACGTTACAGTTCCGCAATATCTTTCATCAATATCATGGACACGGAGGACAAGTCCCCGAGTGTTGGTGCGTTAAGCACCCAAGACGTCCCACAATGCGTTGCGTGTAAACGCTTCTTTTAGTTCCGCTCCGGTGATATTCAAAAGAAAAACCCCATGTACACCTCTGTGGACCACGGTTCCGCAAAGGGACCGGCAGGCCCACAAGAGGCGGCGCCCTAAGGGGTTATACTTAAGTTATTAACTTTTTTACAGCTCGTTGTAGAGCCATTGGATTACTTTCACGGGTCCATTTGGGTCTGTATGGCTCCGGTAATTGGTTCCATACGGCCCCACGGCTTGTTTCCATGATCCCTGCAGGGTCCCTACGGCTCTGTGCTGGTCATGGGACGGCTCCGTACGGGTCCGTACAGTTTCGTAATCAACAATTTTTGGCTCCATACGGCTTCAGCGAATGGATCCGTACGGCTCCATAGTTCTTTAGCGGGCTAACGTACAACGTACGACAAACCCGAAAATAGACCATTTGGCTATGAAGCAACATGGTCAGGTAATAAGTAACAATCTTCGCAAGGAGTTTAGCGTCACCATAGTTATTTTCTTCTTGTTACCGTAGCCATCAGCTATGCAGTTCCACGTCCGTGTGAGCTACCTTAGTAAGATTTCGGCATTGAACGTCACGGTTCCGCAAAAAATTTCACCAGCATCATGGACACGGAGGACAGGTTCCCGTATGTAGGTGCGTTACGCACCCAGGATGCCCCGCGATGCGTCGCATTACGAAGCTTAGTGGTCGGATGATAAGAAAACAATCTCCACGAGAGGCATCGCATTACGAGAGCTATTTTCTCCTTGTTACGTAGTTCCATGACCGTCCGAACTACACTGAATATAATTTTTGTGTTGAACGTGACGTTACGCTCAAATTATAAAGATATTAACGTGGTTTTACGTACAACTTACGGTAACTCCGGGAGTACCACAACTTTACGTACCCTCTGAGCGGCTCTGTACCGGTCCCTATGGCTACAAGACATAAGTTTAGAGTCCGGGACACGGCTTTACAGGTCCATACAGTTCTGTAGCTACACTCTACAAGCCCTTGCGGTTCCGTTGTGCAGCCCCGTATGGGCCCTCACGCTCTCAGAGCCTAGCCTTACACCACTCCAGTGAATGGGCCGTTACAGCCCCCACAGGACCTACACGGGATAACATACAACATACGATAAACCTGGGTAACACAACTTCGGGATAATGCGACCGATAGCCGCATGCTACAGAGTTTCATGGTTGTCATTCTTACCGGGACTCGTATAGCGTTCGGCAGCACTCCCCCACACGTAGCCACCAGCTACGCTGTTTCGTGATGAACAGATACAAACGGAGTTAATGGCATACACCAGCAGCGCAACTGCGTGGTAAGCGACCAGTAGCCAGGAGCTACAGAGTTCCGCGGCTGTTATACTTACCGGGACACGTACTGAGTACGACGGTAGTCCCCCCTGGACCTCTTTACGTCCAGACTTCCATCTTGGATCACACAGGTCGTGGAGGAGAGGCTGTTGCTTCCCACACACCACCGGCCATCAGCGACCGATGCGTATTCTCCACACCCCCAGACTTGGCGAGTCATGGAGAGGATGGTGTTAAAGTCTACTCTCGGGCTGAAGATGTTCTCATTCAGTACCTCCGCTTTACATGTTTATTTGGTGGCCACCCCCATTTGGTGGTGGTGTGGACGCTCCCACCTGTTGTGAGGAACGAAGTTTCCACCCGTCAGACTTTCACTGTCAGTGCCGACGGATGCGTCTTGGTCGAGGTAGGAGCACATTTCATGTGACCACCTATGACAGAAACTTGGACAGGTATTTGGCCTTTTTCACAGGCAGTATGCCGGGCATTTTTCACCTTTTACTGCTAGTGCTGAGCAAGGCACCGACTTTACACCACTGTTGTGGTCTCCTTTTTGGACAGAGAGGAACGGACTCCAAGAGTTTCTGGAATCCTTTCTCTCGTCTCGGCGCAGGACACACTATGCCAGCCTTAAGGCCACTCACCTCGGACTATGAAAACATGATTACAATTGTCTCGCTTCAGTGGAACCCCCACAGGATGGGCGTGCTTCCCATAGGTGACCAGAGCGATCAGGACCTTATTCGGTCTCCCAGACGTAGGTCTGTCCGCATCCGTGAACAATCTTTGCGTCCTATCTCCTGACTTGTGGGTTTCAGGGTTGACGCATTTCTTTTCAAAGGGACTCACTATGTGGATTACGTTTTCCACCTTTCACGCTAGTAGCGAGTATGCTAAGCAAGGCAATGTACGACTGATAGCACCTACTTGGCCCGGCCAACTGCGGTTCCCTCAGCTGCTCAAGACATTGCAGGCTCTCCATACGAGCCTCGAGTCAGGGACAACTTTTGTCTTTTTCTCGGGCTCCGGCAAACTGCATCACAGTCACAGAGTACTTTGTTTGACAGTGTGCCCTTTGTCCACCGATCCTTGGTGTAGCAAGGCCTTTCTGAGGAGTTGTTCACCCCCCTCCCCATTTTGGAGGGGCCTCTCTCTTAGACTTGGTTTAGACACGGGCTCTAGGATAGCTTGCAGCCATCCACCGAGGTTTTCCAGTTAGGTTAACGGTCATTGACTCGCGACCACTGGGAATATACACGGAGATCTCATCGTACTGTGTCACGAGACATTTTCCTCTAATGGATCGTCCAGAAGCAATCTCTTAAAGTAGTTGACACTGTTCATGGAATGGCAGGGGTATGCGCTCGGGTTCAAGGCATTTGCACCTTTCACGGGATTTCTCGTGCCGCTGTTCGGGAAAACGCATACTGCGAACTTTTGCTCTTCTGCAGTTACGCACTAACGAATTTTTCCCCAGTCCGGGAATTCTTCAATTCGTTTTAGTTAGTACATGCTTTGTTCCCAATCGTATTTTACTAGCCGATTCCGTCTCATGAACAAACCTGGTGCGTCTTGTGGCATTATTGTAGACACTACTATGATATTCATATTGTGTCCAAACGCTCTTCCGGTTGGCATGTTTTCCGAGTTTCTAACTCAGGTTCATGTGATGTTTGCCTCAGTTACTGTTAATGAATAGTGCCTTGTTTGGTTTGACTGTAACTAGAAGTGGATTACTATGTTTGAGTACTTCCCACTCTGAGGTCTTTCAGCCTTAAGAGGAGAAGGAATTTCGTCCTTTAAGCAAGATAAGATTAGTGAGAGTTTTAGTACCAGCCTTTTGAAAATTGTGCTGCGACCTGAACTCCTTCCTTCCTATCCTGGGTTGCAATCTGATTGCATATTTATAGCATGGAAGTTAAGGTATAACTTTAAGTAAATTTACCCTGCTAAGCGTAGTGGGGATATTTACGAGAGTTATACTTACCTTCCATGCATCCCGGCCCGCTTCCCCTCTCGTTCAGGCCTCGGTGGAATGTTAAGTGAGGGTTAGTAGAGGTTATATGGAGGTCAGGACTGGGCTGGTAACTACATTTTTAAGGTCGGTTAGAAGTGCGTTAGAATTAGGTCATGTGACCAGATTGCATATTTATAGCATGGAGGTAAGTATAACTCTCGTAAATATTCCTGCTATGCTTAGCGGGGTAAATCTTTAGCAATCACAAGTTTTTGTTTTATATTTGGCAAACAGTAGTTGTGATGTTACCTATTGTGTATGTGATAATGGTATAAAGACATTGAATTTCATTAAAATGCATAATGGGCGGGGCTTAATATGATTTTGCTGAAAAGAGCTTGTAAACCAGTATCCCAAGAACAATAAACTGGGTTTGCATCATGTGTGGCCCATGGTCTGTAAATGTGCGCTATTGTGGTGGTGATTTCAAGCATGTTAATGAGTGGGAGGGGCTTAATGTGAAAATTTTGAAAAAGTAATAAATGACCAACTGTATGTCACTTTGGCTTCATAGTGCCTTGAAAGTATTGGTGGTTTTTGTGTGCATACATATGTTATCAACAGATGTCATTAATATGCATTGCATGGTGGGCGTGGCTGAATATGAAAGTGCTCAAAATGATTGTAAACTCTATCTCTCATGAATGGTATATCAGACTTGTGTCATATGTGGTACACATACAAGTCTGATCTGTACATATGTTCTACTGTTGTGGTAGTGATGTCATGAATATTAATGAGTAGGTGGGGCTTATGGACAAATTCTTTAAATAGAATAAATGAGCAATCATTTTTGCATCATACTTGCTATGATAATGTTATTAATCATTGTGCACATGCTAATGTTGTCAACATTTTTATTGATCTGCATGGTGGGTATGGCTTATGAATAAATATCATGAACAAATGTCTCATGATATGCAATGACATGACATGACAGTTAATACAAAATTTGCAAATCAATTGGCATATGAAAAAGAGCATCGGACCCACAAAACCTTTTTGCTCTGCTTTCAAACCTGACCATGAAATACCCCAGCTCAGATGGGGAGGTAGGATAGTACATACTTGGTCAATTTACAGTCACCATTTGCAGACTCAAATTACAGTCACCATTTGCAGACTCAAATTACAGTCAACATTTGCAAACTCAAATTACAGTCAACATTTGCAGACTCAAATTACAGTCACCATTTGCAGACTCAAATTACAGTCACCATTTGCAGACTCAAATTACAGTCACCATTTGCAGACTCAAATTACAGTCAACATTTGCAAACTCAAATTACAGTCATCATTAGCAGACTCAAATTACAGTCATCATTTGCAGACTCAAATTACAGTCACCATTTGCAGACTCAAATTACAGTCACCATTGCAATTAACAATTTCAACACATCTCAATCTCAAAAAGAATTGTGTGCTCTCCATTAATACAAGGACTTGGTTTATGAGGGAGAGCTTTCTTTTGTTTGAAGTGGTTTACGTAGGAAACTAATTTTTGATGAAAAGTTAATTAGATAATTTGACGATGCAGTATGATATGATTTAAGGAAAGGTAAGTGAATCGTAGAGCAGGGTGTTGCTGCATTGTTTTGTTTTTTTCTTCTTTTTTTTTGATTATTGAACAACTTTTTCAAGTTCAATTGACCTGGAAAATATATTTGTGATGTTATTGGAGGAACTGTGTTTTCATGACAGTCTGGGGATGACATTGTGGAGGGGAAATGTCCCTGTAGTGCAGTAGTCCTAGCTCACATTACACAGCAGATAACAGGATAATAGCAGATAATAGGATAGCAAGCAAAGTGTTAGCAATGGACACATATCAGCAATTTTGCTGCAACAATAATCAATTCATGTTTTGTTGAATTCTTTTACAGGAACCTGGATACTCAACAGAACTAAAGGCAGAAACTTTAAAGGGCTATGAGTATCCGCATGGTCCAATCTGGGAACAACTTCGCAAAGAGGGCAAAATAAATTATTAGTATAGAGTGGCATTATCGTGAAGATCCAATCATTTCCAACTCATCTTTCAAGTTTTTAGATAAGAGTTAGGCAGCGCATGTTCATTGCCAAAGGTAAATGGACTTAAGTGGAATAACATTAAGTGTGCAAGCTCTTTCCTTTCAGTATGCTATCATAGGGGCATTAATAATATGCCCAACGTGCATCAGATAGAGGCATCATATTACACTCGCGCGTGTTAACATTGTAATTAGATCATAGCTGTGCCAGGCCAAGCAAATAATGATATCATATTAGGTTGCCTTTGCTCTGGCGAGGCGTGTGATGTGCAACCGTCGATTTTGGCCAAAATCTGCGGTTGCAGTGCATACTAAACGGAAAGCGGAGGTACATCTCATGAAGACCTATTTCTAAGAAAATAACAATTAAAGGATTATACCTGTGATTTTTCATTTCCATTCACTTGATAGAGGACTATTGAAGAAACAAATTGGTTGTCAAAGCATGGTGATACCTTATTGCATTTAGGAGTTATTGCATTTCAAAGATTTCACCAATGTGTTGAAAAGTGACCTTGCAGTGTGATGTCATCATTGCAGACCCAAGATAATTCTTAATGTACATGATTCCTATCAAATAAAGATATTTTTTTGTTTCATTCGAAGTATAAAATACATGAGCAGACAGGCAATGCATGTTTTTGCATAGTGCATGTTTTAACCCATTTCAATAATTAAGCAAAAAAATGCTTCCAATAATTTAAAAACATGCAATTAATTTTTTTTAAAGTACATAAATGGAATAAGATATCAACATGATTTCTTCACCAATTTGTTTCTTCCTCTGTCATTTTTATGAAAATGAAAATTCACCGAATATTCCTTGAATAATTCATTTGTCTGCTATTTCTATTCATCCACGAACCTTTGAAGGTTTGGAGGAGCATTCTGTGATTAGACTGATGTTCCTTGCACTAGTGATGAAATAAAGAAGTGATTAATATGTGTATAATGGCTTGATTCCTCCCAATGCCTACAAATTGACAATTTTGCTTGATGTGAAATTTGAATTTAAGAGCAGTACTAAGTATTTGATTGTGCTATCTATGCCATGTAGGCATACACATTGGTGCTAAAAGTTATTATTTTTAAACTAAGGGTGATAGTGTGCTGGAATGGGGGAACCTTACAATGCTTTTATCTTTTGTTTTTTTAGAAAACCTATGTAAAATTAGTGAATTTTGTTTTTATTGATGCAGAGTGTAATTATGATTAAGGGATTCTAGATTGTCCTAAAATAATTGATTAGTATGTACATTCTGCGAAATGCAAGTAATTTGTAGAAGGAGAGAGCAAAGTTCTGGCCAAAGTTACGAACCAGAGTTAACAATTATAAAATGATTCCAAGGACAACAATTTGCCCTCGAGTCAGTATAATTTGTTGGGGGTTAAGAACTTTACCTTGTTCTTCAGGTTTGGGGTTTTGTTTGGAATAATCAGGGTGTTGGTGAAGAAAAATTATTTTTACATATTTTGAAATATCTCAACCAATCAGAAATGATAAATTATATCGCATAATTATCTCCATGTTAACTGACCTTTCAGATGTGTTGAAATACATAGATTCCAAATCAGTATAATAGAATGGCATTGACATCTTTATCCTTTTTTCCCTATTTGATTCCTATTTGAAAGTATTGGTGCTATAGATTTTTTTTTATCATTAAGTGATTTTTGATAAGAATTATGAATATGTAATTTGAAGTACATTCCTGTCAATAAAATTTTCTTAACATTAAAGGAAATGTTTTAAATTTATAAATTGTGCGATAAGATAAAATACATGACATAGAATTTTAATTGGTTATTGCATGGTTTTTATTTTGCTCTTGAAATCTGTGGAGATTATTCACATGGTTTATATTAAATTTATGTTACAGATTAATTCAGTATCTCAAGTACAAAATATGCAATCTCCCCCTCCTCACCTCCTAGATTGATGAAGGGAAAGAGGGTCTTTCATGATATCAAAATCAAAGAGAAACAAGCTTACTACATATTCCATGCAGTTAATGCTTTCACAATAGCTGCATGCCAATTTAAGCTATGTGAACAAATCTTCAAGTAAGAAATGTGTTCTCATTTTCGAGTGAATTAAGCACTAACCCTGAATGGGGGATCATTTGTATCATTGTCATCACAAGATCCCATTCTTCTCAATGCAGGAATAGTAACAAAAAGTCCATCAATCTTTGGGACAAATTTGCACAAAATACTAATTTTGTCCTAAAGTTTAAACCATGGGTTTGTTTAAAACCTCAAAAATGATGTTGGAGACCCCTGCACTATGAAACCAACAATTAACTGTATGAATTTATCTATAGCAAAATTTGAACTGTTCCACCCCTCCCCCCCCCCCTCTTCTTCCTGAAACCAATACATACCCCTTTTTTCTGGTTGTGCCTTTTCTGAATCCACCCATGCTTCATAACATTTTATATAGAAAACTTTACCAGTGAATAGATCATGGTAATTCTCCTAAAAAAAAGTGGCAGACATGTGGCAAAGGCACTTCAGATAAAGTACTTCCCCCTCCCCTTTCCCTCAGAAAAGATACAGCTGAACATTTAACCAAGATGTTCATCCTAAACACAAACATTTCAAGTAAAGCAATCCTGAAACATTTAACTTTTTATTTGTTTTAATCCTGCCCAAAAGTGGGTGACATTGCTCTCTTGTCCCAGGAATTTTGGCCCTCATTAAATTACTAATAAAAAGATTTCAAACTCAGAAATGATGTTGGATGCCCCTGCACTGGGAAACCAACAATTACTTGTATTACTTTATCTATGGTAAAATGATGACAAAATTCGAACTCCCCCTCCCTTCCTGGGACCAATACATCTCCTTCCTCCCCCTTCCTTTTTCTTTTCTGGTTCTGGTTCTGCCTTTTCTTAATCCATCCATGCTTTATAACATTTTATATAGAAAACTTGAATGGTAAATGGGTCATATCAAAGGTGGCAATTTTCATCGAAAAAATGGCAAACGGGTGGCAAAGAGAGTTCAGGTGAAGTGCTGCCCCCTCCTTTCCTCAAAAGAGATACAGGTCAACATTAAACTAAGATGTGCACCCAAAACACTATCATTTTGAGTTTAATAAATCCTGAAACTATTTTTGCATCCTGTCAAAAAGTGGCATTACCGCCCCATTATATCTGTATTGGAAACCATTGGAAAACAGGCGGTGGAACTGGGGGGGGGGGCACGTCCCACTTATTTTAAAAGTTTAAAAAGTGAGGGAAAATTGACCTTTTTCAAAAATAAAAGTGCCTTTTCAAAGAGGACAAGTGCCTTTTTTCAAGGAAAATGCCCTTTTAAACATTGACAAACTTTTTCTTCAAAGACTATATGTGTGATCTTTTCATTAAAGAAAGTTACAAAATATCGCCTTAAAAAAAGACCAAAATTGTGAAATTTTATGCGCTTTGATGCATATACTACTCTAAACTTTCCCTAAAGGCAAATTTGGGGTCCAACAGCCCTAAATGTTGGACTTTTTCATACTTCAGAAGCCTTCACCTCGGCCTATCTTTGTCTTTGCAGCGTATAATTTATAAAAACATTTTGAAATAGGGCCTTTCTTAATAGGGTTACTTCATAATTAGGGCTTCTCTGAAATGGGTCATGCAGGGCAAAGCTTACTATTTGGTTCTGGGCCATTGACATAAACTAACGTGCCCTCCCCATCTCCTTTGAAAAGTTCAAGAAGTGCTCTTTTATAGAGATAAAAAAGAAGTGTTATTTTAAGGAGCACTTGACCAAAAAGTGAGGGCGCTCGTTTTTGCAAATTTCACAAATGTATCATCCACAACCAACTGAAAAACTGCATACTTCCATAGCCCACAGACGATGTGAGGACAAAAGTAACTTGAATATCTATATTAAACAGAAAATAACCATGCCGTCGCTTGCTAGATAAGCATTCGATTTTAAGGGACCCCAGAAAAAATACGCCCTCACTTTTTGGTTGATCTTTTTATTGACAGATTGAAGAACGTAACACAAACATCAACCAAAAAAAATACAAATTTCACACGTGTCGCACCTTTAACTTGGGTTCTGGAAAAAGCATACAATGGGGACCCTTTCCACTGACTCGCTAAAGTTCTGGGTGTGAATTCGGGTCATCTTGTCTAATTTATACTGATATACCGAGTTACATTTATTATCAGCAAAAAATTATGGCCTCCTGAATAAGGACCCCTTATTTGCTTTTCCAATATTTTGGACATTAATCATATTCCGATTCATGACCAATACAGTTGGTTAATCATGCTCTCTGTAAGTCTAAATCCTCAAATATAAAGACTTATGATGTATACATTTTCCATAAAATTATTCTATTTTACCAAATTTTGGACCAAAATATCTTGAGAAAAAGCTTTAAATTAGAAAAAAGGGAAAATAAGTCACCAGCAATTTTCGGACTAATAAAAGTTTTAAAATCTTCTGGTGGGAGGGGGGAGTGATTTTATAAAGCTTTAAAAATACTTCAGGAGAAAAGTGCCCTTCAGATCCTGTGCACTCCCCCCCCCCTCCCCCTCCCCATGTTCAAACATCTTCCGCCACCCCTGCTGGAAAACATAAACGAGCCGTGCAAGATAATAGGCCTATATGAAAGAATAGCAAAATCTGAGCAGATCACTTTTGAATTTGAAACTTAGCACCTCTAGGTAATGAGTTAAGGCTGATCAAAGGTTAGGTAATAAGTTCTGGCTGATCAAATGTTAAGTAATGATTTCTGGCTGATCAAAGGCTAGGTAATAAGTTCTGGCTGATCAAAGGTTAGGTAATGAGTTCTGGCTGATCAAATGTTAGGTAATGACTTCTGGTTGATCAAATGTTAGTTAATGAGTTCTGGCTGATCAAAGGTTAGGTAATTAATTTTGGCTGATTGAAGGTTAGGTAATGACCTCTGGTTGATCAAATGTTAGGTAATGAGTTCTGGTTGATCGAAGGTTAGGTAATGAGTTCTGGCTGAGTAAAGATTAGGTAATGAGTTCTGGCTGATCAAAGGATAGGTAATGACTTCTGGCTGATCAAAGGTTAGGTAATGAGTTCTGGCTGATCAAAGGTTAGGTAATGAGTTGTGGCTGATTAAATGTTAGGTAATGACTTCTGGTTGATCAAATGTTAGGTAATGAGTTCTGGCTGATCAAAGGTTAAGTAATGAGTTTTGGCTGATTGAAGGTTAGGTAATGAGTTCTGACTGATCAAAGGTTAGGTAATGAGTTCTGACTGATCAAGAGTTCCGTAATGAGTTCTGGCTAATTGAAGGTTGGGTAATGAGTTCTGGCCGATCAAAGGTTAGGTAATGAGTACTGGCTGATTGAAGGTTAGGTACGGTAATGAGTTCTGGCTGATCGAAGGTTTATCAGCTTTCAATTCATGCGAAATTCAGCTCAAAATCTTGTATGTAGTTCCCTAAATTTCTTTCCTAAATCTTGTAGCTGAAAATGATAGAAACTGTTACAATTGTATTGGGGGCATGACAAAAACTCAAAGACGTTAATCAGAATCTATTGCACCACTTCAAAGAATTATGACAGGGATTTTTAAAAAATATAAAAAATACTTTCCAAAAAAAATATAAGCTTGCCCTGAGGCGTGTAATTTATTCAAACATTGCATGAAATATGTGAATTGATGATTTAAAAACGATGTAAAATAGTTGATGTTTGATCGTTTTTGATTATTCGTTTGCTACTTTCGTGGTTCTTAAGAAATGGTATAGTTAATGCATTCCCTGCACGTCCATATACCTTTCACTCAAGCACTAAAGAGAGACAACCCTGCAGTGCATGGAACAACCATAAGGACGTTGCAATTGTTGGTTAAGTTCATGCAATTAGATCCCGTACTGTACTGTGATCAAAAGCCAAATATAAATTGCAAGTTATGTATTAGCTCATTATAAAGGGTATGGAATCAAGATAACTTGTTTAGAAAAGAAATGCCTTATGTGTATGTGCTATACCCGCTCTTTCAAAATTGTATTCCGCACCTTATGGTGGACCTGCCGTATGGTTTCTAGACTGAAAAAGATCGATCATTATCCAGATATCCATTGCATATAATAATTGGCTACAGTTGGTTATGACAAGTGACAGTTTAAGAGCGAATCATTATCATACTAATGTTCGAAAGGATAATCAAGGTTTACGTGCACTAAACAGCTAAAGAGAAATATTTTTCGATTGGTTCATACTCGGTGTAAAGCGGGAAACTTTTTTAAAGTACTTGAACTTCATTTTCAATAGCGTTTATGGTAAGACTTTTTCCTTTCATTTTCTATACTGTTTCTTTAAAGATATGTGGTAGGAATTGTACATTCACCACTTTACATTCTGAACACATTACGTCAAAAGCACCCTGTATCCAGTTATCGCTATACAAAGTTTGACGAATGTTTAATGTAAGCCCTATGGGAAAGTTGTGATGTATGAAACAGGAGACAGCTCAAAATATGTTCTTATTTCTTTAAAATTCTGTCCTAAATTTCAGTCATTAAAAATCATCAAACATTTTACTCCTGATAAATTCTGATTGAGGGTATGGTGAAGATCCCAAATAGTCTTATCTGCTCCAATTAATAATTGGTGAAGGATTAAACATTAATAGGTTAAAACAGGAATGGCAATCTGGTTCTTGCTTGTTGAGATGTCACAGAACCTAACTTAATTCTTATTATAAAACCTTCAGATTGTAAATGCTCTAAAATGGTTCAAAAATTGTTCATTTTTAACCAATTTTGATTCATCGTTTGCTATTTTCATGATTTATAGCATATTTTCTTCCACTTTACAGCTTAAGCTCAAGTTTAAATCTGTAAAAAGACTTGAAACATGTAACTGAAAATTTACGACCAAGTTGTCAATATGCCAATAATGAATAGTTTGGGGGAGGATGCCAATAGAAAATCAATTCTTACAGGTTTTGTGCGTACTCAGTTACAGAAATACAAATTCAAAGAAAATGATGTTTAGCATTGTGCATAGCACCTAAACCAAAAAATAGTTTTGACGTGGTCGGATTGAGGAATGTATCTAAAACGAGGGGCGCACATTCTGAATATAAAACAGTTTTCGTTTTTCTCATGCAGATATCTGATAATTAAAATGTTGTTACACCTCAGGCTAAATTAACGTGATTATAAAGTTGAATCATGTCTTTTCGATTGGCCAACAAATTGAGTGATGGGTGACAGCGGCGGTCAAATTTGCATATTTTATCGAATATAAAAATTAATCTAATAATATATAAGAGAATCAATTCTTAACAACTTTTTGATTAAAACTTTAACGATTTCACGATTCTTTTAAAAGAATTTAACTTAAAATAACGAGGAGAAAGAATTTTTTTTTATCATAATCTATTAGTTAGTACTTGTAACGCTAAATAACAGATACCCCACATCGAGCAAATAGACACAACCTGACAACGGACATCATGAAATATATACTTCCTATCTGTCGCGGATCCATGATTTTATCGGAGGGGGTGGGGTGAAAACCTCTTTTAAGACTCCTGTTCAAGATATGATTTAAGGTAGGGTATGTGTTTTAATTTTGTAGGCAAAATTAGACTGACTACGATACATTTTCATCGTTATTTTTAACTATTCATATAAATTATTCGGTTTTTCTGCAATGGGGTTGGGGCGTATTACTTTTACCCCATGATCCGCGATTGCTTCACATCCGTTGTGTTTTTCTTTCCAGATCCTACATCTAAATCAAAATGGCTGAACACACCTTGAATTTACAGCAGATGAAACCAGTGATGGTCATCGTAGTCATTTTACTTTATTTATTTCCAAAAGAAGGACTGTCAGTTCCAGCGTTCGTTGGTATGTTATTCTGTCTGTGCGGATCTAGACAAACCACGCAAGGCAGATTTTACTGCCACCACGTATCATTGACTTTGTTTTACTTCCTGCCATCATACGCGGGATTAGAGACACAACTCGGGAGCAGGTGGGGGGACTCGAGGGGGTTCTCCACTTTTCACCATATTCATATATTTTGTATATGGTGATTTGTTGTGTCTTAATAGCGAGATTTTATTATCTTTTCCCCACATTCGATGTACACATCCCGCACATACCTGCCGTGCATGAACAGCTAGATTATGCCCCATTACCAATGCATATAAAGTGTTATTAGTGAACACATCGTATACTTCTGCAGTGTGATAACGCTCATTTAGAGAGCAGTTCAGTGGTCAACATTTTCTTGGTACGAAATCCCATTTAAAGATATTTCAGGGTGGAAGGGGCGGTAGGTATCAGGTTTAATATGCTTATTTCTGATAGTTAAATGACCCATTTTGAGAACCCATCTACATTCATATTAAAATAACCCATTTATAGAGCCAATTACCGTGTCTCCTTATTGCCTTGTCACCTCCCATACCTGCATACCATGTTTAACAATCTAGGCTCAAATATACATATTCTTTAGAAGGTCACATAGTTAATACAATGGTGCATGATGCTGAAATATGTGCCCATGTTGTGACCGGACCAGGTTTCTTAAAATTTATAATTCTCCAACCCCACCCGTCTCTTCCCTCCCACATCCCCCCCCCCCTCCCCCTTCTTCTTCTTTGTTTCCGCCGGTTATATGAATAAATTATAATTTGTCTCATTTCAGTAAGTCGAGCTCATTGGAAGATGATTTTGGTCATCAGCTTGGTCATACTTTTTTGTTACACGCTGCAGAAGAAGAAAATTTATCCCTTCATATACTTTTCGCATACCCTAAAAATGACAGCAATGCAAGTGAAAAACTACGGCGAACATCGGATGGAGATCGGGCTTTTACCGAGGCCGAAGGTTGTTCACAAAAACGATGTGCTGATAAAAGTTTACGCTGCTTCTATTAATCCTATTGACTTTAGATTAAAGGAAGGATACGGAATTCAACTTTTAGACAAACGAAGAAAATCACAAGGGGTAAGATGCTTTATTACGAAAGCCATGCCCCCATAGACAGAATGGGGCATGGGCAGTGCACCCTGCCCGCGCTTCCCCCTTGCGTACAATCAAACGCAAAAATATGTAACAACAAAGGGTTGATCACTTTATGGACAGTCCGCTCAAGCGCCATCTCAAGTGTTTGTTCCCGTCTCTTTCAAAATAGTATATAAAATCTGCCTAAACGCCCCTCTTGAAATTGTGTGTCTCCTTTGAGAAATCCTGGCTTTTTCTTGCCCCCAACAGTTTTGTTTGGGAAAGCTGATCCTGACGAATAATTTCTTATAGAATGATATGTTATACATCACATTCGAGCGTCACAAAGTGATCAATGCGGGCTGACTATGATACGGCTAAAAGGATTTGACATCAACAACAAGATTTACCCCATCCCACTCTTCCCGCATAAAGCCGTTTGCTTAGCTGCATGGGCGAAACTCTGTGCAAGTTGTATTATTGACGCATAACGTGTGTTTGTGGCACAGTTGTCTCTCTCTTGACTAGACCCTGCTCGTTCTCTTACCGCAATTGCAATTGAAAAACATTATCAGCAACATGAACAGGTGTACATAAATGTATGACCAGGGCAGTGCAATCAAATGGGGGTGCGGGGGCGCCGCACCTCAAGTTTGTGGTCGTCGGCAAATTGTAAATTCTTGTCGGCAAAAAGGAAAATGGAGAAGAAAAAAAAAAAGAGGAAAAAAGGAAAGAAAGGAAGAAAGAAATAAAAATAAAAAAGGAAAGCAAAAAAAAGACTACAAATATTTCATAATTCATGCAGTGCACTAGAATATGCCATGCCGGTGGAGGGGTATATTCTTCCTGACATAAAATTCGAAAAATACGCTACTTCTTTCTGATCAATATTCGACAAACCTGACAAATTAAACAAAAATCCCCGACGAGAGGTACACTGGTACAGTGGAAGGGAGGGGGGGGGGGATGAGAAAATGGGGCATAGCTTTGATCAAATATAGCCTGATCTGAAGAGAATTTTGCTTGTATCAATAAATCACATCACGGCATATGCAGTGGCGTAGGAACCGGGGGCAATAATTTGATTCGGGGCCAAGTACCACCACCAACCCCCTACCCTCAAGTAAATAATTTATTTTGAAGAGTCAAATTGAATGCATGGCAATATTTGAGAAATTTCCTTCAATTTTCGTAACATTTCCTTTATTTTCGTGAAGTTTTCTTCAATTTTTGAAAATGTTGCAAAATTTCCAATAATTTTACGACCCCTCCCCCTCCCCATTACATATAGTTTTTGACCTGTGATAAGAGACTCATTTATTTTGTATAGGTTTGTTGGGACAAATGATAAAATCCCTCAATGTCAAATATCTTCCTACGCCGCTGATATGCAGTTGAACTTCAATGATCCTTTGTATGAAAGATGGGTATAACCAGAGAGCGTGACGTCATTCGCCCTATACTACGAAATTATCATTATTATTATTATTATTATTATTATTATTATTATTATTATTATTATTATTATTATTATTATTATTATTATTATTATTATTATTATTATTATTATTATTATTATTATTATTATTATTATTATTATTATTATTATTATTATTATTATTATTATTATTATTATTATTATTATTATTATTATTATTATTATTATTATTATTATAATTATCATTATAATATTATTATTATTATTATTATTATTATTATTATTATTATTATTATTATTATTATTATTATTATTATTATTATTATTATTATTATTATTATTTATTATTATTATTATTATTATTATTATTATTATTATTATTATTATTATTATTATTATTATTATTATTATTATTATTATTATTATTATTATTATTATTATTATTATTATTATTATTATTATTATCATTATTATTATTATTATTATTATTATTATTATTATTATTGTTATTATATTCATTATTATCATAAATTAAAGCACTTATTCTAAAAGAAAGCTCTAAGTATTTTACAAGAGCATGAAAAAATGAAAAGATAATTACTTATCAATACATAAAAGAAAAAAAACAGAATAAAAAATGATTCAACACCTAAAACCCCATAATAGGTAAAAGCTAAAATATCAGCAGTATACGAATAAAAGAAATAATTAGGTTTTAAACGTTCGAGTTCAGTTCAGATACATGAATAAAATAAAACAGGTAATATAGAAGCGGTAAAAACTACCAATCTTAAACACAAAACACTAAGAGAAATAAAAAAGTTATCAAATAATTAAAATGCATTAAAAGGTGAAACCTGGGGTGTAAAAAATTAATAATACTTAAAAAGTTAAAATAAGTCACTGAAATACTGTTAAAAAAAATGCGTTTTCAAATCACGTCTAAAAGAACTAAGTGATGGAGCATTTCTACTCCATAAAAGGGAGTATTCCATTCCTTGGGGGCAAACACTTCAAAGAAGCGATCGCCAATTTTACTGATAGTTTTGGGAACTTGGAGAAGATTTTGATTGGAGGATCTAAGAGAGCGTACTGGTTTGTATGATTGAATGAGTTCAACTAAATACTTTAGAGCGGTGCCTTGTAAACTGTCTACTAACTGTGGTTTAGCGGTTATCATACCTGTCTACATACATCGAGGCCCTGGGTTCAAGCCTGAGTTGGGTAGACCATGGAGCTATTAACTTAGAGCTCCATGGGTAGACACGCCAGTGCACCACAACTGGTTATCAAAGGCCGTGGACATTGACTTGGTTGTCGATATTATGTCTGTCCGTACGTCGTACCTGTGTTCTCGTCCGGGTCGTATTAAGCGTTTTGTGATAGCATTGTTACTATCATAACCGAATACGCAGGCGACAACCCCGTCATTGTAATTGTGTGTTCACTCGTCGTCGTCGTCGGCCTTGTAAACAATTAAAACAAAAAAACTAAAACTTTAAAACGCACACGGCATTCTATGGGCAACCAGTAAAGTGTAAAAGAATAGGTTTAATATGGTCTTTTAAGCTAGTTCTCATGATTAATCTGGCAGCAGCATTCTGAACAACCTGAAGACGATGAATTAACGACTTATTTACACCAATTAAAGAACTATTAGCGTAATCAATCCTAGAAATTACAAGAGCCTGTATAAGAGTCCTAGTTGTATCAATATCTAAGAAGTGACGGATTTAAGCAATTGAACGCAAATTATACATAGCGCTTTGACATTTTGCAGTAATTAAATTATGCATGGACATTTCTGAATCAAAAACAGTGCCAAGGTTTTCACTTTTGATAAGTTTTTTACTGTTAATATTTAATGATAAAGATGGTAGTTGTGTCATGGAAAGTTTACTGTCAGTCAAAATAAATTCGGTTTTATCATCATTGAGTTTTAGAAAGTTAGTAAGCATCCACTTCTTGATGTCTTTTATACAGTTTTCCAGACAATTAACTTGATCAGCAATACCTGAATTATCAAAAGAAATGTAAACTTGAGTGTCATCAGCATAGAAATGATATCAATGGAATAGCGCTTTATGATGTCAGCAAGGGGTGCAGTGTACAAGGTAAACAACAGAGGACATAATACGGACCCTTGTGGAACACCGATGTCCCAAAAAAATGCTTCCGAGTCGAGACCATTAACTGTGACACGTTGAGATCTGTTCTCTAAGTAAGATTTTAGCCAGAGAAATGCACTGTTCTTAATCCCAAAACGAGTCGACAGGCGGTTCAAAAGAATACTTTGATCCAAAGTATCGAATGCAGCGCTGAGGTCTAATAAGACGAGGGCCGTCATTTTCTTCTCGTGCATAGCCACTAAGATGTCATTATGCACCCTAAGAATAGCAGTTTCTGTAGAATGGAAGCGACAGTCTGACAGTAAGCTGACTGAAACCCTTCAGCTAAATTATGATCTGAGATGTATTTGTAAAGTTGTGAAGCCCCCACTTTTTCCAAAGTTTAGATATGAAGCTTAAATTGGACACTGGGCGATAATTTTGGTGTACATCTTGATTTAAACCTGATTTTTTAAGCAATGGTTTAATAATGGCTTCCTTCATTGCAGCAGGCACAGTATCGCTCTTTAGAGATGATATGACTATTTTAGTAATAGCTGGAACCAACTCAGAACTGCATAACTTGACCATTTTAGTAGAAAGTGGATCACTCTTGCAATATGCTGTACATAAATTGGTACGGTAACAAGTTTCTGTATCTCTTCTTCCGACGCAGTTGCAAACGCGTGGAATCTAGCGGTATCACTGCAAGCTGGTTCAACTTGAAAATCCTTCATGGTTTCTTTCGCCAAATCTTAATACTAACATGTATTTTCGTGATTTTGTCCTTGAAGAATTTAGCAAAATTGGTACGTACAGTTTCAGGTTTAGTGTCGGATGGATAGATAGGTTCCGCTTTTCCAACAAGAAGAGATTTTGCTGTATTAAACAATTTCTTCTTGTCCGATTTTGACTGGATGGTGCTTCTTTTAAAGTATTTAGTTTTAGCATTGTTACAGAGACTGTTCACATACTTTGTCTGATTTTTAACCGCCTGACGATCGGTAACAGTACCGGATTCGCTTTGCGTTCCAGTCTTCTTCGTAAAACTTTTGCTTTCCGTATATCTGGATTATACCAGGCAGTATCAGGGCGTACAGTTACCACTTTTGTAACCAGTCACCAGTGGGGCATGTTCCTCCAGAACAGAAGATAAGACAGAATTGTATTGATCAAGTGCACCCACAACAGTCTCTGGTACATTTCCATCCAATGCAGAAATGTCTTGCTTAAAAGAATCAATGTCAATTGCTCGTAAATTACGGGAAGTTACCGTCAATTTAATCCTTTCAGGCTTATCAATATTAATCGACATATTGATGAAATGATGATCGGAGATATATGAAGGGGTAACTAACGTTGCCACATTCATTCCTCTTAAGCCAGTTCTAGTGATGACAGTGTCCAGGCAATGACCAGAATCATGAGTAGGCTTAGATATAAGAGATTGTAAATTTAGAGGCATGATAAGATTTTCAAGTTTCATAGTGTCTGGAAAAAGTTTATCATCGAGGTGCATATTAAAGTCCCCATAATCAGATAATAAGAAGATCTTTCGAAGACGCTGACATATTTGCAAGAGAAACAGATAAGTCGTCAATGAATTGATTGTTTGTATTTCCCGCACAGGCAGGGAGGGGGGGGGGGGGTGTTAGGGGGAGGTAAATTATCAACAACATGATAGATTTATCTCCGTGAGACATGATGAATGTTTTCAAACGTTACTGCTTTAAAGTCATGAAATTTCAAACAAATATTAGCTTAATGGAGTAGTCCAACACCTCCACCTCTTGCGCCCGACTGGCGGGATACGCTGTGAAACTTATATCCGTTGGGTGTTATCTGATTAACAATGGGTAAATCTTGATCAGGATAGAGCCAGGTTTCCGTGATCGCTAGTAGGTCTAAGTCATTTTCAACAACTTTATCATAAATAACAGTTATTTTATTTCTTACCGATCTCGCATTCAAAAGTTGCATTGATATTTCAGGAAATGTAGGTGGATTGTAACATTTCGGATAAATGAGATTGGAAAGTTCAATACCTCTATTTGACGAGCGAGAACAAATGTTTAAGAAACTTCCCCCACGTTTTCTTTGAAAACGAAATAGATAATTTACTTTCAAACATTCTCGCGTAGTATCACTCAACCATTTTCTAGAAAGCGAACAACTTGGATGATAGTGCAAAAGCTGAGTCTTGCTGTATTTAAGCATAGTTGATCGGATTAAGTACTTCAGAGAGCAGCCAGTGTAATAGGCAATTTATTCAAAGTAACTCAAGTGTAGCCGTTCAAGCGAAAACGTTTGATGAAGTTGACTGTTTTCTAAGCGTTGTTCCTTTCCATGGAAATGAAATTGCGGAAAGGATACAATGTATACTATAGAAATATAGGCCGAATGACGTCACACTCTCTGGTATAACTCTTTCCACATGGTAACTCAACAACGAACATTCTATGCTAATTCTGATCAAAATGTACCCCTCCAAATACCTCAAATCCTAGTATCCCACCGATAGCTAAACTTAGCTATGCGCGCACTGACGCCGCTGGCGCCAGCTAACATATATAAACACAATTGGTCGGGAATTTCGACCACACCCTCAACCAGAGTACCGTAGCTACGCCCCTGTGTATGACTAGTGAAGCAACTCATCCCTCGCCAGCTGATTAAGGTTTATTCATAAATGTGCATGCACCCATGGCCTACGGTACCATCTTATTTAGCGGAATTATAAGTAAATAATATCAATGCGGGAGGGGTAAAACGATAAAATGCCACATTTCCGTTCTTGTTCCATCGACAAAAATAATGTGTTTTATATGTAGACCTTTAGAATAAGATAGAAATTCAATATATTTTGTAATGTTTAATTATCAAAAATGTTATGTTTTGCTCGTGCATCAGTTATCGGAAATAATATTACCCCCTCCCCCTCGACAATGAGCTAAACATGCAGGAAAATGTTTCTTACATTCATTTTGTCGCATTGTTTGCCGATAGGCTAGATGGAACTTGAGATCTCCGACATGGTGCAGGGCCGTAATTTTCAAACACTGTGCATTTTTATTTATTCTTTATTCGTGCAAGAAACTGCCTGTCCCACAGGAAATACCACCAGATCGACGTGTGGGCATTATGTGTACGATGATAACTTTAGAACGGACTGTAAACATATCGTTTTTGCGAATGAGCAAAAATTTGCTACCTTCAGTCTTTCCGCGCTGCCTTTCCGTTTTGTCTAAAGTTATGAAGGTACCAGTAAAAAACATGATCAAATTCAGCATGTCCGCAACCAGCAGAAACAAATAGCAATAGCTCATCCTTCGCAGTAGTTCGCCGAACTCTGCCTTTATATTGAATGATATACCTACCATATGATCAACGTTACACAAAAGCGATTAGCAACATTAAAGTGCAAACACATCAGTCTCATTATGTTGATACAAATGTAATACAAAAATGATTAATATGTTTAAAAGCATACGCATGGTAATGGGGAGCCACAGACACATTTTTATCTCCGAATTTATATCTTTTGTGGTGAATTTTTGTATTTTAGCATTATTTCGTAATTTTGATCCCCACGTTTGATAGGCAAATTTGATTTTGTGATTGCCCCCCCCCCCTTTCCCCCAATCCTTACTTTCGATATATAGGCAATTCCCGTCTATGGTTTTTTACCTGACCATGTTCGTCACATTGCTATAGCTTCACCACAGTCTATACCGTCTTAACTCGTTCAAGTTACCGCATCTCAATGATCACAGTCCACAGAGATACAAAGATTCACTCGGTAAAAAATACTTTTTGCAAAATCTGTTCTTGATGATATTAATATTATCGATAATTTTGATTGTGTTTGTTAGACACTTCAATCGCAATTTAAGCAAGGCAGACAGGCCTAGTTTAGATAATTACAAAAAGCATCACCGTGCTTCTCCCTTTTTATCTTATTTATGACCCAAAGGCTATTTTCTACGTAGGCTTACGTTTCATTTTAACTTATGAAATGGTACAACATAAACGGATTTAATCAATTTTATTTCCCAGCTTCCATACAGGAGGTGAGGAGCTGCCATTGATCGTCGGGCGAGATTGTTCGGGTGTGGTAGTTGATGTCGGTCCATCTGTTACAAATATTAAAGTAGGGGATGAGGTGAGTATACATTAGGTAATAGGTATACTCAATGGCGTATTAAAGGCCAGGGTACAAGAACTCAAAAAACTTGGTTCCATGTTACACACGAAAAATTGCAATGTTGGCATCAAACGTTGAGGTTTAGCGGGAATAGTCTTCGGCAGTGGCTTGCGCAAAGGAAGTTAGCGTAAATGAATTAGAAATAATGTTCAAAAGTCTTTGAATTTTGATTAAAAAACTTCGAATTTAATCAAAAATCTCGCTTTTGGATAAAAAAACACATTTCTATTCGGATTACAAATCTTTAATTTTAGAACAAATTTTTCCAGTTCTGGACAACAAACCTCGATTATAAACTTTAAAAAAAAATCTTTGATTTTGGATGAGAAATTTTGATTTTAGATTTTAGAAATTCAATTATGACGAATTTTTATATTTCCCTCAAAATGTATGCACTTATCAGCTAATGAGAGAAATTTCTCAGGATCAATTGAGAAAATTGCCTTATCTCACCTTAATCGGTTAATGTCATTTGGCTAAACTTTAAATATGGAAGTGTTGGTGGGGCTGGGAGCTACCGTATACTACCCATCTATGTTATTTAACGACTTTTCTTCCCAAACTAAACTTGTGGATTCCCCCATGGATGATGATGATGATGATGACCATGACGATGACGACGACGACGACGATGACGACGACGACGACAACGACGACGACAACGACGACGACAATAATAATAATAATAATAACAATAACAACAACAATAATAATACATACATTTATATAGCGCTAATTTTGTAAAAACATTCAAAAGCGCTTTACATACAAGGACAATAGATACGAAAACAAAAATAAGAATACATAAATGACAACATAGATATAAACATAATGGATCAAGCTACACATTACATGAATGACTTTTTAAGCAAAAAGTTTTAAGTTTAGTTTTAAAGGAGGTTAAGGATACATTATCAATATATTTGAGTTCAGTTGAGAGTGAATTCCACAACCAAGAGTTGTATGCTTTATATATGATCTGCCTGACATAATTAACTCAAATATATATCTTTTTGCGGATGACACCAAGCTTTATAAGTGTGTTAATTCAACGCATGACTGTGATATTCTTCAAGAGGATCTTGATAGTTTGAGTGGATGGTCTTCTGACTGGCTATTGAAGTTCCACCCAGACAAATGTAAAGTCCTTGACATCTCAAGGCACAACCATCCAATGTTTACCTATTGTATGCTAAACTATACTTTAGATTTTGTCTCCACTGAGAATGATCTTGGTGTTACCTTTGACTCTAGCATATCCTTCGATGCACATATTAATGAGAAAGTCAACAAAACAAGCAAAAATATGACTAATCAGGAGAACGTTTACCTTTCTTGATGATATGCTGCTCATACAATTATATAAGGCCTTTGTCAGGCCACACATTGAATTTTCAAACTGTGTTTAGTCTCCACACATGAAAAGGCATATCGACATGATTGAGAGCGTTCAGAGGAGAGCGACTAAATTAATCCCATCATTATCGCATCTATCATATCCAGAGCGACTTGTTAAGCTAAACCAGGGATACTGTTATAGATATCCCTGGCTAAATCTACCAACATTGACATATAGGAGGGCCAGGGGTGATAAGATTGAAGTTTAAAGATCATCTCCAACATCTATGATCCAGCTGTGACCAAGTTCTTTGTTTTCAGGCATAACACTATAACTAGAGGCTCAAAATCCAAAAAGATTCTACAACCATATTGTCGCATAAGTGTTCGTCACAATTCCTTTTTTAACCGTGTTTGTAAACTTTGGAACTCTCTACCAATTGTCGTGATGGATGCTAATAACCTGAACATTTTTTAAAAACAGACTGGATAAGCATTGGTGCAAGCGAGCTTTTCGCTTTGATTATGATAGTGACACAAATGAGCTTTCAAGCTCAGATTTACTACGATCTGGACCTTAAAGCAGCAAACCTTTCATCCAGAATTTACCATAGGTAAACGGGGAACAATCTAGATATGCCAATAACTCTGTTCATTTTCAATTTCGTTAAATATTCTGTAAATTTCGTTAAATATTCTTTAATTTTCGGGAATGTCCTTCTATTTTACGGGATTTTCCTCCATTTTCGGAAAATTGTCTTAAATTTTCGGAAAAGATGTTGCCAAATTATATACTGCCTAAGTTTACAAATTGTTAACTCGACGGTTATGCTAATTCAAAATTTTACCTCCCAATAGGGAACTTGAAAGCATGCAACCGGGAAAGTAAACTCCTCTCAGGGGACATGCAGTTTGCCAACTTTCCCAACCCCGCTTCATTAGGAGGAATGGAAAATCTGACCACCCCAAAAAATCCCCCCGCCCAAAAAAAAAAAAAACCCTCTGAATTCCTGCGAACGCCAATGGTCTTCTTAGCATGAGATGATAATTATTATGTATTATCATGTCCTAATATAGTTCCCAATCGGGTAGAAAGCAGGCAACCAGGAATATAAAATCCCAACAAACGATCCTTTATCCCCTAACCCCACTATCTACCTTACTGATACGAGCAACCTCCTAAAAATCAAAACCAACAAATTAGTCTGACCATATTTAGCTGTTTAGAGTGCTTGTGAGAACATTTTTAACGAGCTTTTTTTAACAGGCTATAATGAAGGGAACTCAAATGGTAAATAAAAAAAAGCATATCAAGTAAATGACGAGAAAAAATTAACTTTAATCTATTATTTCAACGTTGACATTGAAATGAGATGTCCTATACCATGTGCAGGATGCAACTTTACATCACCCAACAAACCCACCGAGTTCCTACGGTACGGAATTATCATTAGGCTGTTGTTTCCATGCATGAAAAACGCGAAAACAGAAATTTCAATCAATCATTTTACATCTGACAAATCTCATTATGTGCGAGGTCAGAAATTTACATCATGCTCCATGTGCTCACCAAGTACCAACCAAGTAGCAAATAGCTATTTCCCACGAAACACAATGCAAAACGATAACATTGAAATTATTTATTTCACCCTGACATTTTACCTTTAGGTAACATATGTTCTTGTGCGGAACACACTATTTCATTACTGTTTACCAACTCACCAAGTTCCAACCCACTAGAAATTACGGTTTTCCATGAATGACATACGAAACAAACGTTTCCATTTTAAATCAATTATTTGACCTCTGACGTTTAGGTGATACGTCCATCATGTACTAAACGCATTTTAACAATTTTTTTATGATTACAGTGGGAAATGCAAATACGCAAATTGCGTGTGTATACATATATCTACCGCAGTTGTCTGAGTAACCGCATCCGGTAAATGGACTCGAAGAGAAAGCAAGTGCATTTTCTCCTTTTCGAACAGTTGAAAACCCCTTTAAAATACATTAAGCCTGATTCCCCCTGAAAGACTTAAGGACCCCGGCCAAAGCTCGCACCAAAATACTCCTTTCATAGTTCCCAAATGCCTTTGGGCACCTCACATTCATAATATTCACTGATATACCATATAAAACATCTATGGGTTAGAAATGTTTATCTAGCCCTTTCGTCTAATTAGGAGAACCTGTGTTCTTTGTATAATACCTATAGGTTTGGGCGGCCGTTGGCGTAACCCATACACCGGGTACCCTTGCGGAGTATGTGCTTGTCAAGGACAATAGTGTGTCAAGGAAACCGAAAAATATGGACCACAAAGAGGCGGCGTCACTTCCCTACGTCATTACAACAACCTGGCAAGCTCTTGTTGAAACTGCAGGACTCAGATATCCAAATACAAGAGGGAAAAGGTAAACCTGAGTTATTGGGCAAAATATGCCTGTTCAAGTCTGTTCTTGATCTCTGAAATAATATGTATAATTATATGTATTAAAACAATATTGAAAATTAAAACTAAGCATTACTTCTGTAGGTGACTGACGAAGTTAAGTCTCTAATTCTGGCCAGCGTCCTGATCGATAAGTGAAGGATTTATATTTCAAAAGCCGTTGCCAACACTAAGAGGACTTATCATGTTGTATCTTCAAAGGGGGGAAAAGGAAGCTTTTCGAATCCTGACCGGATTCCTCTTTAGCTGTTAAACTTTTCATCTTGCTAAAACTTAACTAAAATGATCGACTGCACTGTGCTGTATCAAGCACAAACGCAAGCACAAGCACACACACACACACACACCCTTACACACACACACACACCCACACGCACACACATACCACACACACAACCTCCTGGTCCTTTCATCAAGCCATGGTTGGCTTAACTTTCCATTAAAAGGAGACTAACAAAAGATGAATTGACAATTCATTGAACATGCTTTCTGTTAAAACTCTGCTATATACAAGGGTAAAACTTCAAGTATTTATATACTGTACATATACTGTAGTGCTATTTCTTGGTCTGGGGTGTTTAGCCCTGTATTCTTCTTTGATATTCAGGTCTGGGTTAGTTTCTCTTATGTATCCTGCTTTGCTTACTTGGCGTATATGGTTGCATCTCATCGATAGCTTCCCACTATTTTTACATTCAAATTTGTCAGTTTTCTATTATGCTGCTTTTCCATATGCTTCCAAAATACTAAGTCTTTCCTTTTTGCCTTCCGTTTTTTTTTATGTTGCTTATATCTTTCCTGTAGACTATTGGCAGATTCACCAATGTATCTCCCTCCTTTTCCATTACATTCGTTATGAAATAAAATGTAAACAAAATTGTCCCGAAAATAAAGAAAATTTTCTGAAAGTGAAAGAAATTTTACGGAAATTAAATAAATTATGATGAAACTTAAGGACATTGAAGAAAAGTTTTTGAAATTTAAGATTTTTGACCCAGAAATGAAGATTTATGATCCTAAATATCAGATATTTGGTCCAAAAGTTAATACTTTTGGTCCAAAATTGAAGACAGTTGATCCAATACTGAGGGTGTTTGGTCCAAAAATGAGGATTTTTGGTGCAAAATGGAAGAGATTCTGTCCAAAATCAACAATAATTCAGTCGATCATGTCGATAGGACTCAAAAACGCCAACATATCTATTTAATTCATTTAATTTCAAATACTTTATTCCAACCAAACAATTGCAAATTCAATATATACATATACATCTGGTAGAATTAGATACATCTTGTAAATTATATACTGATTGTTTGAATTAAAATGAGAATAACATTGTTTAACAAATATAAACACAGTGGCTGAGGAGATTTTGCAAAAAAACTGCCTAAAGCTTATGGGTGCAAAAAACCCTGATGATACAATAACAGAAAACAAGACAATAGATACTCAATTCAGTATGTATATACACCCATCTTTCCCTCGTCCCACCCTACCTAAATCCCACCCTCCCTGACCCCCTCTCCTTCAATATCACCTAAACCTACCCTTATTACCTTCCAAAACAAAACCGTTAAGGATTCAAGAAAATGCACAATACGAGTGCGTAATACACGGGTTAGAATAAACTTATATTGCCTACTTAGGTCAGAAAATATGAATTTTTTACCGGGAGACAACAGTGATTACTACTGGTATTTATAAGCAAATAAGACATAGTTCTATAAACGGGACTCATAAAAAGAGTTAAAGCACTGAGGAAGCAGATATATTTTTTTATATCTGAGGAAAGCGAGCTCCAAATCTTAACACCAACATGTGAGGAAGTTAGCTTTAGATAAGGTAAACAAAGATTTAAGATGACGTCTAGTGGAGTACCTATGTAAAAAATTAGCAGATTAGAGAGTGTGAAGAAATCTGAAAATGTGTTAGGTAGTATGCTATTAAGAGAACAATAAACAAACAAAAAGTTTTGTTAAGTAGCAATGGCAAAGATTGTAAGTGTTTTAGGCATTAAGAATAATGGTTTGGAGTGGGCATTAAGAGTTGTTTTAGATACACCACGAATAGCTTTCTTTTGAAGTATGGAGCTTTTGTATGTGACTTAATTACGCATGTCCCCCAACAATGTTGCAGTAATTCAAGTACGGAAAAACTAAAGTATTGTATAGAGTAAGTAGAATGTGGCTTGGTAGGAATTTACTTAGTTTATTGATTACACCCACAGCTTTAGAGACTTTGCTGCTAACAGCAGCGACATGGGGAACCCATGACAAATTATTATCTATGACTACACCAAGAAATCTAGCTGTGGTAGAGAAGTAAATAAACTGGTCACCAATAGTGTACAACGTGAATCTTTTTATGATGAGGATAAAAGAGCATAGTAAGATGAAGCCTATTATAATTGAATCAATCTTAGGCATTTCAGAATTAACATTATCAATCAGGGAATCCAAGTCTTTGTTGCTGTAGTGAATATTCGTGTCGTCTGCATACACAGGGTAAAAGAAAGCTTATTACTAACTGTAAGAAGATCATTTATGTACAAAGTAAAAAGTAATGGGACAAGTATAGACCCTTAAGGAATACCATAAATAAAATTTTGGTAAGAAGATTTAAAACTATAAAAAGAAACGTATTGCTTTCTCTTAGGTAGCTAGCGAACCAATCGTTTGCGACACCTCTTGCACCGTACTTAACTAATTTGTTTAACAAAATAGCATAGGATGGTCTAACGTGTCCAAAGCCTTCGACAAATCTAAGAAAATATCACATGCAAACTTTTTATGTCCAAAAGCATAAGTAATCTTATCAACAAAACTAACAAATGCCTAGGCACTAGATCTACCAGATAAAAAGCCAACTTGATCAGGGGTCAAATTATTATTATCATGAAGAAAATTTAATAAACGGTTATAAACTAGTCTTTCAACAATTTTAGAGATGGAAGGACAGAAATAAGTATATAATTACATTTAAGAGTCGAATCACCCTCTTTGAAAACCGGGACAACACGGCCTATTTTAAGTTTGTCATGAACTACGTAATAGATAGGTTGATAATGTGAGAGAGAGGCTTAGAATATAAATAGAGACAGACTACACCATACGTAAAATATAGGTTGATAATGTGAGAATGGCTTCAAAATATAAATAGATACAGACTACACCATACATAAAAGATAGGTTGATAATGTGAGAGAGAGGCTTCAAAATATATAGATACAGACTACACCATACATAAAAGATAGGTTGATAATATGATAAAGATTTCAAAATATATATATATATATATATATATATATATATATATATATATATATATATATATATATATATATATATATATATATATATATATATATATATATATATATATATATATATATATATATATATATATATATATATATATATATATATATATATATATATATATACAGCTTTTATTACTGTAGAATGAATTTCGTTAACACTAGGGCTAGAAAATTATATTTTCAAAATGCAGTTTTCAAAATAAGAATATTGAACAATTCAGTGAGAGCAAAAGATACTCTTTATATGAAGAAGAACATGATTTTGTGATGGCAGGTAAGTTTGGTTTTATATTTACAAATACTCGTAACAAATTTCAGAAATTTCCCAGAAATCAGCAACTGTTTTACCATTATCATTTAATTCAGTGCATCTTTATTCTTACCTTTACCTGTAATCAAACTATTTATAAGTTGCCACGTTTTTTTGATATTGCTGTTTTTGAACTTATTGACATAATAATTATATTTTGCAGTACGTGTTGCTTTCGTAAGAGAGTTTCTAAAACGAACATAATTAAGACGATTCTCGGCAGAAGGATTTTATATATCCTTTTTATATAGTTTATAAGAGATATTTTTTATATAGTTTGTTTTTAGAACGGCAAAAAGAGATAATGCTATCAGTAACCCAGGTTTTATCATGTTTATCATTCTTAGCATATTGCTGGGGAAAACACTTATTGTAAATATTACAAAATGAAAAATAAAATAGTTAAAAGCTACATTTACAGCAGATACATTGAAAATGAAATTCCAATCAATAAAATAAATTTTTCTCTTTAAACATACTTAGGTTATTGTCAGAAAAAATCCGTTATCTTAGTAACATTCGAATTAGGTTCGAATTGTTATTGATTTATTTGATATTCTCTTTATTTTACTTATAGCTTTGACAAACTTTGGGGCCCTAATACCCCTCCCCACCCCCTCCCCTCTAACCTTAGACATGCCAAATATCGATAAGATACCAAAAATCCGTCAATCAGTCAATAACCTCGGCTGGGCAGCGGACTTTTTTTAATTACACAATTCAACACAAGCAAACAGGTCGTTGGAGCGTGTGGTGCAAAGTTTCGTACTGATTCTAATTAAACAGATTTTTACGCTAGAATGATACTGCTAATTCCTCCCCGACAAACCGGGCGAACAAGAATCTACCCGACAGGTAACAGCCTGGATGGGCCATCTCTCCCGTTAAGACTTTATATTTCACAATAAACGGCATGATTTTTCCGACAACCACAAGCTTTTCTCGACGGCAGATTATTTATGGAGGGTAGGGGGTATGGGGAATACCCCCATGGTGACGCCCTTGGAAGCCTGGTGTTTAGATAATAAAGTAGGATATTTATTTTTTTGCATCACGATATTTAAAAAATGCCCAATTTGTGACGATAGCTCAAAATGTCATGTAATTCTTTTATTTCTTTCGGAATTCAAGTTACTTTCAATCATTGAAGATGATGAGAATACCTCTTTAAATGAGATCTTCGTAAAGGTAATGACCAAGACCTTTAAACCTATTGTCATATTCAGCTACCCTTCCAGGGGCATAGGAATGGTCACCTCTCACGCGGGGCAAAAACCCCTAAATTTACTGGTCACAAATGGAAAAATTGCACAGATAAATTAAGTGTCTATCAAAAGTTGCTGCTATAATTGGGACATCCACTTCAATATTAAGGTAAAGTTTATTAAATTTTTGGAAAATTTTCTTTATTTGTGGAAATTTTTTGATCATTTTCGGAATTTATTTCTTAAATTTCGTGAAATTTTGCCCAATTCTCGGAAATTTTGGCCAGTTTTCGGGTAATTTTGGTCAGTTTTCGGAAAATTTAGGCCGACTTTCAAGGAAATTTAAGTACAATGAAAGCGTGCCCCACCCACCTCGGGACCCACCCTCGCTTCCTACGCCTATGTACCCTTCGCTCATTCGCCAAAGAATATAATCTTGAACTGATTAAAAGATTTCACCTGATTTGTTTAAAAAACTTCACCTGATTTTGAACGGACCTTTTTGCTGAGACTAATTTTTATGGTTTATCTACATCTATAAACAATGATTTATGGTTGGCTCTACCTGATCTCAGGCTGTAGCCAGCCTGCCCTCTTGGGAGGTTCTTTGCCTCTTGGGTAAAATCAAATGGACAACTTTTAGACTATATAGCAATGGTATATGGAGAATCTGCTCAAGTGCCACCTTTTGAAGTCTTTGTGAAAAGTCCTGCGTAAACATTGAGCCTGCCTTTTCGTAGATCCTTTGCAACTTCAGTGTTTTTGTACTCCCTACAAAGGTAGTATATAAATGTGATTAAAAATAAGATAAAGCATCCCAAAAGTTTCGCTTCGATCCCCATCTCCCTTGTGTACCTAACTTTTTTGAGGGGGTATTATTCTCCCCTCGTTCCTATTTGTGGCTTCACATGAGTTTCCTACAATAATCTTATGCAACCTTTCTTAGTTTGTTTCACAACTTTGTCGATTGTTTCATAGATTTGTCTTTCTCAACTACCGTCCAATTATGAAGTCAGAAGCAAATTCACATGTGTCTCTCACGAAAGTAATGAATTCGTTTTCAAGTTTGACCGTAGTCAATAATAAGATAACTTGATGAAGTTTGTGTTTTATTTTGTTTTAGAGTATTAGTTCTGGCAGGCACGGGAGGTGTTGGCTCTTTCGCTATTCAACTCCTTAAGGCGTGGGGATGTCACGTAACAACAACATGCAGCTCAAGTGGGATTGAGATGGTAAAAAGTCTCGGAGCAGATGACGTCATAGACTACAAAGAAGATGATCTTCAGACACAAATGGCAGAGAAACCTAAGTAAGTATGAAAAGAGGATATGTCACTTTAAGAAGGCTCAAGCGCATAATGTTATGGTCCCTTGGATAATTGAATGATTCTCTAAGAATAGTGAATATCATAAACAGTACCACCGAATAAGAAGAAGGAGGGGAGAGGGGGGAGGGGGTGAATGTGGCATTGCCCAGACCCAGAGAAACAGGGTTATAAGTGCCCGTAAAAATGAAGAAAAGGAGTGTGCGTTCAAACAGCAGGGCCCACAAAACTGGGGGAAACTCATGCTTGACAATGGCGAAAACGGTATAAAATTGAAATATAAATTAAAAATCATTATCATCATCATCATTGTCATCGTCATCGTCCTCGTCGTCATTATCATCATCATCGTCCTGGTCCTCGTCATCGTCCTCGTCGTCGTCGTAATCATCATCATCATCATCAGAATCAGAATTAGATCATCACCATCATCATCGTCCTCGTCGTCGTCATCATCATCATCGTCCTCATCCTCGTCGTCGTCCTCGTCGTCGTCATCATCATCACCATCGTCATCATCATCAGATTCAGAATCATAATTAGTTCATCATCATCATCATCATCGTTTTCGTCACAAGCTAACATCATCACCATTAGCAGATTAGCATTAGCAGCAGCGTCAAAATCCTTGTTATCGTTTCCATACCGACCAGTAGCATTACTTTGGAGGCTAGGAATATAATCTCTGGACGAAATTTTTATTTCAGAATATTTTACAAGTGCAGATATTAATCTATATATCATTTAAAGGATTAGTTCAGGGGTCAAGCAAGTTCATCTGCCATGTAATAGAGGACTTCAAAAGAATCAAAATGGTAAACAAATTACTTCAGATCTATATCGTATTCCGTTAAGGAGATATTCAAGTTTAAAGTTCTGTCCTGTCTGTGTAGAAATGACTGGTGTAGTAAGTCCACTATAGACGGATGGTGCACTCATCCTCACATTCTTAACAATTGTTGATGTATTTTGAAGTAAATTGATTGAACTTTTTTAATATTTGAATTAGTTTTCTAAAACTGTCTTCCTTCAAGTGGTATATTATATTTATTCTTACTAGATTCTGTTTTACTACTTTCCTGACATATTCAATGGGTTTTAAGCCACAAAATCGCAGGATAAAACATGATAGAATACATACAGAATTTGAGAAATCTGAGGCTGTGATGTCACAACTAGTCTGATTTCAGCCGTTTCTACAGACATGATACCAAACTTTAAACTTAAATATCTCTTTAAATGGAATAAGACTTTTTGAATGATTTTTTCACCATTTTGTTTCTTTTAAAGTCCTCTTTCACATAAAATGGACTTGTTTGACCACTGTTCTCATCCTTTAAGATCACCAGAACAATGGTCTGTATGATTCTAAAGATTTTTAACTGAAATTTGATATTTCGCTCGTACGAGCTACGTTTGCTCTAAAAGTTAAGTTATTATGTTCATGATCTGGTGCAAAGTGTAGCTACGCCCGTCTACCGATAAACCCATTTTGATAAATATAACTTTTTTCGTCACCCATAAACATTTGAGTCGTCACCTTCACTCAATAGTGGATGGATCTGATTTTTCATGCATTGGTGGGAGTGGCACTGCACATATATTCCTGTTGACACCAACGAATTTTAATTAGACTGCAAATTCGGAAAAATAAAACAGTAACAATGTCGTCACATATTGCTGGGTCTGGAGGAAGGGGGGAGAGGGGGTCCATCCCATAAAGTCCGTAAATCTCCCTGAGCTTTCTGTTATTGTGTCATCGAGTATTAATTGACTATTTTATTGATAACTGGTTTGGTTCCGTATTTTCCTGCCACTTCATAACTTTTTTAAAACATTCTTATATATTTTGCAGATTCGACGTAGTGTTCTGTACACGTGGTTCTGACGCCTACCAGACGTGCTTGGATGTTTGCAAACCAAGTGGATTTGTAGTTACTATCGTGACCCCGGTAATCAAAAACCTGGACAACTTTGGAACGGTTTTGGGAACGCTGAAAACAATGTTTGACTATGCCACGACAGCATGGGCACAGGTTCTGTCATTGAGTTCTTTTACACGAGCATGTTACCTTTCAGCAAGATAGTTACGCCCAGTGGGCTACAATCGTGGTCAAAAGTATTTGAGCCCAACCCCTCGAAACGACGTTGAAAGGGAGGTGGGGGAATGCCTTTTCAGCTATAAATATTTTAAATTGCATAATTTAATAATAAACGTCCATAAAAGTTTATACGAAGAGTGTGGACTCGACTCAACGTTCTTTTTCACACATGCTGAAAATTTTAACACCTGGCTGCAAAAAGTATAATCCAAGTCCATTCCTGACCCAGGCCGATACCCATTCTGGAACTGGAATTAATTAATTATGACCAACTCCCTGGTTTGATATGGTTGGGGATTATTCTAATCGGAGTGTCCAAAGTATTAAACTTATCGAGAATAAAGACGTTTCCGAGTCACAAAGATGTTAGAATTATGCCTAATCATATTCAATAGGATTATGTTTTTCTCTTTACAGAAGTTGAAACACAATAAAACATTCGCTTATGCTTTTCACACGCCAAATGGAATTGCGCTGGATACAGTGGCCCAACTCGTAGAGGAAGGAAAGGTAAGCAGTATTGTAAAATATAATCCGAGTCTCACAGAGGCGTGCAGAGCCTGGGTATATGAAGAACTGTTGTGTTATTTAGACGATTAAGCTCTTAATTCCAATGTTGCAAAATTTTACCAAAACATGTAATAGTTAACCTCCCAACCGGGAAGTAAGCATGTAGCGGAAAGGTGAAATCCTGTTGTGTCCCCTTCCCCTACTTCTCACTCTTCTGGAGGGGGCAGAAGGGATCATAAATCATGGAAGCAAACTCATAATAGGTTTTTTTCTTCAATTTTTGCTGTTCCACGCAACTTCGACGCGCGCAGCTTCAATTTACAAAGTGTTTATATTTTTTAAATGGTCTTGTTCTTTTCCCCCACAGATCAAGGCCTGTGTTGATAAGACTTACAAGCTAATAGAAGCAAATGAGGCCATTGATTACCTCAAAGCAGGTCACGCCAGAGGAAAGACTGTAATCCTACTACCAATTGTTGAGGAGGAACAATCAAATAATTCTTCTTGAGCTCAAATTATCATAAAAAAAATTCGCTTTGCTTTGTCTTTGTGATAGGTATTTGTATAGTAAAGTGATCTGAAATAAAAGGCAATACTCTTACAATTTGTACATTTTTTAAATTTTTAATGTAGGTGTAAAGTCAGTGGGAAATTTCACACAAGAGTGCATTGCCCACCCCCAAGAACAAACAAACAAGTGATTTGTTATTATTTAAGCCATATACTGTCCCCATCAAACAATTAAAGGCGACAACACTTGTACAACTTGAAAAAAGTAATCAACACTATCGCAAAAATTGTTGGAAATGGCTCAGAAACTTGGTTCAAATGTTATCTAGTTACCCAACGCAGTGAAGTAATTATATGGGCTTTTAGACGATGTAGCGCCGGGCCCTGACCCAAAGGGGGTACCGTACAAGAAAGCCCTATGAATGCATGATAATGGCTCGGAGTCCCGCACCACCAAACTTACACCACTGACCCAACGAAAATGTTGTCTAGTCACCTGATGCATCTGACAGTCATACCTTTCCTTTCCCAAGCACTTTACTCTCCGTGAGGCATAGACCTATAGGCGCCAATCTCAGAGATCATGTCCCCGAATCCTAGAGTCCTCCAATAATTTAAACGGTATCGATGTAGACAGGATCTAACAGCCCCTAATAATTTAGGCAAAAAGGTCCACAAAATATGCTAGATCAGATTTTGAAGCGATGACATCTCTTTTTGGAGGTCTTCATTAACCGTTACTCTACCAGCACTTTTTTGTTTTAATCCAGAGGGAGGAGGGGTCTAAGATGGAACACCCAAAACGGCAATAATATCGCCATGTGGTAGAGTAAGGGTTAAGCACAGGCTGATTCTTGAAGGTTCCTCTGTCTTCCGAACAGCATACTTGGGCTCATTCCACTTCAGTGACCCAGTGGGCACCCTTTGGGACCATGCTGCATATACT
This sequence comes from Chiridota heheva, assembly GCA_020152595.1. Lineage (NCBI taxonomy): Eukaryota > Metazoa > Echinodermata > Holothuroidea > Apodida > Chiridotidae > Chiridota > Chiridota heheva. The sequence goes on along the minus strand of JAIGNY010001548.1, from coordinate 636,198 downwards.
TTTGAGTTTACACACTAACCCTCAATCTACCGGCACTTTTTTTGAATGTGTTTGGGAGGTGGGGTCAAAAATGGGGCACGCAAAACAGCGATAATATCGCCGCGAGGTAGAGTAAGGGTTAATATTGTGTAAAAGACTGCCATTTTGACTTTTTGAAAATATTTTAGGCATATTTAAATTGGCGACACCCCCTCCCCCATACAAATCTGAAAGACTAGCTACACCTCAAAACGGAGAAATATGGTTTTGATCAGCATGCGTGTCTTATTGTATGACTTCATCATCATCGATTAGCTGTTGTGTACGCAAACACAAATTTCTTCCAATTGCCACAATCCTGTTCAAACTCAGCAATTTGTTTGGCTTGAGAAAATCATTCTGGGTTCCTAGCAAGTGTTGAATACATCAACATCAAACAAGGGCAGGTCAAGGGGTAGTTTTTGGGGTGCGTTTAATGGCGTGGGGTCCAGGGGCCTGCTTGAGGGTCCTTGGTGAGGTTAGAGGTCCAGATATTTTTTCATCATACTTTATGATGTATGAATTACTTTATGATGTATGAATATATAGAGAAAATAAAAGGCTCTATAACATTCATATTAAACCCTGTACAATAACATATAAAAAAAAACACCCTTCAATTTTTGGGAAATCCCATCATTTTTGGGGAAAATTCTTTCATTTTTTGGGCACTTTTTTTTATATAATTTTGTGCATTTTTTTGTTAACTTAAATGAAATTTTCTTCATTTTTGTGCAAGTTTCTTTAATTTTCGGGAAACTTTGTACAATTTTCGGCATAATTTCAAACAATTCCTCAATTTTTAAATAATTTTCTTATATTTTCGGAAAATTTCCTTTAAATTTAGGCAAATTAAAGAAATTTGGAATAATTTTACCAGTTTTCATTAAATTTACCAATTGTTTTAATTTTATATTAATAACTTATCAATTTTTCCTCCCAATCGGGAAAACCGATTTTCATGAGATGGGACATATATAATCTTCATATGGCTCATCTTCTTCTGTATGACAAGCAAAACCAAAACAAGACATCTGCAAATTATTGAAATAAATTTGCTTACTTGACAATTGCCTTAATTACCACGCTACAACTAACTTCCCCAAGCAGTGGTGCAACTAGACTTTTGGCAAAATCATAAGAAAATCTGAATCAAGCACCTTCCCCATCCCGCAACAAAAAGAGTAGCTTTCATGGGGAAAAGTCATGTTTTGGGGAAAAATCAGAAATACTTGGGACAAATTAAAATATTTTGAGGCATAACATTAGAAATTTTGAGGAATAATCAGAAATTTGCTAACTCTAAACTGCTAAATATGCTTAACTTAAAAAATTATGTTTTAAAAAATTTTGTTTTCGGAAATTTTGTGATCCTTTTTCCTAAGATGGCTCATATACAACTGAACTTTAAAAGACATTCTTTCTCTAGGTCCATCTTTCGTGGTTAAATTAAAGGAGCACCAGACCAAAAAGTGAGGGCGCTGCTTTCTTGCAAATTTCACAGATATATTATCCACAACAGATCGTAAAACTTCATGCCTCCATAGCCCACAGACGACATGAGGGCAAAGGTCACTTGAATATTCATACAAACCAGAAAATTGCTAAACCTTTGCTTGCTAAATAAGCATTTGATTTTTTGGAGACACCTAAAAATAAGCCCTTACTTATCGGTCTAGTGCTCCTTTAACAATCCGATAAGGGTAGGCCTGCTACCTGAATAACTTCTCCCTCATTTACTTCCACATATTTGTAATCTAGCGAACAAATGAGAAGTTTTATATCCTTTTGTTGAGAAAAATTGATGTAACAAAAAGTTGATTGTTGCCCTTAATCCAACAATTTCTGGCTTCAGATTTACCGCAGTTTATCTGCCAAGTCACATGGTCAATGGTGAGGGAAGAGTACATTCTACTGGTGACGAGGGCAATCAGAGATTAAGTTTCCACTTTCACAGCTTCTTATCACAAATAGGCTAACTACATTTATTTAGTTGTCATGGTGGGATTCCTGACTGCAGGAAGATGAGGTGGTCATTTATTGACTGGCAGAATGAATCAATGTTTCACCTGTATTCAATCTCTTTATGAGGGAAGTAAAAAATGGCTGGGTGGGTGTAGAAAAAATAATTGGGGTACCAAACAAAGACATGAAAATATCAGGAATTATGAGGGGATTTTTCCCTTCTCCCTCCACCACTAATATATGTGATGTATGCATGCGCTGCGATCCTGAGGGGACAGGAGGTAATGTCCCCATCAATAGACTTATGTCAATAGGCCTAAAGCCTATATGGCCCACTTGAGTTTGTCTGGGTTTATCGCCCCCAATTTTGCAAAGAAATCGCCGCCTTTGGATGTATGGGTGATGGATATAGGGAACCTGGCAGCAATTGTGCCAACCCAATAATTAAATATAATATTTCAACTAAACACAGAAGCTATGCAAATGAAGTCATTTGAAAAGACAAAATATGGTAAAGTTTCTTCTTGTATTTTTGTGTTTGCTTATTCATAAAAACACAAGAATAGTATATTGGAAATAGAAGCATTATCATGAAGGGAAATTTATTCTGGACATTTGGTGAAAACATAAGTGGACAGAACAGTGTGATGGCACCCCAATAGAATAACAAACAATGGCATCCTTCACAGTATTGAAAACTACCCAAAATTATATTGTTGACAATTCTAAAGAGGATCAAAACAAGTATTCTGTGTCACACAAAAAAAGGTCACCATTCAAATCAACAGCTTTGCATACATTCTAAATTTCAATCCGTTTTGTTCTGTGTAGTCTAAGTTTAAAATTTTTAAACCTCTTAAAAAAAAAATTGTGGGGGGGGGTTGTAAGAGCTAATTCAGTGTATTAATGGAACTAAATACTTGAGATGATACCTGAACAGATTAGGTCAGCCCACTCCACTGGCACACATATCAAAGAAACAGAAGACAACATCTTACTTGCAGCAATCTTCAGGAATTGACTATAATTGCTTGTCATTTTTTACACAATCTATCAAACTTATGGGCTTTTATTTAGATAGCTTAAAACAAAACAAATAATTCAGCTAATTTGTAACATACATATGATTGCATTTGAAAATATGTAACTATACAGCAGATATCCAGATCAAAAAAAAAATACACCTTCCACTTTTGCTCCATACCCTCATTACTTCTTTATCAAAAACATACAAATTGATTACATCTGTAAGATACAAAGAAGTGACTTGTTCACACTCTCAAATGACAGGACAGCCTTTTGTCATGTATGTACAATACATGATGGACAGAGGATACACATGTTGAAAGTGAGCCCAAAACATACCCAAATGTAGTTCTTACTGATCATAATTGTACTTAAATATTATGATCAGACTTCTAATGTTTTGAGAGGCTCTGGGGATATGGAGAGACCTCTGGGATATGGATAAGCCCCTGGACACGGAGGCCCCTGGGATATGGAGAGGCCCCTGAGATATGAAGAGGCCCTGGAATATGGAGAGGCCCCTGGGATATGGAGAGGCCCCTGAGATATGAAGAGGCCCTGGAATATGGAGAGGCCCCTGGGATATGGAGAGGCCCCTGGGATGGAGAGGCCCCTTTATACAGATAATGAGAGACCCAAACTTTTGTGAGGTCCCTAGCATGAAGAAAGCCCTTTGTCATCCATAGACCTCCCAACACACCCCTGAATGTAGCTACACCCCTAAGATGACTATTTTCTCTACTGTCCCAGTCTATTATCCAGAAATAGAGCATGAATATGATACCATTATCTAAATCCTTCACTCAATTTGTACATGTATGCATATTCATTTCTCCTATGATCTTTCATATCAAACCACTCATTTTTCGTTGAGTTAATCAACATGAGAAATGAAATCCAGATGTCTTTTGATGTCTCAAGATTTAAATGTTATGGATCTATATACCTCTTGGCGTAAGATTTTTCTTGATAATGCCATGGGAATGGATTATGTCCATGTTTTAATCTTCAGCCATATCGTCCGGATCATTGTCTCCGTCCACCTCCAGGTTTTGTTTTTCAAGTTCATCCAGCTGCTTCGCCAATTCTGCTTCATCAACGTCTGTGACAACTTTTGGCTTCATGGAGGAAAAAAAGAAGTTTATTTGTGACTTTTATTTATCCAAGCTACACTAAGACGAAACATTCTGCATGCATGTGTACACTTATGGGATATATAACCATCTATAATGGACTAGTAATGCTGCTAGAACTTTTTCTATGAGGACAATATCATAACAAAATAACTTTAAAGGTCTATATTAAAGGTCTGTATTGAAATCTGAGTAGATCAGTTTTTGAATTCTGGAAAAAGCTATCTTACTTTTTTAGTTATGGTTGATCTAAGATTGATTGCATTTTGATTTATGCAAAATTTGTGATGTATTACTAGGCGAACACCTCAAAAACTATACGTAATTCTTTAAATTTCTTTTTTAAATCTTAGTCGCTGAAAATCATAGGAATGTTTATTCCTGGTGGAAATTGATTGTCAAATTTTAAAACAGCACTTTAAAGAATTACGATAAACATTTAACAAAGGATTAACTAAAGAAAATATTAAGGTCGCCCTGTAATATATCACAAAAATTGCATCAAGTATGCAAATTAATGCATGAGATTTTTTAAAAGCTGTAAGATGTTTAACCGATTTGATGAACTTTTGCCACTATGATGATGTTTAACTGATTTGATGAACTTTTGCCACTATGATGATGTTTAACCGATTTGATGAATTTTTACCACTATGATGATGTTTAACCGATATTCTGCCGTCTTGATATAATGTCCAGCACTGGATGCTTTCAAATGTTAAACCTTGCTATGCTATGCTACCACGTGGTAATATTATCGCCATTTTTAAACTATCTTTAAAAAAAAAAAAAATTGGGACCTTATTAAAACCAATTGAGGTGCAAATAGTTCATTGCAAAGATCTTGGAAAGACCTTTGATAATATTGTATTTTTGGGGGGTCTATACTCACTTTGTTTCGGTACATTTTGTCCAAATATTCAAAAAATTCACTTTTTGTTTAAAATGTCCAAAAAAAAGCATATTTTTGAGAAATTGACAAAGATTGCTTTGAAAATAAATTAAGAATGTTTTTTTTAATATATAATATGTAGACAAGTGAAATTGTCCAAATCTAATCAAATTTTCTCATACCTAGTCATATTTTTTTTAAATATTTGTAAAATATTTCAAATGTTGTGATTTCTGGTGATTTTTGACCCTTTTTGTTAAAAAATTGTATAATCCACCCCTATATCCCAATGAAGTTTCAAACACTATTCTGTAGCAAAAAATGGACTTTTACATGGATTGCTGCAATAAAAGACATACCCCCTCGATCCTTCCTAACAATGTGTTATAGCTACGTGACTAAAGTCATTTTTAGATTTGTTTGACATTTATTTTTTCAAAGTGAAACTGAGGATACGGAATCAGAAAGCTTATCAACAGTGATGGAAATCTTTTAGAGCCTAAACCCACCCAGAAGAGGCCCAGGGAATATCAGGACCAGCTGAAATGGATAGTGTGTTTTTAGTGTGCATCTCTTGCAAAATAAAACACTTTAATTTAGCTAGGATTATTTACTTGTTAGGATAAACAAGTAAATGGGTCACTAAAACCTGAAAGTGATAAACATGAATTGTCCTTTTTATAGTAATTCTGGATGAAACTTTACAGACCAACCCCTAATTCGTAGTGCAACAGTGCCCATATGCCTATTTCGCAGAATCCCAATTCCATGTTGTTAGCTTGTGGCGCAGTGAAGTAGGATTAAAATTTTAAGCGGAAAGGGTCCCATGTTGGGGGAAAGAGACCCATGGTGGGGACCAAGCAGTCCCATTTAGGGGTAAATTCCTTTCTTGGAAGCAATTTGCATCCTGGAAAGGGGCCATATTGTTTGGGATGTCATTACCCCTGGTCCCCCTCCCAATATAAAAAAGCCAGAACCCCCCACCCCCTCCTGTGCTACCTTTAAAACTGTTGAAATTGTATTTCTCGTAAGTATTTTCCTGTATTTTGACAAATTTGTTGACATTTCATATGCAGTATCCAACTGTCAGTGAAGGATACCAAGTTTGGCAACGTCAACATGATTACTGATGCTCTGAACCATTTTTTGATTACCTTTTCACCAAGAATTCCTAATGGAATCAACAGAAGTCAGTTTCTAAAAGACATTTAGCATAACCTGAATAAATACAAGTATTTTCAATGGCTGAAATTGGGTCATAAATTGACAATTTCAAGTTTGTGCATTAGATCCTCATGATCTAAAGTGAGATGCTCTTTATGAAGGTCTTATGTACATGGTAATGAGATCTATTCAACTGATAACATCACAAATTTGCACACTGTCTTGAGTAATAAGGCCTAAAATAAAAATAAATTGTAAATGGATAAAATTCTTCGCATTGTTGATGCGTTTTTCATCTTGCTATTTCCAATGATTTTCAAAAACTAATGCAAATAAGCGAAAGGATTAGGCCAATCAAGTTCAAATAGGAACTTGAAAGAAACAAAATGGTGAAGAACTTGCTTCATTATTCTATTTGTTAAGAAATTACTGGTGTTGAAAGCCTTAAGTGAAAAAACCCTTATCCTAACTTTCAATTATTAATGTATTTAAAAAATTAATTTAACTCTATTACTAATAAACTTTCCTTCTTCAAATTTCTTTAATACTAATTTCTTGAATCATAACGACTTTGCTAAATATCATTTTATTACTCTTCTTTATATAAAATGGTCGAAAAGCTACAAAATCTTAGGAAAACATACAATAAAATACATAAATTATTTAAGGAATATGAGGATGTGATGTCACTACTAGTCTGATGTCAGTCGTTCTATACAAAACCTTAATCTTCAATGTCTCCTCAACGGAATAAGATTTTTGTATGCAATCTTCACCAACATCTTTATTGTTTAGCTGTGACTAGTGCAGCAAAGTGTCAAATAAGAGGTTAAACTTACAGCCAGTGTTACATTGAATGCACCGTTGGACAACTCTATGCTTTCTTTGATGGATTCTATAGCCTTTTTCAGCAGAGCGACTCCTTCTATTCTATCAAGCGTCTGAGTCGTGACAACATACTGTGGCGGAGCAATGAGATTAATCTGCAAAAAATAACAATATTCAAACATATGAATTGCATGAATTAACTAACTTGTTTGCTCTTGGGAAAGCTTTCACTTCTTTGGTGGAGTATACCATGACCACAGAAAGATCTTGGTGAAAGCTTTCACTTCTTTGGTGGAGTATACCATGACCACAGTAAGATCTTGGGGAAAGCTTTTACTTCTTTGGTGGAGTATACCATGACCACAGTAAGATCTTGGTGAAGACTTTCACTTCTTTGGTGGAGTATACCATGACCACAGTAAGATCTTGGTGAAGACTTTCACTTCTTTGGTGGAGTATACCATGACCACAGAAAGATCTTGGTGAAAGCTTTCACTTCTTTGGTGGAGTATACTATGACCACAGTAAGATCTTGGTGAAAGCTTTCACTTCTTCGGTGGATAATACCATGACCACAGTAAGATATTGGGGAAAGCTTTCACTTCTTTAGTGAAGTATACCATGACCACAGTAAGATCTTAATAAAAGCTTTTACTTCTTTGGTGAAGTATACCATGACCACAGTAAGATCTTGGTAAAAGCTTTAACCTCTTTGGTGAAGTATACTATGACCACAGTAAGATCTTGGGAAAAGGGTTAAGGGCCCTGATTCCTTGCAAGAGGTTAGCAATTAGTGTTACGGGAGACTTGTCAATGTTGATTGGTCTTCTTCAAAATGATCAACTGAGGGATACGACAGCATTTTGTCATTATTTTAAACAAAAATAGCGCCGAGGTTGGGTTCGACACTTAATAACTGCATAATATATCCATGACAATGTCCCACATTTTGCAACATAAATATCTAATGCTCACCATTGAAAATTTAGACAACTATATTCTTTAATGCATAAAAAAAGAGTCAAGACAATTTTGTTCATACTAGGATGATTACAGAACAGATATTCAGGTAAGACAGTTTTGTTGTTTTATGAAAAGAAAATGCAAAAAACGAATGGGGAAAAATTTCCCACAATCTGATTTCATAAAGATTCCAAATTACGAAACTTAATTTTAACAATATGCAAACATATGAAAATGCAGTAGAAATAAAGTAATGCTCACTTTAATTGGCATTTCCTCTGTTGAATATTGTAGCCCTTTCATCAGTGCATCTTTTACAGCATCAATTCCATCATAAGCATAACAAGAAACTTCTATATCTAAGAAAAACAAATTATGAACATAAGCAATACCTTGAGAATAACGGCAGAAAATATATATATATATATATATATATATATATATATATATATATATATATATATATATATATATATACAATATATATATACATCTATATATATATATATATATATATATATATATATATATATATATATATATATATATATATATATATATACATATATATATATATATATATATATATATATATATATATATATATATATATATATATATATATATATATATATATATATATATATATATATATATATATATATATATATTCAATGACCCCCTCCTGTACCATGGACATGTGCATACCCCTATCACCGTTGAGAAAATTGTATGCAAATTATGGCAGAATATTTCAGAAAACCATTTTTTTCCTACTGTGTTTTACACATTAATTCTATAAACCATAGCTTCACATGTACAAAGTGATATTAATGATTTTATTCTAAAGTAATCATCCATAGACATATTTCTCTATCTGAGAACACTGCTAGGGGACAACGACCCTCACTCTCCTAGTAATGTACATACCTCTGCCACCAATTGCAATTAATTTGATCAATAGTCAGAGAATTGCAGCGGTCCACTACACAAACTCAAATTGAATCTTGCTGGTTGTCACCATTTTCCTATTGCGCTTTAGACATTTAATGCCCAAAGTATAGCTTCACATCATACTTAGGCATACATCTCCATCTAAGCATACTATCTGGGGACACATTCCATCCAGGCTAAGAAACAGGTCAAGGAATATTTAAGTTTTCAAGACTTACCTGATCGAATTTTGACAGCCTGTGGAGTGAGTTTAAACTTGATCTTATCCAATAAAACTTTCATTGTATTCTCGTCCAATTCACATTCGTCTAAAATAGAGGGATCGCTGAAAAATAAAATGAGGTTTCAAATTGATAAGAAGTTAATTAAAGTGAGGAGATGTATTGCTGAAAATTTTAAAGGTGACTTTGGCATAAAGTTCATTCATTACTAATCTTCTTAAGATATGCACAGTTGAAACAATATTATCAAGAGTTATCCTGACATCAACATATTTGGAAAACTCCATTTCCTAAATTCCGGGATGAGCCTGACTTTGACCTATAATAAGATCAGTAAATATTTAATCCCATATATCAGGAACTTGAAAATCAGTCTTACTTGACACATGCTTTGAAAGCTTCATATGCACCATAACCTGGATTGCCAGACTTTTTGTCGAAGTACCAAGCTGTCTGCTGATAAAGCTCCTCCAACTGCGAATCGTTCTCATACTCAAGAATTTCCCCGACATGCCTCAAAATACTGTTTACCTGAAGAAAAAAAAAAAAAAGAGGATAATCTAACAAATGATTTGTTTGTTTGATGAGAGCTTAAAGGCACCACAACAGCAAGGGTCAAATTGTGCCTGAGAGGTTAAATAATTCCAGAGGTAGGAAGAAAAGAAAATAGAAGGAGTCTGAGAGATGTACGGTGGCTAATAGCCAAGAAGCTGGGATCGAAAGAGGAAATGTAGGGGTGTAAAAAAAAGGGGTAAATGTAGGTAGCGAGGTAGGAGAGGAGGCCTAAATATGGTTGTAGCGGGAGGCACGATGAAGGAAGGAGATAATTTTATCCGGAGGGTTTTTATGATTATGGAGTTGTGAGGGGTGAGGGAAGCTCTGGGGAGGTAGTACAGGAGGCAGGCAAGGAGGACATGGTGGACTGTGAAGGGACAATGACAATTGTTGCAGAGGGGTGGGAAAGGAGCCAGTAAGGAGGTGGGAGTGAATGAGGTGGGTGTGACCTATTCTAAGGCAGGTAATGTGGACGTTGTCGATACAGGAGAGATTGTGGATGGTAGGTTTGGTCGGAATGGTGGGCTGGATGTCGTTGAGTTTGTTATTAATTTGGTAGTCCCATGAGGTTTGCCAGCGGTCACGAACAAGGGAAGCTATAAGTGGTTTGATGTCAGAAAGGGTTTTGGGAAATGGAGTAGCAAGTGGTTGAGGGCAAGCTTAGAGGCTGAATCAGCTCTGTCATTGCCAAGAATGTCAACATGGCTGGGTATCCAGAAGAAAGGGGGGGAGCGAAAGGAGTTTACGGAGGTTAAAATGGGATGTGGGGTTATCCACTTTAGATTGAGTAAAGAAGTAAGCACAGATTTGGAGTCTGAGAAGATGGCAAAGTGGCTGAATGGGGAGTACTCAATATAGTAGGAGGGCGAGTAGGATGGCCTTGGCCTCGGCTGAGAAGATGGATGAGGAGTTGGGAAGCCTGCTACTGAGATGGATGACGGCAGCAGCAGCTGTCTTGTTGCCTTCCTTGAAGCCATCAGTATAGATGGAGGTGTAGTTTGAGAGTTGGCCTTTGATTTCATTGTGGAGATTGATAAAGAGGTTGGGGTGGGTTTGGGTTTTGTGATGAGTGGAGAGGCCCAAGTGAATGGAGGGGAGGGGGTGGTCCAGGGGGGAATAGTGGGCCAGGAAAAGATACCAAGAGTGGTGGGGTTGATGCTGAGATGGTGGAGGTCAGGTTTGATGCATAAGCTGAAGGGAGGGGGTAGGGTTTTAGTCCTATCAAAGAGGGTGGAGAAATTGGGGTACCTAATTAGGTTGTATACAGGGTCATGGAATTGGTGAGGGCTCTAAAAGCATAGGATAGGCCAAGCTTTCTACACCTTAGCAGGAAGGGGGTTCGTTGGCTTCAATGTGAAGACTGGTGATGGGGAAGGTCCTGTAGGCAGCCAGGCAAAGCCTGAGGGCTTTATTTTGGATGGTGTTGATGTAGCTGAGGTACGAGTTGTGAGTGGCACAGTAGACAATATTGCCATAGTAAAGCTTGGCACAGATGGTGAGCCTGAAGATTTTGAGGAGAGTGTGGAGGTCCGCACCCCAAGTGTTGTTGGAGAGGAGGCAGAGAATGTTGAGAGAGCAGTTGCATTTCTGTTTCAGGTTGGTGATGTGTTGCTTGTAGGAGAGCTTGGTGTCAAGAGTTAAACCCAGGAACTTAGTTTGGTCAAGTTTAGGAATGCGATTGCCATTGAGCATGAGGTTCGGGTTGGATGGAGGTTGTTGAAATGACAGAAGTGCATGCAGACTGTCTTGTCTTTGAAGAATTTAAAGCCATTATTGTTGCACCAATCTTGCAGCCAGTTGAGACTAAGTTGGAGCCTATTTTTGATAAAGAAAAGCTAGGAAAGGGGTAGAAGATGGTGAAGTCATCCATGTAGAGGGCACATTTGATGTTGGGGCCAAGGTTGTCTGCAATGTTGTTAATGTTCAAGTCCCACTCTTCTTGGGGTAGGAGTTGGAGAGGGTGTGGCCAATACGAACCTGGAATTGCCTGAATGAGAGAAATTTTTAATTAAAGATAGGAAGGTGGCTTCTGAGGCCGATGGTGTGAAGCTTGCAGGTAATGGCATATTTCCAAGTAGTCTCGAAAGCTTTCTCAGGGTTGAAAAAGATGACAATGAGGTGTTCCTTTTTTCCAAAGGATTTCTGAATAGCAGTGTCGAGCCTGATTAAGATTCTGTTGGTCTGAAGAAACCAGTTTGGCCTCTAATTAATGATCCTTTCCATAATTTTACAGAGACAGCAGGTGAGGGCGATGCTGTCCTTCCTAAGTTTGGGGAAGAGGGTGATGATAGTTTTCCTCCAGATAAGGGGAAAGGAGTGTGAGGACCAAACGTGGTTGAGAATGGTGGGGAGGGTAGTGGTAGCCTTGTTGGGGAGGTGTTTCAGGAACTGGTAGGGGATGTTATCTGGGCCCTTGGAGGTGCAACTAGCATCGTGGATGGCTTGCTTTAATTCAATTAGGGTTAGAGGGATGTTGTAGCTCTCAGTGTTGTCGGAAGGAGAGGTAATACAGTGGGTTTCGTCGCGAGCTTTTTTGGCTTTGAAAGCATTGGGGTAGTTGGCCGAGGACGATATGTTGCTGAAAAAGGCGGCAAGGCGATTAGCAATATCCTTTCTCATGGTGAGAAGATTAATATTCCAGGAGAGATGGGAGACTAGCCCATCCCGCCATGGAAGCTGTCAACCAATCTCCAAATCTTCTTAGTGGGGGTGTTGGTGGTGAGAGAAGAGATGAAGTTGTTCTAGGTGTTGGTTTTACTGTCCTTGATAGTGCGCCTGGCTTTGGCATGGCTGATGCGAAAGAGGTTGAGGTTGTGGGTGGTCAGGTTTGTTTTGAAGTTCCTGAGGGCTTTTATAGAAATTGCAAAGAGTTAAGGTTTTGTGGAGGGAGATACAGATACAGATGGCCAGAGGGTCAGTGTTCACATGAAAATGGCTGTGTATGATATCGTGTCTAATGAAAATGGAGATGCTCCCACAGGCCCCGTCAGCGTCCTCTTGATTTTTATGGTAGCAAGAGAAGTTTTTGAGGAAATAATGGTCAGTGGTTTTCAAGAAGGTTTCTTGTAGGCAGAAGACAAGTGGGTTGAAAGTGGTGGCCAAAACGTCAATTTCTTCCGAGTTGGCCTTAAAGCTCCTGATGTTCCATTGTATAATGTTGTGTTATTGTACTTGTTTGTGTTGTATGCCATAAGGAGGCGGAGGTTATCTGGAGGAAAATCTGTTGTGTCTGGGCTGGCTTATTTTTTCCTTTGGACCTGTCCCTGTTTCTTTGGGAGTGGTTGTTTTTGAAAATATGATGAGAAGTATCTTCGATGGGTTCGATAATCGAACAATCCATGTTCTCTTCAGTGTCATACATGTGGGTTTGGATGGTGGACTGTTTTGTTGATTTGCTATTTGTTGGCCAGATTGGCTTGAGTTTGATGGCATTTGAAGTGGTGTAGTAGAGGAGGGGGGTCGTAGAAAAGGATGGAAGGTTGGGGAGAGAGGTGGTGGTGGAGGTGGTTTGTGTAATAGTTGTTGTTGGGTTGTTGGCAAAGGCGATGGGCTTAGGACTCGGTAAGAAGAGTTAGGTGAGGTCGGTTTGGACATGTGAGTCAGTTTTAGTTGTGTAAGAGGAAGGGGGGGGGAGGGAGGTATTGGTGTTTGAGAAGATTGTGCTCAAGCAGGAAGGTTTGGTGTGGAGGGGAGCGAGGAATCGCTTCCTGGCCTCCAGGTAAGTGCAGTGCTGGGATTAAGGGTTTTCAGTTTTGTTATCTGTTTTTCCTGAAGCCAGGTGGGGCAATCTTTTGAGAAGGAAGGATGGTTAGCTGGGTGAGTACCATCACAATTGGTGCAGTGTGGGGTGTTGGTGCAAGAGGCGCTGTCATGGTCTGGGACTTTACAGTTGCCACAGCGTGCTTGGCTGCAGCAGGAGTTTTTCCAATGTCCATACCTTTGGCACTTATGACAACGGAAAGGGCTGGGATGTAGGGAGCGGCTGGGATTCTCAGATAGCCGGCAGTGATGTGGGAGGGGAGAGTTGGTGTGGCAAAAGTCAGGAAGATGGTATTGGTGGGTGTTTCGGCAGCATCTCTCTTAAGGACGGACGAAAGACCTCAGTGACGTGTTGGCTGGCAAGTTCCTCAACGAGGTCTTTATCAGTCAAGTAGGCAAGGTCTCTGGTTCTGATGACTTCTTTGCTGGAGTTCAGGGAGCGGTGAGGAGTGACTGTTAGGTCGATACCAGTGTTAGCTAGGGTTTTAGTGGTGAGGAGGATGGTGCCTTGATGTCCCTGGTGCAGTGCACCAGGAGATCACCGGATCTCAGGGTAGAAACCTTGGGGAGGGTACTGGATCTGAGGGTAGAAACCTTGGGGAGGGTACCTACAAGGCTGTGGAGTGCCTTGTGTACGAGGAAGGGGGAAACTCTATTGAAAGTGTCTGCTTTGCTGGTGGCCTGAATGATTTTAATTTCAGGGACTGGGGCTGAGCAATGATCAATTAAGGTAGCAGGTAGGTCATGGGAAGGAGAGATAGACTCAAGGTCAAGGCAGAAGCGTTTAGTCATGTTGGAAAAAAAATACCCAGGGCCAGGAGACCCGAGGCAACTAGAAAGAAAAAAAAAGTTGCGGAACTACTATACGAGAACCACTGTACAAGTACTGAAAAGGGCGTGAAGGCCTGGTCACAACGGGAGGGAAAAAATATAAAGAAACAATCTTACTAAAAGCAGTCACCCATCCACAAAGAGAAAATTCCGGAAAATGAAAAGGTGCAAAAGTTAAGGTGGAAAAGTGTGTGGTAAAGTATAATCAGAATGGAAAGTTTGAGAGAACAGAAAGCAAGTCACATTGCTTTCAACACGGCTGTACAGCAAGTTGAAAAACATAAAACGTTACAAATGAAACATTACCAGAATGAATACATTATGGAAAACTTTCAAAGCATTTGAACTTTCTTGACAGCAAAAGTAAAACTCATTGTCTAATCTGGATTGTTGACAGTGATAATTATTTCATTAAAATATACAAAAAGTCTACATCATGTCTTTATCATACCAATCACCACACTCTCACCACACTCTTACCACACTTCCTTTCAAATAAAAATTGTCCACACCCAATATCAAAGGGGCACTTTGCTGCAACGAGAGGGTGATACTTGGGCTCATCTCATGATCCAATTGACATTGTTGTTGATTACAGATATGTTCACCCACTGTGTACAATTGAACATCAAGTCAATGGAAAACACAAAATAAATATTGAATTAAGAATAAATTAACTAATTAAAAATCAAGTAATCCAGTTGTGATGCCACACCATTGAATATACTAGGTACCATTTTTGGCAAGACAGGTGTTTGATTACTCCAGGGACCCTAGACACTCTCATTTCTCTGTTGAGTGATCTTTAACTTCAACAATTCCAAAGAATTTAAAGGATCATTTTGGTGGTCAAGCAAGTTCATCTTACATGAAAAAAAGCCATTAAAAGAAAGGAAGGTGAAGAAATCCATTCAACAGTCATATTTCGTAAGCAGATATCAAAGTTAAAAGTTCTGTTTAATTTTTGTGAAAATGACTAAAATCATGAATAGTTGTGACATCACCTTACATTCCTGAAGAGTTATTTGTGTAATTTTGTATTGTGTTCGTCCCTCATAGGTTGCAGCTTACAACCCATTGAACATGTAGTAGCTAAGATCAACTGCAGAAATTTTGAATAAAAAATGTTTTAAAATCAATTTTCAATACATATTAATAGTGTTAAAAATGGAGGGTGTCATTTTCCAAACAAATTTGTAAGAATTTTAAATCTCAATACCTCCTGAATGAAACAAGCAGTTTCTTCAGTTTTGTAGTCTTTTAACCCACTATCATACAAAATAAACATGTCTGAACACTGATCTAATCTTTTAAGTAAAACAGCAGAAAGGGCTCCCACAGAAAGAATGTAATAGAGAGTGCAAACAGATTGATAAAATCTCACCGCTTTTGCCCTTGCAAACTTCTCTTCACATTTTGCTATTTCTTCTGAGGACACTCTTCTTTTGGAAAGATCAATATAACCTAAGAAAGAAAAGAGAGAATGAAAAAAGAGACTCCAGCAGAACTGCTCTGATAACCAACCTTACATGTATTGTACGTGCATTGTTGTAGATGAAAATCAAGACTTAAGAATTACTGTATGTCAAATATCTGGAAAATTGCCAACAATCATTTATGTACAAATTTCAACATATAATTTATAGTACGGGCAGACATGGGCACACACGATGAGTGTTTTTGGATAATAAAGGCTGAGAGCCTGTTTAACTTATGTTCCAAATAGCATGAAAGTCACAATTTGGTTAAATGAGAAATATCTTTCATACATGCAATTTAAACTTCATCAAAAAAACCAAACATATTCCACTGTATCAATAACTCCAAAATTGTTTTCTTTAAATTATCGAATAATGAAGAGAAAGTCCATTCCATTAATTAAACAACCTGGAGGACAACAAAAGGAGTGCAATAATTGAACACATTGTTACCTTTCTCTTTGTCCACTCTGATTACAACTACACATTCATTTCTGCCAACACGGATGAGTTTGTTTATGGAACGAATACGCCTCCTAGACAGTTCACTCAAAAGGATCATGCCTTCAATGTTGTTGTACTCTAATAGATGCACGTAAGCACCCATTTCTGCGATAGATCTCACATTTACCATTACGACATCCTCCACTTCTGGAAAATGTTGTTCGTAGAAACGACAAGACAGTGGCATCTTTGTGATTGTTCAAACACACAACTGTAAAATACTAGGAATGTTCCTACAGAGAGAAAATGTAAGAATAATATTCTATAGTATACTGTTGTATTTGTAGAATTGGCAACATCCGATTTTTGGTACCACACCTTTTCATTTACTTTCAAACTGTCTTCAGGACAACATTCTATAGTATTATTATGTACCTGTAAATGGTCTTCAACTTGAAGGCATGATCTCTCATAGCCATAACAATATGTCTAGTCCTTGCAATTAAAAAACAGTTCAAGTATGCCTCAGTATAAGAAAAAAGCCACTTCAAGTAATTGAGATCCATTGTGGATCCTAATGTAATGGATCCTCAATGTAATTGATCCTCTATGTAATTGATCCTCTATGTAATTGATCCACTATGTAATTGATGTTTGTTTGATGATGGCTTAACGGCACCACAACAACAAAGGTCAAATTGTGCCTGAGAGGTCAGATCATTCTAGAGGTAGGAAGTAAAGGAAACAGGGGGAGAATGAGAGAAATTCAAGGACAAAAGGTCAGAAAGCTGTGATTGTGAGGGGAGGTGCATGGTTGAAACAAAAACAAAGTAGAGAAGGGGTGGAAGAGGGAAATCAAATATGGTTGTAGAGGGAGGCATGATGAAGGAAGGAGATAATTTTCTCTGGAGGATTTTTCTGGAAGAACTCAGCAATTGAGTTGTAGGGAGCGAGGGAAGGTCTGGGAAGGTTGTACAGGGGGCAAGCAAGGAGAACGTGATGGATTGTGAGGGTGCAATGGCAGTTGTTGCAGAGGGGTTGGGGGAGCCAATAAGGAGGTGGGAGTGGGTGAGATGGGTGTGACCAATTCTAAGACGGGTAATATGAACGTTGTCAATACGAGAGAGGTTGTTGATGGTGGCTTTGATCGGAATTGTGGGCTGGATGACATGGAGTTTGTTATCAATTTGGGACTTTCATGAGGTAATTGATCCTCTATGTAATTGATCCTCAATGTAATTGATCCTCTATGTAATTGAGATCTAATGTACAGTAACCTCATACATATAGTCCGTCAATCTCACAGAATATAAAATATTCTCAGACAAAACATTCATGATTCAAATGACAAGTTTTCATTTATTCAATACATATTTCATATTAATGGAAAAAAATGCAATTAAGAAAAGGATTAAAAAATTAATGGGTATGATGAAACATAAAAGATAGTTATGAAAGAGTGATCATAACAGACTCAAATGTAGGTGAATTCATTCAATCCAGGCTTCAATCCAACTTACAAGTGCAGTCTATTAGTGCAGTAAAGTTGCCATAGGGGCCTATTCTAATTTCAGATTCCATCTGAAACCAGACTGTGTCAAGTTCCATACTGGAAAGTTTGTGTCTCACACGCCACAAATTTGCGCCATTTTTTATCCTGCTTTCTTTCTGTACCAATACGCCAACAATATTAAAGGTTGCTTCATACACATGCCATGCAACATAAAATTACCTTGCCTTATCAATTTAAGATCTTGAGAGGTTGCGTGATTGTGGGCCACATGAATGTAGGGCCTGCTACGGGTCTCAACTGATGGTATGAGACCCAATAAACAAATAGAATATAGGCCTATATGCTGAATGCATACGGGTCTCAACTGATGGTATGAGACCCAATAAACAAATGGAATATAGGCCTATATGCTGAATGCATACGGGTCTCAACTGATGGTATGAGACCCAATAAACAAATGGAATATAGGCCTATATGCTGAATGCATGCATTACAACATGTTATGTCTGTGTGCACCAACCAAGCCATGACTGGTGACTGGATCACTTTCGTTCATTTATAGATTCATGACTGCGCGTGTATTGGAAAACCTCACCAAATATCAGGACAAATTATGAAGAATCTTCACAAAGATATGCCGGCGTATCCTTGGTCATATGGAGGACAATATGGTAGCCTCAGGGTGAAGTGGGGGGGTAGGGGAAGGGGATCACCCTTGAAACGTAATGCCGGGGGTAGGGGGTCACCCTTGAAACATAATGCTAGGCTCAATGGAAAATCCCATTGCACCTGGAGATTCTTTACAATATCTCAAAAACTATGAGGGCACATATCCCCTAGTGTTGATTTCCCTTCATTGTTATTCAAGGATCCGTTTATTACTTTCCTTTAGAAACAAAATCTAACCCAGATAGATGGAAATCAAGCAGAAAACAAGTGGATGACTGCAGGAGTTGTCAAGCATCTTTCTACAAAAATATATATGAATATTCATGAGATACCATGAAAATCGGACAGTCGTTTTCTTCATTGGTCTAATGTAAAAATATAATAGAGCAATCTGAACTGCATATGAAAGGACCAAAATGATTCTATGAACCCGGAAGTTCTTCTGATGAATATTCATTGCCAACTAGAATTCATTAAGAGCACATCCGAATGTGAAAACTGCTTTCTTTTCAAGGATTTCTGACAGGGTTAACTGCTTTTTCGTGTTGGTGTTAATGGTAAATATTGATAATAAGTATATTTTCAATAACATATTAAAAAAATTCAGTTGAGGGGGTAAATGAACATAGTTGTGTATATATTTTTTACACAAATTAGCAGTGAGCCAAGCAAACTTTTTTTTTAGAGAGAAGTTCTTATCGAGGAACGTTTTGCATTGAAAAATTGCCAAAATGATTCTTACCTAAAAACGCACAAACTAAGAAGATCTGGATTTTTCGGGAACTTGAAAAGCCTCTGTGGCGAAGCGATATAGCAATTGCAATAATGTGATTCATACATACACTGGTAAATGTAAATACACTGTACAGCTGTATGAGCCATTGTGAATTAAATACAAGTGTGTGTGATAATGGGTGGACCATTATGATGAGTATATGAGGTGATATTCTGAGGTGCACTGAAGTGGGACTTAAGCTATTAGCCCCAGCAGTGTCTGGCATTCCCAACCAATTACTGATTGTCTTGTCATGATTTGAGACAATGTTTTGACCAGATACTTTAAATTATATAGCTAATTTGTTATAATCTTCATGTAAACACAAAAATGGCCTATAAAATCAAATGTCAATTAAAACTAGAATGGTAAATACTGTCATGGTTCGCATGCCCATGCAAATTGGCACCCATATCATATGACCTGGCCAATTATAAAAATGGCATCTCACACTAAGTCCCACATGGCATCCCATGTCCCACATGGAATCCCACCCCATGTCCCACATGACATCCCATCCACCATATCTCCCACATGGCATCCCACCCCATGTCCCACATGGCATCCCACCCCATGTCCCACATGACATCCCATCCAATGTCCCACGTGGCATTCTATCATATGTCCCACACGTAATATCCACCAACCACAATATTATCCATCTGCCCTCCATCCATCATTATATAATTGCTCACCTATAAACCTCCGTTACGTTATGAAACCAGACCTGTCATATCTCGCAGTCTTGGTCACTTGAGATATACCAGGTCCACTTGTAAATATTGTGTACATAAATATGTATGTTATAATCACCTTTAGTTTAGCCAGCAATAGCATGTCATATCATAGAGAAAGGCAATATATCGGAAGCATAACTTAAAGACTTGTTCATGTATGATCTCAACTGTGAATTTGACACCACAGGGCATCCCATCCTATGACCCACATAGCATTCCACCCTATGTCCCACAGCCCATGTCCCAAATGACATCCCACCTCCCACATGACATCCCATGCCTTGTCCCACATGGCATTCCACCATATCTCCCACATGGCATTCCACCATACAGTGTCTCACATGGCATTTTACCATATGTCCCACATGGCATTCCACCATATGTCCCACATGGATCTCATCCTACATGTATGTCCCACATTAATCCAACCATATGTACCACATGACATCCCTCCCTATGTCCCACATGGCATCCCTCCCTATGTCCCACATGGCATCCCTCGTGTCCTGCATCAGTGGCTTCCCACCTGATGTCCCACACGGTATCCCACCTTATGTCCCACCATATGTTCCACATGGTATCCCTCCAAATGTCCCAATGACATCCTACTTTATGTCTCACATGGCATCACATCCTATGTCCCCATGGCCTCCTACCCTATGTCCCACATAGCCTCCTACCCTATGTCACACATGGCATCCTACCTTATGTCACATAAGGCATCCCAACCTATGTCACACATGGCATCCCAACCTATGTCACACATGGCATCCCAACCTATGTTACATTGTGGCTTCACACTATGTCCCACATGGCATTCTACCCTGTTCCACATGGCATCCCACCCCATGTCCCACATGGCATCCTACTCCATGTCCCACATGACATCCCATAGGCTCCATAAGAAGTCTCATCCTAGCTATCACAGTCATATCATAGGCTATATAAATAGTGTTATATAGCCTAACACTATTTGTACATTTACCATTTCCACTTTTTTTTATTCGGTGATTGGAACATTATTAATACTGTGACCTGAGTAAGTTTATTGTTTATTGTCATTCCATTCATATTCTTTTCTGTATTACAGTGTTTATTTGCTCTACCATTCTGTATTTCCTGTTTGTCAAGTATATTCATTCTTCTTGCCATCAATCATGTTCATTCTCACTCACAACCTCGTCTTCCCTGTACTGTTCTTGTTAACATACTCCGAGTCTCTAACTCTCTAAACTTCTTGTATTCGTGCAACCTCATTCATCCCAGGCATCAAATTTGCCTCTAAACGCCCCAGGAACTGGTTACCATGTTTTGTTTGGCTCTAGTGATTATTCAAATCACTCACTTGCAACTTATCTTTGTATCGATGGGCAATTACATTCAGTACAAATCAAGTTGGAAATTGACAAAATTCAACTCACGCAGGAGAAAATTACTCCTTTTACTCCTTACCCTTTCTGGTGATATTGAAAGCAATCCTGGACCCTCCCAAAATATCCTTGCAAACAATGCAACAAATCTGTTAAAAATAACCAGAAAGGTATTTGTTGTGATGATTGTGACTCATGGGTTCATAGTAAGTGTGCAGGCATTAGTAATGCAGCTTACAATACTCTTGCATCATCATCTGATGATTGGTTTTGTTTGGAATGTTTGGCACCTTGTGGCCTGTGTGGACTCCAGTGTAGGAGATCCGAAAAAGCAGTACAGTGTGACAATTGTGATCTATGGATCCACACTAAGTGCTGTAGCATTGACGACTCAAAATACAGCGATCTCATGCATTCTAGCTGTACCTGGGTGTGTGACACTTGTGACTTCATGAACTTCTCTGATTCTTTCTTCTCAACTAACAATTCCATCAACTGTACTAACTCATATGAGCCACTTCAAAATTATTATTCTGGCCTTGACTGGGATCCAACCACCATCCCGATGTCAAATTGAAAACAAATCCCAAAAGGGAAAAAAGGAAGGTTCTAAAACTTCTTGTTATCAACTTTCAGAGTGTTGAAACAAGACGGCCTCCGTGGAAAGTCTTATCAAAGAAAAGACCCAGATGTCATTATTGGCACTGAAACCTGGCTTAATTCCGAAATTACCAGCGCTGAAATTTTCCCGGACAACTATACAGTTGTTAGCAAAGATAGAAATTCAAATACTTATGGTGGTGTACAACAGGCAATAAAAATGACCTGGTTTTCACTGAGCTCACTAAATTAGACTCTGACTGTGAAATTATCTGGACCAAATTCCAATTTCCTAAGGAAAGAGCATGTATATAGGAACATTTTACAGACCCAGTCACAATGATCTCACTAGCCTACTTGAGTTGAAAAATCCCTCCAAAAGCTTGGTAAAAATGCTGACAAAAACAATGTTATTCTTGCTGGTGATTTCAACCAACCTAATATTGACTGGAGTCAAAACATTATTTCAGGAACTAACGCTTCCTCGAAGCAGCCAAAATTCTTCTTGAAGTGACCAATTCATTCAATCTCACTCAAATGGTGCAGTCACCCACCAGAGATAACAACATCCTTGATCTTGTTTTTACTAACAATTCACCAGCTGTTACCTCAGCTAATGTCATTCCAGTATAAGTGACCATGATATTGTTGAATTGACCTAAATATCTCCCCTCCTCGTAAAAAGTTACCTAAACGTAAAATCTATTTAAAGAAAAAAGCTAACATAAAACGCGAATAAAAGAAGACCTGACCAAATTTAAACTGCAATATTATACTCAATTTAATTCCTCCATTGATGTTGATGAAAAATGGAATTTCTTTGAACAAGAAATTAAATTGATTATTGATAAAAACACGCCTCACAAATTCACCTCAACCAAACTAAATCTGCCCTGGTTTACCCATATCCAACGCCGTCTCTGCAGGAAAAAACATAAACTGTTTAAAAAGCTAAGACTAATCAACAAGCCAATGACTGGACTACCTATAAAAGCTTTAGAAAGGCTGTCCATAAAAACCTCAAAGAAGCTAGAAACACCTTCATCTGTGATAAACTTAAAACTCACTTAACTTGAAAACCCAAAGGCATTTTGGTCCTATATCAAAAGATTAAGAAGTAACTCTGTAGGTGTGTCTGATCTACTAAATAACGGTAAACTCTGCAGTGACAGTAAAACTAAAGCTAACATTCTAAATGACCAGTTTTCAGTGCTTTCACAGTAGAAAACACCTCCCAAATTCCTGTAACTAAACCACTTACCAACAGCAAAATAAACCAACTTATAATTACCCCAGAAGGTGTCAAAAAGCAACTGCATAACCTAGACCCCAACAAAGCCTCAGGTCCTGACCAAATACCACCATGGTTTCTAAAAGCACATGCTGATGACCTCTATGAAATTCTAACTGATCTCTTTCAAACCTCTGTCGATAATGGTACTATCCCTAACATGTGGAAAGAAGCAAACATATGTAGTGTTTTTAAAAAGGTGATAAACAAACCCAGCTAATTATAGACCTATTTCCCCTCACCTGCGTTTGTAGTAAAATCCTTGAGCATATAATCCACTCACATGTGATGAAATTCCTTGATGAGCATAATATCTTAACTGATTTACAACATGGCTTCCGTGCAAAAGATCGACTGAAACACAACTCCTCTTAACAATAAATGATATCTCTAAACAAATTGACCAAAACAGTAACGTCTCTATGGCTATTCTTGACTTCTCAAAGCCTTTGATAAAGTCCCCACCAGCGCTTGTTATCCAAACTTTCTGCCTATGGCATTGATGGAAATCTTCTGGCCTGGTTTGCATCATTCCTCAACAACCGCATCCAGCGTGTTGTTTGCGATGGTGAAATCTCTGATTCTAAACAGGTTTTATCCGTGTACCACAAGGTACTGTCTTGGGTCCTTTACTTTTCCTCTTATATATAAATGACATCCTGATAATATAAACAGCACAGTCAGACTGTTTGCTGATGACTGCCTTGTGTACAGAACAATTGATAACCCCTCTGACCAACAAATCCTCCAAGATGATCTTAACAAACTTGAACAATGGCAAAACAAATGGCAAATGAATTTCAACCCCTCAAATGCTACATCTTGTCAATTTCCTCTAAGAAATGCTTTAAATCACCTGTTTATACCTTATGCAACCAGCCACTAAAACATGTCAACTCCCACCCATACCTAGGTGTTGAAATTGATAATAAACTTAGATGGGATAAACATATACATAACATAACCAAGAAAGCTAACTCTATACTTGGCCTTTTAAAACGTAACCTCTCAAACTGTCCCACCGACGTTAAATCCACTGCTTATAAAGCTCTAGTCAGGCCAGTACTTGAGTACGCATCTGCAGTCTGGGACCCCCATCACCAGTGCGATGTGGATAAACTTGAATCTATTCAAAGGAGAGCAGCCAGGTTCTGTATGGCAGACTACTCTTATAAATCTAGTGTAAAAAACATGCTTTATAAATTAGATTGGCCCCTGCTTAAAACAAGACGATACAACACCCGGCTACATATGCTATATAAAATCAATAACAATCTTGTCGCCATCAATAAAGATGAACTTATCCCCACCGTTAGAACTAATACAAGAAATAATCATGACCTTAATTTCCAGGTTCCCTATGCTAAAAAGAATGTATATAAACACTCTTTCTTCCCTCACACACTAAAGGATTGGAATGCTTTACCGTCAGACATTGTTCATGCACTAAGTCTCAATTGTTTCAAAGCTAAACTTACTAACACCTGTATTGCTAACTAGTTTTTTTTATATTATTTTTTACTCATACTTTTTACGCTCGGTTGGCGTTCATGTCCTCTTCAAGGATTTTTGCCGACTTAACCGTTTCAGATTCAGATTCAGTCCCTGATTGAGCATACTATGTATGAAAGTGTCAGTTCATATAATAACTTATATGCAAATGACTTGTTGAAATGGGGTGGGACCCCATGTCCCACATGACATCCTATGTCCCACATGACATTCCATCCCATGGCATTCCACCCAATGTCCTACATGGCATTCCACCCAATGTCCTGCATGGCATTCCACCCTGTTCCACATGGCATCCCACCCCATGTCCCACATGGCATCCCACCCCATGTCCCACACTCCATGTCCCACATGACATACCATAGGCTCCATAAGAAGTCTCATCCTAGCTATCAGTTCCTGATTGAGCATACTATGTATGAAAGTGTCAGTTCATATAAAAACTTATATGCAAATGAACTGATGAATAAGAAAAAAAAGGTGGGAGTCAAATAGTTATGCCTGATATAGCCCTTGGTGTATACCACATAGTAAATATTATATCATATGTCCCACATGGCCCCCATCCATGTCCCACATGGCATCCCTCCCTATGTCCATATGCAATCACATCCTGTCACACTCCCTGACTAAGCATACTAAATGAAAAAGTCTGGTCAGTTCATATACTATAGCAACTTTATGCAAATGCCCACAATAATAAAGGTGGAGTTTAGTAATTATGCCTAATACAACTGTTGGTGCCCAAATATTTTGAAGAATTTTAAGGATTTTAAATCTCAAGTGCTACAAGAGAGACTTTAGGATCTCTGAAGAATATTGGAAAATTATATCATTTTACAGTTATCTTCTAAGAAAATATCAAATGTTTTGTAGACTTTATAAGAAAACTAGTCTTCAATCCTGTCTTAAGTATCTCTGTGAAAAACTTTAACATTTTGTGAGGAAATTCTAAGCTTCCATTAGGATATCTGAAGAAACTAACATTTTCTGAGGAATTCTCATAAAACTTTTAACATTTCTGAGGAAATCTCAGGACAAATCTGTGGCCGGCCGGACAGCCGATGAACGTTAATCGCCGGACGGACGTAATTGCCATTACATAGTTCGTATTATGCTTCGCATGTAAACCAAAAATGACAAGTGAATCGAACCCATCACCAGTGCTTAAATAAACAATGTGCCATTTCCAGTTTAGATTATGATCTATATATACAACAAGAAACTTTCTCACATACCCTCTTTCAATATTAACTTCATTTATAGTAATCTTCAAATCAGAATTGATATGATGGTTGGTAAATAACATGTAATTAGTTTTGGCAACATTAAGAGATAGTTTATTCACTGCAAAGCGTACATTAAGTTTATAGAGCTCATTACCTATCAATCTACATAGTGTATAAGTATCCTCATGAGAACAAAAAATGTTTGTGTCATCTGTAAAGAATACAAATTTTAACAATCTAGAGACATTGCAAATATCATTTATATAGAATGAATAACTTTGGTCCAAGGATAGACCCTTGTGGTACTCCGCAAACTACATTACAAAAATCTGAATTTAAATCATTGATTTGGACATATTGCATTCTATTGGTAAAATAACTAGTCAGCCAATCAAAACTGTCCCCCGCAAACCATAATGCTCTAGTTTCTTGAGTAATAAATGATGGTCTATAGTATCAAATGCTTTTTTTAAATCAATAAAGACTCCAATGGTTAATTTTTATTGTCCAATGACGTGGTGATTTCTTCAAATAATTCTAATAATGCTACAGAAGTAGAACGACCAGACCTGAAACCATACTGACTCTCAGTAAGAAGATTAAATTTGAAAATAATATTATCTATTTTATTCTCAAACAACTTTTCAAGTATTTTTGAAAATTGTGACAACAATGACACTGGCCAATAATTATTGAACATATTTTTTTCGCCACACTTAAATATTGGTATTAACTTAGCTATTTTCATACTGTCAGGAAATACCCCAGTAGAAAATGATTTATTACAAATAAAGTGAACAGTTGAGAGATAACATGAGAGATAACAAAGAGAGATAACATTTTTGTACTATTATGACATACTTATATCATTGCAATCAACAGAGGTTTTGTTACTTAAATTCGTAACAATACCTGCTAAAAACATGGAATGTGTATTCATCTCATCCAGATAATCATATATTGAGCTGATTTGATCAGGCATAGCTGCAGCTAAATCAGGTCCAACATTAGTAATAAACTGAGCAAACCGTCTAATATGTCTTTACCATTCACTTCCCTATTATTATTGTGTTTAAAAGTATCAGGGTAAACACTATTGGTCTTGTATTTTTTATTCATTATACCATTTAATACCTTCCATGTTTCTTTAATATTATTTTTTATTATTTTTATGGCTTTCCAGAAGTTTTGTGTGATAATCTTTCTTGCAGAAACTCAAAACAGAAGTCAATTTGTTTTTATACCTATTATAATTTTGTTAAAATTTCAATGTTCTGTTTTTCAGAAAATTTACATAAAGCAAATATTTCTTTTTACAAGCATTTTTCAAACCTTTAGTCATCCATGGCTTATCTCTTTTCCTGTTTTTAGTAGCTATTTTCCTCATCGGACAAGATTTATTATACAGTTTACTTATAATATTAGTGAAATGATCATAAGATTTTGTACATCATTAGCTGTGTAAACCAGATCCCATTTTCCTGGTTTAATTTTTGTTTGAATAACAAATATACAAACTCCTTCTCATTTGTTCTATAAATGCCATAATCAATAACACTAAAGGTTGGAAGATGGTCACTTACATGTAGATCATTTATAAGTAATCCACTTTTCAAATCAATATTCATGTCATTTGTAAAAATATTATCAATCAGAGAAGCTGATTGGTCAGTTATACGACTAGGTTTATTTATTAATGGAAAAATAAACTTTACATCTACAAAATCTCTGGTGCCCGTATGATTTTCGTAATTAAGGAGATTTATATTAAAGTCACCACATAAGTATATATTGGATAAGTTGTGATTATACATCTTTCTAATGGTGTCAGTCAAAATATCAATAGCAGAACCAGGTTGTCTGTATATGCAACTAACAATAATATTCTTCTTGTATCGTAAACAAAGTTCCACAGAAATACATTCAAAATCATTAAGCACATCCTATCTATAACCTTGTATGTAATATTTGCAATGATATCAATTGCTACTCCACCACCTATTTATCATTACGATCTTTGTGGCACATGTCATGCATTGAGATCATATAATTCAGGACTTGACTTTGAATTCAGCCATGTTTCACTTATTGTAATTATATCAAATTTGAAATCTAAGTCATTTAATTAGTCTTTTAGCTTGGGAAAAATTTGCACTAAGACTTCTACAATTAAAGTGAATGATAGACAGCGCCTTCTCTACATGAGTGTGTTCTTTAAATTGATTACCTGTAAAGCATCTGCAATCTAAATTTGCATAATTAAAGAAATTATTGTCTGCATCAATATCTTGTTTAAAATCAAGAAAGTGGTAGTCTGTATAGTTAAATGTCTTGAGGGTAAAATCTATATATGTTAGCATCCTCACCAAGGCCTGAATTCATAAGGAAAAAATCCTCATCCATTATTTTCAATTGCTGTGTTCAATTGTGCACAAATCGTAGCATGTTTTCACTGACAAAGAGTCCCTGATGTTTATGCTGGGATGACTGAATACTCAAATAGACATTTTTGATTCCAGTCTAGCATTAGATAATTCCTTGAAATACTGCATAAATTGCAATTACTGAAAGTAACATTACACTTTACCAAGGGCTTTGATATCAGGCTAAGTTAAGTCCAAATCCAAATTTAGGAATTCATGCTTGCAGCACACGGCAAGCTTACTAGCTATGGAACCATTTACCACCATTTGGCTGTAATTTCTTTCACTTTAAGCCATTTCTGTATGCTGACATTGTATGATTGCTGTTGTTTACTGATCAGTGATCTGCGGCCTCACGAAGGTTATATGTTTTGTTTTTTTCTATGCATGCCATTAAAGATCAACAACAACTTATTTGCCGGAACTTATACACAACTGTATACAGCTTCCATGAGAATATTTTTCACTAAAATGTTAAAAATCTTTTATCACTAGTTCACAACAGATTTAATGTTTATCCACAAAATCCTCCCATTTAAAAGCTTACTTGGAAATGGTATAATTGATCTATTTTTTATGAGTCTTCTGTTTGTATTACGAACAGCTATTCAGCCATTACTTTCAGAACATAACTAAATTTTGTTGATTATTCATGAGGTCAAGGTTCGATAAAAATGTTTACTTGTTAATTGAATCTATTTTAAATGTCCATGAGTTGTTAGCCAATCAAGTGTGCGACAACCATAGAAGTAATATGCCAACATAAGCAATATGAGTGTTAGAAATTTCAGAGCTCCGACTAGGAATAACTTTTTCCCCCAAAACAAGCATAAAGGGTCTTCTAATTTTGTCTTTTTGAGCACTAAAACAACTTTAAAGAACTATGTATAAGAATTAAAGCAAGAAAGGTACATGATACATGGTAAGATACAGTAGCAAGTTTGATGTAAATTTCGCCCCATCAACCAGGGGCCTGAGTTTGGTAGCCTAACGTTCAACACACCTTCAGCTTTATGTATGGAAAGTGTAATTACCCACTGTACATGCTGTTTCAGTCTGACTAGCATGTTTATTGTGTCATCTGCTAATGTACATAATCAACAGTAATACATGTATAGTATAGTAAGTTGGGAGTTATACAACGTGAGTAATGGCAACATGTACATCCTGTAACATCCCGTCTCTCATAAAGAGCATAAATCATAGTTCAGTGTCCAATTCAGATCAGTTCTTATTTTGGCAGTTTTGTCATAGTGGGCCTTAGTTTTATGTCTTCGAAGTTCAAACTTGTTCAGCCACATTTTCCACTACGTTTGGTTGGAGGAGTCCTTCTGTTGTAGGTAGCTGTGTGCATCTTGACATTAGCTTTTGTGCTGGGTTACAGTTAGCGACTTCTGTTGGTGTACATCTCCAGCCTAAAATCGCTTTCCTCTGTCTTTTGAGTCTTTCTGTGCTTTCTTTAGTAGCTTTTTTGCTATTTTGACAGCAGATTCTGCTTTACCGTTTCATTGGCTATGTTTGGGTGAGGAGGTTGTGTGTAGAAATTCCCACTCTTTTGCAAAGTTTCTGTTTGTGAACTGTGGGCCATTGTTGCTAACAACTGTGTTAGGAATGCCATGTCTGCTGAATTGCTCTTTGCAAAAGTTGATAATGCTAGTGGTTGTTGTGTCTTCAAGTTCCTCCAGTTCCCACAAGTCTGAGTAATAGTCTACTGCTACTATGTAGTTCTCTGATTTTATGGAGAAGAGGTCTATGCCTACTTTTCCCCAGGGCTACTTAGGGATCTCATATGTCATGAGGGGTTCTTTGCTGTTCGTATGTTGGAATTCGTTGCACACCGAGCATTATTCAATCATATGTTTAACTTCTTCTGACTTAGAGGCCAAAACAATACATTGCGCTCTTTCCTTAAGCATGCTGCTGATCCAAGATGGCTAGAGTGTATGTGCTGGAGCATTTCTTGATGCATTGTTTTAAGAATAATGACTCTGGGACCCTTGCATAAAATTTCATTGTGGACTTCTAGTTCATCTATGTTAGGCCAGTATTGATAGGAACATCATTATTCTGGTCTGGCCATCCAGTCAGGATCACATTTTTGAGGCCTAATAAGCTTCCATCTAGTAGTGTGTTCCTTGTATCTGTTGTAGGTGTTGGTCTGACACTCTGATGTGTTCTGCAAAGTTGACTGTTTCAAAGTTCTTGCTAGAAGTTTTGTTGTTCTGTAACTTGGGAGTATTTGATATGTTGGGGCATCTTTGCAGTTGGGGCCTTTGGTTGATGTGAGGGATGCTCTAGAGAGGTAGTCTGCGATATACATTTCAGGTCCTCATTTGTATTCAACTGTGAGGTTTATTTCTGAAGTCTGAGGAGAGACGCCTGGGTGCTGAGAATAGTGATTTTTTGAAGAGGCTGACTAAAGGCTTGTGATCAGTTTCAACATTTAAATTGTCTCTTCCATGTGTGTACTGGTCAAATTTGTCGCAAGCAAATACAATAGCTAAGCACTCCTTCTTTATCTGTGCATATTTTTGCTCAATTTGTTTGAGGGTCTGGACGCAAGGGTGAGGGTTCCGTGCAACAGTGTTTTTCTCCAACAGATAGCATCAACATCTTGAATTATATTGTTTCCTGCTCAAAAATCATGTTCTAAGAGTAAAGTCCCTCATACAAATATTTTTTAAGTTTGAAAAACCTTTCTTTTCTCGCAATTACCGGTAGGATCCTGGTAGTCACGCAAAGTTCTGGTATCCCGATTCCCAGTATTGCACAATCCCAACAACATAAGGATTTGTAACTACAACTGGGAATTACGTGAGTGAGATTTCTTGAAGAAAATTTAAGTAAATAAATGTCAAAAAATCATGTTTTTTGTATTCTTTTCTTAATATTTCATACTAAAAACAACTTATTCTTACAAAATTCAAGTAAATTTCAGTATTTGGCAAGCACACAAGTTAGTTGTCACTTGGTTATGCAGAACTAATTTTTAACTTGCGATGTATTCACTAGTTCTAACACTAGGTCCTAGGCCCAAGTTCAATAATTCACACAGCATGAAATACCTTTCAGAATGTTTAAAAAACCCTACAGTCTATAATAATTGGTAACTAGAACGGTAAATACCGCCATGGTTCGCATGCCCATGCAAATTGACACCCACATCATATGATCTGGCCAATTATAAAAATGGCATCTCACACTTAAGTCCCACATGGCATCCTATGCCCCACATGGCATCCCGCCCCATGTCCCACATGGCATCCCGCCCCATGTCCCACATGGCATCCCACCCCATGTCCCACATGGCATCCCACCCCATGTCCCACATGGCATCCCACTCCATGTCCCACATGGCATCCCATCCCATGTCCCACATGGCATCCCACTCCATGTCCCACATGGCATCCTACCCCATGTCCCATACGACATCCCATCCCATGTCCCACATGGCATTCCACCATATCTCCCACATGGCATCCCAACTCATGTCCTACATGACATCCCATGTCCCACATGGCATTCCATCATATGTCCCACAGGGTATCCTATCCTATGACCCACATGACATCCCACCCCATGTCCCACATGGCATCCCACCCCATGTCCCACATGGCATCCCACCCCATGTCCCACATGGCATCCTACCCTATGTCCCTCATGACATCCCATCCCATTATCTCCCACATAACATCCCACCCCATGTCCCACATGGCATTCCACCATATCTCCCACATGGCATCCCACCCCATGTCCCACATGACATCCCATGTCCCACATGGCATTCCATCATATGTCCCACAGGGCATTCCACCTTATCTCCCACATGGCATTCCACCACACAGTGTCTCACATGGCATATTCCACCATATGTCCCACATGGCATTTCACCATATGTCTTACATGGCATCCCATGCTATGACCCACATGGATCCCATCCTACATGTGTGTCCCACATTAATCCAACCATATGTACCACATGACATCCCTCCCTATGTCCCACATGGCATCCCTCCCTGTGTCCTGCATCTGTGGCTTCCCACCTGATGTCGCACATGGCATCCCACCATATGTTCCACATGGTATCCCTCCCAATGTCCCAATGACATCCTACTTTATGTACCACATGGCATCACATCCCATGTTCCCATGGCCTACCACCCTATGTCCCACATAGCCTCCTACCCTATGTCACACATGGCATCCTACCTTATGTCACACATGGCATCCTACCTTATGTCACACATCCCACCATGTCCCACATGGCATTCTACCCTGGCATCACAACCTGTCACACTCTGTGTTACTCACCATTCAGGATTTTGTAGATGAAGAGAAGTGTTTTGTAGGTGACCCGTTTTGATATTGTGGCATCAACCATGTCCCACATGGCATTCTACCCTGTTCCACATGGCATCCCACCCCATGTCCCATGGCATCCACCCATGAGTGAAATAAGTTTATGGACATCCTATGTCCCACATGACATCCCATAGGCTCCATAAGAAGTCTCATCCTAGCTTATCACAGTCACTGATTGAGCATACTATGTATGAAAGTGTCAGTTCATATAATAACTTAAATGCAAATGACTTGTTGAAATGGGGTGGGACGCCATGTCCCACATGACATCCCATATCATCCCATGTCCCACATGACATTCCATCCCATGGCAATCTACCCTATGCCCTGCATGGTTCCCACCACATATCCTCCTCACTGCTGGATCCGGTTTTTTGATTTGGTT
This sequence comes from Chiridota heheva, assembly GCA_020152595.1. Taxonomy (NCBI): domain Eukaryota; kingdom Metazoa; phylum Echinodermata; class Holothuroidea; order Apodida; family Chiridotidae; genus Chiridota; species Chiridota heheva. The sequence continues at coordinate 603,101 of JAIGNY010001548.1, read as the reverse complement.
GTTTAAAGGCATGGCATTCCACCATGTTCCACATGGCATTCCACCCCATGTCCCATATGTTATCCCAGCCCATGTCCCACATGGCATCCCACATGTCATCCCGCCCTATGTCTCACATGACGTCCCATATGCTCCATAAGAATCTCATCCTAGCTATCACAGTCCCTGATTGAGCATACTATGTATTAAAGTGTCAGTTTATATAATCACTTATATGCAAATGAGTTGTTGAATAAGAAAAAAAGGTGGAGTCAAATAATTATGCCTGATATAGCCCTTGGTGTATACAACATGGTAAATATTATATCATATGTCCCTCATGGCCCCCATCCATGTCCCACATGGCATCCCTCCCTATGTTTATATGCAATCACATCCTGTCACAATCCCTGACTAAGCATGCTAAATAAAAAAGTCTGGTCAGGTCATATACTGTAGTAACTTCATGCAAATGAGCACAATAATTAGGGTGGAGTTTAAAAAATTATGCCTGATATAACTGTTTGGTGCCCAATTATTTTGAAGAATTTTAAGGATTTCAAATCTCAAGTGCTACAAGAGAGACTTTAGGATCTCTGAAGAATATTGGAAAATCATATCATTTTACATTTATCTTCTAAGAAAATATCAAATGTATTGTAGACTTTTTAAGGAACTAGTCTTTAATCCTATCTTAAGTACCTCTGTAAAACTTTAACATTTTATAAGAAAATTCTGAGGAATTCTTAAAAAACTTTAACATTTCTGAGGAAATCTAAGGACAAATCTGTGGACGGGGGAGGGCCGGACGGCGGTGTAATCGCCATTACATAGGTTCGCATAAATGCTTCGCATGCGAACCAAAAATGAAGTTCCATCTTCATTTTGCTACAGCAAAATTGCCTAGAAAAGGGCTGCGTAGAACCACAAGTTTAAGTTTTAAATTTCTGCGATCAATTAAAATGGCAAATTTCGCAAGCTCTGAAAATGTGCACATTAATGGTTAAGGCCTTAATGTACAAAACATTATGTGATGTACACTGTATGATTAGTACACTGTGCAGTGGGACCCAGTCATCAGGGTGAGAGCAGTGTGTTGGCCTTGTACGGTAAAAAACGGGCGCGACTGAAAAAAGTTTCATTAAGAAAAACTTTTTTGTGACGGGTTGCCACATTGCAAATTAATGGAAATCCCAATATATTGGATTACTGCTTTTATCCTTGCATGATCGGAAATTCAGCATTGTTAAGTATGAGTGAGATACGTGCAAGATGAAATTTTCAAAGGTTTGTTCTTTTAACTTTGTGCGTGAACCCAATTGTTTTTTGACAAAATATGATTTCCCACCATGTGGTCTAATCAAATTACCCGTGTCACTTATATAACATCGATAATCAGCTGGAATAAGGTAAGAATTACCCATTGACCCACACATTATAATTTATACAAAACAGCTGATAACTTTTGTTTGAAGCTTTTTTTTTGCTCAAACATCCCCATGAATTCATTTATCTACCTACTGCCTAAGTTTTTGTTTGTTGGGAAAATATATTTTCCAGCATGTGGTACAGTCAAATTACCCCCTCTCACCCATTCTCTCCTTACGCCATTTGCCGAAGACATAATAATTTGTGCTACATATTAATAATCTTTAAAAAAAATATATGTCTCACTCACATCCCCGATACTGTATTTGCGTGTGAATGCAACTATCATGTTACCTATTTACCGCGTATACGGTATACATATGATACGTGTTACAGCCTATACTTGGTTTAAGAGTTTTGACACATGCGCAGCAGCCTTTTGACTATTATTCATTGTTTCTCTTTATACAAGTATATCTTATGACAAAAATGGTATATATAAGTCCAATTGAAAACAAGAAATTTGCTTTTTATTGACGAAAATGTTGGAACAATAAAATTTGACCTGGAACGGTGTTTTTTAAGAAAGCACTGTTCCGTGGAACACTAGTGATTTTTTTTTAATTGACCCCTGCTCCCACAGGTGATATTGTACTGGCCATGCATTTGGGTCAATTTCTATGTGATATTCACCTGCAAGACATCCTAGACCTTTGAACACATCTTGGTATTCCTCCAAAATGTCCTCAAATGGTGCGCTATTCTTGTTGCTGGCTTTAGTATCTGTGCTGTCAGATGTTACTGCATTTACCGTATCAACAGGCCTAACAATTCACAAGCTCTAACAGGCCTAACAATTCACAAGCTTCTGCTGACAGCAGAGGGCTTTGTGATGCTTCTACAACCTGAAATATTATGTTCTTTGTTTCGCTATTGTCTTTGCATTGTATGTTGCTTTCCCCTATTGGAGTGAGGCTTGAACCGTCATACAGTTTTGAGTATTGATTTGCTTGCTCTTAGCTTAGAGTTGCCATCTTGTGTGATATGGCATAATCTTTCAGGCTTATGAGGTGGCAGGTGGAACCGCTGTCCATTTGGTATTTCATGACTTTTACCTCGTCATAGCTTTCGCATTTCATCTCTATGTTAGCGAACCATTGCTTTCCTTTTAATTTGATGGAGCCTATGTGCTGAATGCTGTACACAGATTTGTCTGAAGAGTCGCTCTCACTCTGTTCATTATTGTCCTGTACCATGTGTACAGTCTTAATGCCTTGTTTGCAGACTTTGGCGAAGTGGTTCTTTTGTTGACATTTTAAGCATGTTTCCCTGAATGCTGGACATTTGTTCTTGTCCCTAGGGTGTGAACTGCCACAATAGTAACATTTCTGTGTCATGGAATGTTCTTGTTTCGTTTTAGAAGGGCTTTGCTTTTCTGTTTGTGACTTCGCGGCTTTTTTGCATAGTGCACTGTCTCGCTTGAGTTGCCAATTCAGTGTAGTTGCGCTTGTGCTACTTCACTGCTCTTTGCTTCCATGGCACCATTTAGGTTAAAATCTTGTTCACGCAATAGTCTTGCTCTGAATTACTAAATCACCACTACTTTCCTTGAATTATCTACAATATATGCTTTTCAGAAGAAATTGTCATCATTTAGTCATATCTCGTAATGCAAAAGCATGCAAATAAAGAATATCAACTCACATGGGCTTATACAGGCCGGCACAAGACCTGTATGAGCAGTAGGGAGAAATTGTCTTGAAATTTCTCTTTCCTCGCTTCATTCAAATGCATCCAAAAAATGGTTTGATGCTTTCTTTGATGATTTTCCCTCTTAACCACAAGGATTGATGACGATCGCTAAAAAGTTTGGCCGATTATGTCGTTTCTGACTAGCATGTTTATTGTGTCGTCAGCTAATGTACATAATCAACAGTAATACATGTATAGTATATTAAGTAAGGAGTTATACAATGTGAGTAACTGCAACAGGTACATCCTGTAACACACACCACCAGTATGTCAAAAAGTGTATTGTGGGATAAGACTAATACCTAGGCCTACAGCTTACAAGCGAACCTTCCTTACAACCGAGGCTGGAGAGTTTGTCTTGCGCGTGCAAGATCTCCCCCACACAGCTTGCTCCGCGGTTTGGCACCTGATCCGCGCACAACTTGCTGGCCATAGATCTGGCCGCGCATGTGAAGCAAATTGGCCTAACTAAAATATAGCACTAATGCAAAGCTTGCATGGTTATGCAAGACCTGACGAACATTCAACCGGACAGATTTCTGTAAAATTGAGCTATCCTGGGCCGAGTAACGGCTAGAAATCCGAGTCATTTGCCCGCACAAAATAAAAACATTCCAGTGTGCTTACAACTTACAAGCTTATCATTAATATGAATCTTCATACTCCAACTCATTCACTCTGATGTAGAGTATGAACGATTTATACATACAAATTTTAGATGCTTAAGCAAACTTTATGGGCTTCAACATGTGTTTTCAAAAAAATGTTGCCCAAGAATTCTGGGCAACTTGATTTTCGGTACGAAGACTTCTGTATTTTACATGAAAATCAGCACTTGGAAGCTTAAATATCATAATAACTCAATTGCTTTCCTAAAAGGATACACATTTTGTTCAAAAATAAAATTTTGACAGAATTTCTGCGAGCGTCTAAAGTGATATGCATGTAGGGCCTAAGCATTTTTCCCAACCAATAAGAAGATAGGACACTTGTGTAAAGAAATTATTGACATAATTTGAGTGTGTATCTGCATCGCCTGTGTAACCTTGAGCATAGATGTGTGTCCTAGACTCCTATGTGCATGTTACTTATGTTAATTATTAATTAACAAAATTGATGATTTCGAGCGTCATGCAATTTGTATGTATTAATAACAAAAGAACAAGGACCTTTTGAAAGGCCCTATCCAGGATCACATGAGACGTTGAGGTAGTTAAATGCAAGAAAAATGAAAATAGTGCACAACAATACAATTAAAACATCTTCCTTCTCCAACCCAGCACTCAATAGCGTCTTGTAACAAATGGACAGTGTGGATTTTTGTTGTATCTAAAGCAAAGCTAGGGTAGCCTAACGTAGTAGGCCAATTGCTTTCGCCCATTTTGGCCCCTCCTTTTTCAAGTTATACGCATGCGTTTGCAACATTAGTTGCAACGCTAATGTCCTGTGCACAAGATACTGAATTTCTTCCACAAAAATTGACAATTTTGACCCTTTTTTACAAAGACTTCGGGAAATATACTACCAAAATGTAAGTTGAAAAAATTCGTTCAGCTTTATCTTTGTGTGGTTACATTAGGCAAAATTTGAGGGTGTCTGTGATAATTTTCATGCTTTTTGTGACCACTGTACAGTGCACTGTAGAAGAGGTTATGTATTTAGCGATCGTAAACTAGCTTAGCATAGCAAGGTTTAGCGTCCAGAAAGTATCCAGTGCTGGACATTATCAACGGCCATGGCCTTTGATAACCAGTTGTGAACTCACTGGTTGGAGGTCTGCTTACCATATGGGATTGGGAAAACAAAAACCCAAATATAACTATGACTTTGAGCCTTATTTAATTGAGTCATTTTTAGTTTCATTAACTTTAAAGATGAAGGCGATACTCATCATACACACAATTCTTAGGAATTTAAGTAAAAAATGCATTTACCAAATTTAGCGAAACCGGTAAACAATAATTTTTAGTGTAACATACACAATACAAGAAACACAAGAAAGAATGCATTAAATCAGTAATTTACCTTTTTGTTCTGAAGGTAATGACTAAATATCATTAAAAAGAATAAGTATGCTTTCATGTGGTAATATTGACAATCTCTCCTTACTTTGGAAAGAAATTTCACCTGAAGATTTTAGAGACTGCAACACACTTCTTCTGTTTTGTATGCTGAAAATTTTTTTCGGAGGGACGGATGAAACTGTTACAGATAGCTATATATATGCTGGTAATAAATTGCTTTGATAAGTTTAGAATAAGCCACATATAATTATCTAATGAAATCAAAAAGAATATATTATCTATAGAATATATATTTTTTAAAAATTTAATCAAAAAAATCTTTCACATTAGCTAAAGTATATTAAGATTTAATCTTTTGCGAGAAAGCATTACGCTAGATAATTTTTATCATTACTTATGATTTAGAAAATAGTGTATGGACCTTATCTTTATTCTAAAGCTAATTAAAATATTTCCTAAGATTTTAAAATATCTAATAATTACTTATTTTAGGAATGTATGGATTTTTTTTTACTAAATATGTTTCTTGTTGTAGATAGAAAGATGGGTATTGCCTTTTGAACAGTCCATTTTATATGGATTTAGGGCTGACGCAATGGTAGCACAATATAATTTGAATAACCAGTAAGAGGTTATAATGATTTGTTTATTTATTTATTTATTGCTAAATTACTTCAATCTTTGGGAAATTTCATTCAATGTTTGAGAAATAACTTTCAATATCTTAAAAAATTTCTTTCAATCCTCGTATAATTTTATTCAATTTTCTGATTTTTTTTTTTCTTTTGGGGCAGTTTTTCTTCAGATTTTCGGTAAATTTTCTTCCATATTTGTGATATCCCCGAGGATATCTCTTTCAATGTTTAGGAAATTTCTTTCATTCTCGTTCCACACCTTTAAAAAAAAAAAAAAAAAAATTCCTCCAATGTTTGAGAAATTCCTTTCATTTATGGGTAATATCTTTAATCGTTCAATTTTCTTGAAATTTTCTTCACTGATTTGGGGGCATTTTTCTTCAATTTTCGGTAAATTACTTCAATTTTCGTGAAATTTCATTAAATGTTTGAGAAATCATTTCAAAATTTTCTTTCATTCTCGTGTAATTTTCTTCAATTTTGGGAAATTTTCTTCCATGTTTCAAATATCTCTTTCAATGTTTAGGAAATTTATTTTATCCTCGTGCAATTTTCGGAAACTTTTCTTCAATTTGGGGCAATTTGTCAATTTTCATCAATTATCGGGAATTGTTACTAAATTTTACCAAAATGTCCAATGATTTTGTCAAAATTTCTTTTAATTATTTTTTAAGACTAATTTCCCATTTTTTCCTAATGGAAATAAAACATGTAATAGGGAAGGTGAAATCCTTTCCAGGAGTACCGTTCTCTCCAGTGGCCCTGGGGAAATTTATGTGTTGATCAATAACTTTTTCTTACATACTATTTGTACGCAATATTCCATTTTTGATCAATTTTCCAAAGAAAAGACCAATTTCCGGGCATTTCACCCCAATCGCAACCATTGGCACTCGAGCGGGCCCCTGGATTTCGCGCCTGGACAATAGAAGATGCATAGAGATAGCTCGTCAGCAATATTTAATATCTGTCCCTACCATGAAGAGCAGCAATTTTATTGAGCGAGTGGTAGACGCTTTTTGAGAGGGCGCCGAATGCCCACAGGGGCGCAGAAAAATTGTCTTGAGAATATATTCTTATAAACTTTTTATTCTCAACGCTGTGAATGTTTTCTCTTAAAGCTTTATTCTTGCATCAAAAACATGAAAACCATCCCTAGACCCAAACTAAAGACACATATTGTAGTCAATGGGATTCCACATTTGAACATTCGTTCCAAAATATTTATTCCTTTCAACTAATTTTAGTGTGGAATTGACACGATTTTAAGCATTCTTCTGTTACCAAATTCAAGCTAAAAAACGCCTACCAGGACGTCAACCCTGGATTAAGCACATTTTCTGCAATCCCCAGCGCCCCTACCTACAGCTTCCCACATAGATGTGACATATTTTAAAGCCCTTTTCTGCTATCAAAACCACAAAAAAAAAAAAAAAAAAAACGTAGGCCCGGGCTTTCCGAAAACCCTTGGGTCCCCACTGGTTCTTCGCGGCCTTCGCTCCTACATCATGCCTATAACTTAAACACAATTTTAAGCAAGTACCAGTTTTCCCCCAGTGTGGGAATATTTTCTTCAATATTTAGGAAGTTTTTCATCAATTTTGGGGAGATTTCCTTCATTCTGGGGAAGTTTCCTTCATTTTCAGCATTTTCGGGAAATTTTCTTCGTCCCTAGATTTTAAACACTGATTTTATGCAATTTCCTAAACGGTGCCATATAAACGGTACTTGGCAATTTGGATCTATGTGCATGTTTGACTTAAGAACATTTTTTATTTCGGGAAGGGGGCGCCGCCAAAATGTCCTTGCCCCAATGAAACATGACCCATTGGTTTTCTCTGCTCCCCGTTTATAAGACTCTGCAGTCTGCACTCTTGTCCTAATGTTTCATAAATCATGACAAAAATGCTGATAAAACACGTTATCACATCATCTCAGGTTTGGTTTGGCTTGGCCCCCTGGAATCTTATCCTGGCTCGGAACCTTTCAGCAATGTCCCTTTCCTCTTAATTCTGTCAATCTACTTTTATAAATGTTAATTGCCACTCGATCGAATTCGCTTAGAACTTAATTGATTCATGCAAATAGCTTGATCAATTGTTTTGACCAGGTAGTCTGAAATAGTTACTGTTGGGTGGTTTTTTGTTTTCCCGGAATTGACCTTAGCTTGTTAATCTTATATAGCCGCAGGAAGTAATGAAAACATTATTATATTGAATTTTTTAACATACTAACTGGGCAACCATTTGGTCGCCCAATGAGAAATTTTGGTCGCCCAATGCTAATGCACTGGGCGAGCAGGATTTTCGACTTGCTTTAACAAAGGACCTGCTCCCATACAGTCGTAGAATAAAAGTTTTTAAAACATACGACATCATATAAAATCAAATTTATGCCTATTATGTCAGGGGGTCCCACAAAATCGAGTGTTTATTTAGCTTGCAACGGCATAGCAATTTTCTGGTTGATGTGAATATGCGTCTGTGGGCTATGAAGGCATGGAGTTTATCGATTTGTTGTGTATCGATCTCACTTTTTTGTCTAGTGCTCCTTTATTATCTCCTTTAATTTTGAAGGTACAGTGTGATGTCATAAAGGATCATATATATGAAAGAGAACTGTAAAAACCATTTTGATATTTTATTCAGTTTTGAAGATATTACACTTCAAAGATTCACCAGTGTGACCTCGCAGTGTGATGTCATAAAGGCAGATAGAATAAATTGTTCATATAAAACAAAAATGTTTTTCTTATACTATAGAGTGAAAGGTTCAAGCGCAGATATATGGGCTAAGCACGTTCTGGTAAAGTGCATGTTAACATACTCCATCTCAATAATTGAACAAAAAATGCTTCCAATATTTAGAAGTAGGCAATTAATTTTCAAAGAAATATATGCAAATTGTCTTTGATTTGCCTTTATGACATCACTTTGTATAAGAAGTTGATTTTTGGGTAAACTGACGATATAAAGCCAATGGGGTCCAAGCGAAATTTCAAACAGTTTCCTAATAGTTACATATCCCATTATAATCCCATTGTAAACTTCAATAAGCTGGCGTAGTTTGAGAGTGGGGCCAGGGGACATTCCCCAGTTACATATTCTTGCCCCCAATTCCCATTGATATACAAAATTATGATTCCTGCGCCTATATAGGAAGGAAAGTTAACATAATTTTTGGACCCCAGCCCATACCTCATATCATACTAATATATACAATATTTGAATTTAGTTCTATACCGACAAAGTTATAGCCTCATTTAGAATAATTATCATATTCTAATTCAATGTTCTTCGGCCACAAAATGGTGCAGTGCTACATTCGACACTGCAATCGACTTAAGGGACGGACAGAGACGTGGGAAGCAAAGAGGTAAGGGGAACGACGGAAAACTGTCCCTGAGAGGATTTCACCTCCGAGGTTGGGAGGTCAAACTGGGAAATAATTAAAATAAAATTTTAAAAATTGGTAGAATTGAAAAACAATTCGATAAAATTATTAGAAATTTCCAGAAAACTGAAGGAAATTTCCGAAAATTTAAGAACATTTCCCGAAAATAAAGGAAATTTTCCAAATGCAAAGAAATTTTCCCCTAATAAATATGAGAGTTCCCGAAAATTGAACATATCCCGATCAGCAGCAACGTTTGATGGAAACTTCATTTACCAGTGCGATTTTCCCATTTCTAACTGCATGGACAAATTTGGGGGTCCTTGCCGCCCCTGAGGTGACCCTTCCTTACAAATTTTTCACAAATCAATATATGATTTTTAGGTTGAAAATGTCTAATTTGATAGCTTTGCTTCCCGAAAGAGGATAATTATATAAAAGAGTTGGAAAGTTCCCAAAAGAAGTAACATATAATATGAGCATATAGAACACAAATCCACGGCCGTAGCTAGCGGGAGGGGAAACCCGACCGTCCACAGAATACTGCGGAAGTTTATTTTATTATATTGACACTAGGCCCTAAGAAAATATGCCATATGCAATAATATCCCCCCACCTCCTCACAAAATTTTGCCTGTGTATGGCCGTGACAAACCTATAGATATGAAACAAAAAGTAAGTCCATGGGCAGATGGGTTGTAATAACAGAAACTAACAGAAAGCCATAAACAGATAAAGAACCAGAAAGAAGTAATCTTTTATAGTCTGCCTTTGCGTTCACGTAAGGTGGTGGATTAAAATTAAATCCCTATCATGCACGTTTGACCATTTTCATATAAACACAGCATGAAGCTAAGACATCTACAATTTAGGCCCGAAGTTTTTCCCTAATAAGCGCCCATGCTCGGGCCGCGTACAGTGGGATATTCGAATATTGTATTGTGTGGACTGGGTACTAGCCCCACAATATCCTGATAACCACCATATAAACATCGTGAGCGTCAGACGAAAAATAAGCAAAAAATGCAACAAAACTTGAGTATTTTGAATTAAATTTATCAATAAATTATGTTATCCGTCAAAAAAGTTGGGTAGGCGCTTATTATATATAGATCTGGGGCGTTTAATACGTCAAATACGGTTTTAGGTATCAGTGGGAAATCTTCCCACTGAGTCTTATTAAGGATCATTGGATATGTTGATCCATTATCGGAAAATTTTATCCTTATGAGAGTTAACATATTATGTGTCATAATGAGTATTAAATTTCATTCCTTGCGAAAATGTATAACTTTAATTTACCAATCTGTTTGGAAACTTGATAAGGTCCCTAATTAGATCAGATCTCCTAATTGTTAATCCCACCAAGTGCCACTGGTTAAAATGCCCCGAAGTGTATGAATTACCAACTAGTTTTACCCTTTTACCCATGGAAATTTAGACAAGCGATACGATGTAGGGATGTACCGGATATCCGGTCCGGCCGGATTATCCGGCCGGATTTGGGGGGGAATCCGGTTCCGGTTCCGGCCGGATATTTTTCCAAATCCGGCCGGAACCGGATTTTTGCCAATTTTAACAATTGAAGATTTACATTATGAGACTGTGGTACATTACAACTATATGAAATATAAAACAAACATGAATATCTGGATTTTTCTCGGTATAGATAATGTATTTTCTTTTTGAAAACACTCAACAAATTGGCTTATGTTACACGTATGATCATTTAAAACGGAATAAAGACATGTAGCTGTTTGAAATCAATAGAAATTTTGAAACAGATTGGGCTGTAACAGATAATAAATAAAACCATACCAGTTGTTAACAATTTTACAGTTAGAGACATTAATGAAATTTGTAGATAAAAGTACATGTACATGTAGGTTGACTGAATTTGTTATCCACAATTTTTCATTGCTTAGATTCTCCTGCTATTGAAAAAGAGAAAATGTTTTTTCCCCACTTATCTAAGCGAACTGTTTTACAAGTAATTCAGGTACCAAGGTATTTTAATGAAATAACACAAAAATAATTCAGAGAATAATTACTTTCCAAATGTAAAACATGAAAGAATTCGTATCCATTTCTATTACCTTGTTACTGTCCTTAATTATTTTAGTTTAGTTTTTACAATTTGCACATACATGCACTTCAAATACATGTTAAGGTTAGATAAATGACCCTTTCCTCCCTCCATAGTGTCATTTGACTTTTTGACTTCCTCAGTAAGAACACATGTATGACAGTCTCAAGTTTGATAATATTAAAGATGTTAGGATTAATCCAGAACTTTCACTAATTTTGATTTGATTTCATCACAATATGCCCAATAATTATTATTTTCCAAATTTTTTGGGTTGCTAGCCATTAGTAGCCAACTTGACAATCCCCTGCCCCCACCCCTTTCCCTTTGTTTCTTAAGATTATGAAAATTGTTGTAAGCAATGAAAAATCCGGTTCCGGCCGGATTTTATCCGGCCGGATTTCAACCTGGATCCGGCAAAATCCGGTTCCGGCCGGATCCAAAAATTTGGATCCGGTACATCCCTAATACGATGAGATCGGTAGATTAATTTGGGGAGAGGTCCCCAGGCTTCCCATTGTCTCTTACGCGTATATGGGCTGATGGGTGTGAAAGGAACGTTTGGAATTAAGAGTTGTGCCATAATGATACCTTTTAAAATAACCCCATTGTGCTTAATAGTATTGTAAGGTGCATATAAGTTATAGTAAAGCAGTTAGGATGGAGCGAGAAAGTTTACACTTGCATACGACTTTCTGGGCGCGAGAAACAAATCAAACGATATCGGGCGCCGGGTGTCCATGGGCCCTTTCGAGGGTATGTGATGGAATTCATGGCAGAGACGTATAGGGCTCAATCTCAGGGGCAAGACCTCCCCCAACAAAACAAAAAAAAAAAAAATCAGGTTACAAGCGGGAAAATTGCACTGCTGAATTAAGTTTTAAGTTACTAATAATCGGGGTATCTCCAATTTTCAGGAAATATCCTGAAATTTTCTGAATTTTCTTTTAATTTAAGCAAAACTCTTCGATTTTCAGATCATTTTCAAGTAATTTACTTCATTTTCCCAGGGTTTTTTTCAATTTTCGAAAAAATTCCTTCTTTTTGAGCAGTTTTTCGCTTTTCGGAAAATTTCCTTTGATTATCGGGAAATTTTGCCAACTTTTGGGTAAAGTTTCGTCCATTTTCGGGATAGTTTTGTCAACGTTTGGCAAATCTTGCCAAATTTGATAAAAATAGCTCTCCCCCAGTAAATTGCAGGACTTTAATGAAAATTGATACCGTATTTTCGCCGCTCGTCATTGCAAATACAAAAATGATAAAACTGCTCCCATGCCCAGTGACCCACCATACAACTAAATGCACACTTATACATTACTAAGGATTTCAGGCAGTGAGTTAGCGCCTTTTCTCTCAGGGTCCTCATTTTTGGATGGCGGAGTGATACCTTATTAGTTCCGTGTTACCTACATGCGTACCGTGATCGGTCATGTTGTCCAGTTAAATTGTGCAAAGCAAAACGTATACGCAGAAACATTTTGCACGCTGCGCTACCAATTGGTTACATTAGGGAGTTGCCATTTATTTCTAAATGGCAACTCCCTGGTTACATCGCTGTTCAAAATGAATTACATTTCTTGCATTGATAGACTACTGGACTAAGTGGGATATAAAGTGCTTTCAAATAATAAAAATCCTATGTAGACAGTAAAAGGAAACATACTAAGGTTTAGATCAGGGGACAAGGATCCGAAATGATAACCAACAAAATGATTTATCAGAGACAAAGTAGCACTATAGCATCCATGCATGGCGGTTGAACCCGGGGACTTGCCCACACCACCCTATTTTTTGTGTGCAAAATTCAAAAAGTGCCCTTTCAAATATTGAAAGACTGCCTCTACCCTTTAGTATAGCTGCCTTAGTACCCGACATTCTTTTTCTTGAACTTTTAAAGTAACACAAGCATCTCAACTTGGTAAGACAAACAATTCGTGAATATTTCTCGCACTTCGCGCACATGCAGTTATTTTCTAGTTTTCACTCTTAATATTGTATAAAGAAACGTTAGCGCCATATGGGTGTACCTTAATTGCTTATGATAATTAAGCTTCACTTCTGCCTATTATACCTATTTCTCCCTGCAATGTTTATAATTTGTAATTAGATACGTTCCAATAGCCTAGGCTTTTTCCAAATTGTGCACATGCGCGCCTGTCAATAGTGAGTTACCTTTGATTTGTAGCCCGGCCCCAGCTGCAGGAAAATAACCGTAAAATTATGTGTCACCAGTTTCAACATATTCCACTGCCCCTTGGTATAACTGTATAATTTCATTCCAAGCCTTTTTTAGGTATGTGCTTGGTGGGTCATCAGTACATATGGAAATTACAAAAATATTGTTCGTTAGGGATATGAATTTAAGGGACTGAAAAAATTACTTTCAATGGTGTTTTATCAAATGCTTGTGTCATTATATTTTTAAACTGGAGGATCTATATCTTCCAGTACCCCTTCCATGAATGTATGAAGAATTCTCTCTCAGGCGGGGTATAGCGGGTGAGGGCGGGGGGGGGGGTGCAAGACCCGTAAACATTTCCAGTTACAAGCTGAAATAAAGTTGCACTGCTATATTAAGTTTACATTAACGTTCAGTTGAGGCGGTGGAAGATCTTTGAAACTGGAGGGGGGTGGGGGGTACAGGATTTGAGGGGCACTTTCTAACTGTCGTATTTTGATAGAATATATCGCAACAGTATAGCTTTATAGGGGTAGGGGTACGGGGTATACGGGACGGGTACACGTGCCCCCTTGTGCCCCCTGCTCCGCCGCCTATGACGTTCAAGTTGTTCCTAATCAGAAAATCTTAAATTTAGAAAAACCCTTCAACTTTCAGAAATTTTCCTCACTTTTCAGGAAATTTTCTTTATTCCCGGGAATTTTCTTTATTCATTTTGGCACATTTTCTACCATTTTGGGAAACTTTCCTTCATTTTTGGGCAGTTTTTTCGATTTTCGAGAAATTCCTTCTAATAATTATTTTTGCTAAATTTTTTGGAAAGTTTTGACCCATTTTCGGAAAGTTTCCTTATTTTCGGACAATTTTGTTTCATTTTCAGAACATTTTTTTCCAATTTTTGAAAAATATTCTTTAATTTTGTGGAATATTTTTTCACTTTTCAGGAAATTTTCTTCATTTCGGCGCAATTTTCCTCATTCCGGGGCAATTTTTTTAAATTTTTGGAAAATTTCCTTAATTTTGGGCAGTTTTCTTCCTTTATCGTGAAAATTTGCCAACTTTCGGAAAGTTTTCGAGAAAATTTCCTCAACGTTTGGAAAATTTTGCTGAATTTTTACCAGAATTTCCAATTTTACCTCCCACCTGGGTAGGAAACATGCAGCCGGGGGAAGAAACTGCCTCCGCCCCCCCCCCTGTCCGTTCCAACACCTCTGCCCCTTCTCTCAACCAACCTATCAATAATTAGCCCACCAGTGAAAATTCCATTAAAAAAAGGCATTGTCTGCCTGTCCCACTCTGCCCTCTATATATTAAGTGCGATCATTTAAGACCCACAAAAGGCTTAAAATGCAACAAGCCCTGTACCCCACGCTGAAAATCTCGCGTTTTGCGCTCGAATAGCGCTAACACGCAACGTTCAGCAAATACTAATTAAGCCCCCCCACCCCCCTCCCCGTCCCCGCCCCCACCTCATATCAAATACCTTCCGACGGCACTGTATTATACGTTTTTCGGGAAATTTCCTGAAAGTTATATCAGTTTGTGATGTATGAACAGACAGAGATAGGAATATATTGTGTTGAAGGTGTGCTTGATATTAGCGAATATGTTTCCATTTCACTTTACTTTAATCAGCATCTTTACAGAAAGGATTGGGATTGCAATATTTTCCAAGAATGAAATTATAAAAAAAATTGCTATTGAGGGCCAAAATTCTTTGAGTATTAAACCAAAATTTACAACTTGGAATCAAAAACCTTCAATTTTGGACCAAGTTAAGGAGGCTCAATCCAGGCTCCCCCACACAAAAAAAGCTGATAGCTTCGTACTGCAGCAGTATAATATTCAACAATAGTCCTTGGTTTGGGCAAAATTTTCAAACGGACAAAGTATTAACAATTTGCGCGTTATAATGCGAGTGTTGCAGCGTGCGCAGATGTGATGGAATTTCTGTTGGATGTCAGCCCAGTTTTCTCTTGTTTACGCGTAGTGGTATAGAAAAGCACCAACAAATTTCCCGGTAAGAAACGGAAAAATTGCACTGGTCAATTAATTTTCGCTCAGTTTTGGGGGAATTTCTTTCAATTTTCGTGAAATGTTCTTTAATCTTCGGGGAATGGCCTGTATGTTCGTGATATTTCCCTCATTTTGGGAAAATTTTCTTGAATTAAAATTTTACCAATATTTCTATATTAATTGAATTAAAAAGTTCCCCATTTTTTCGAGGCGGAATCCCCATCCCCACTTTTTACGCCTCTGGAATGCACCGCTACAGAGACTTTTTGTCAGGAAAATCATAGATCTTTGTCAGATAAAAAATGTCAGCACCCCCAGTGGTCGAACCTGTCGCATAATTAACGATATAATTGGATCCCCTAAACAAAAGAATATTAACCTCTGTAATAATCATGAAAATCAGATCTTAATTGATAAAACCCAAATTGCAGATGCCTTCAGTAACTATTTTACCACTATATGGCCAAATCTAGCTAGCACCATTCCTGATTGTTCATCTTCTTCTGGCGAGCTTACCTCTGAAGTAACCAATTAAAATTACTTTTTTCTCTTACCCACTAATAATTTAAAAATTCAGCCCCTGGTATTGATAACTTTCTGCAAACATTTTTCAACAAAATAGCTTTACCATTGCCGCTCCACTTGCAAATATCATTAATTTGTTTCTTACTACTTAAGTGGTATTTTTCCTAAACACCTTAAACTTGCCAGAATCACACTAATGATCCCATGTCTGTTTGTAATTATCGCCCTATTTCTGTTCTATCGGCCCTCTCAAAAATATTTAAAAGAGTAATGTATAATAAGTTAATAGAATTCCTTAATAAACACAATCTCTTCTCTGCTCACCAATTTGGTTTTCGTAAGACGAATTCCACTTATATGGCCACGCTTGACTTAATTTACTACATAACTAAAGGTTTTGATGATAAAGAAGATACATAAGGCGTTTTTGTAGACTTATCTGAAGTCTTCGATACCATAAATCACTCTATTCTTTTACATAAACTCAAGCATTACGGTATCAGAGGCATTGCTCATGATTGCTTAACAAGTTATTCATCTAATCGTAAACAACTTGTTTGTATTAGATCAGGGAGTTGTTAAGATATATGAATGATCTTCCCCATTGTTCGAACAAATTAAAATTTGTCTTATTCACAGATGATACCAGTATCTTATTTAAAACTAGCGATCCACGTTCAAGCATTCATATACTTAATAATGAACTTGTCCTTGTCTCTGATTGGTTAAAGGTCAATCAACTATCCCTTAAAGGCATATCATGATTAAAATGTGGCGGTGTATTTTTATTCCAAAACGATACTAATTGGCCTATCTATGTAAGTGCACATTGTACCATTGTGTTTGGATCAATCAAAACACAGGATTTGAATTTCATTTACCTCGTATGTTAGAGACGACAATTGGCCTTTAATGTTAAAAAAAAGCCAAGTTCATGATTTTCCAAAAAATACAAAATAACAATCCCGACTTGAATATTTGTATTGACGGTTCCGTTGTAAAGCAATCTGACAGTGTTAAATTGTTAGGGCTTCTTATCGATCCTTAGTTGACATGCAAATGCCACATTGACCTATTATGTGATACAATTTGCAAGATCGTTGATGTTCTCTATTAAATTAAGCATTTTGTACACAGTTGTATTCTATTAATGTTCTATAATTCTCTCATTCTTTCTAATTTATCCTATTGCAACATTGCGTGGGGTAATACTTTCTATACATATCTTGTCGGTTACTGCAGAAAAGGGCTGTTCGTTTAATCACATCATCTGATTATACTACTGACATAGGTAATATTTTTAAAGGTTTGAATATCCTCAACGTTTATGACATTTATCAAAGGGATAGGGGAAAGTGGGGAGGAAAGGTGGAGGGGAAGGGGGAGGTAAAGGGGGGAGGGGAGGGGGTAGGCGGGAGGAAGGAGGTGGGTGTCGGAGTGCACGTGATACAGAACAGTGTCATTCTAAACGTTTGATAACATTTACACAAGTTTGGAGTAAATTATTGAAAACCTTTCTTTTAGACAACCCATATTTTTTAGAGTGACGATCAACCGTAAACAAACGTAAACAATAAAGAATTGAATATTCACATTATGCGTTTTCATCATTTTGTGTTTTGTATATGGTGTATTATAGCTCTCTTTGACATGAATTTTGATTTGTATAATACACCTTCTTACTATGCGTTGTGAAATACGTTTATGCCCTTGAAAAATCAATTTTGTGAGAGCTTCCGGGGACTTCGCCCTGGACCACCAGAGGCTCTTATGCGGGCCTCTGGATCCCACGCCGACAAATCAAGCGCTTTGCGCTCTAAGTCACACCTTCGGTGTCACCTCAACTACACCACTAAATATTATGTTGGTTTAATTCAATTTCCCCCATATGAAAATCCTGGCTACGCCACTGGGAAGGGGGGAGGCTACGCCACTGGGAGGGGGGGTAGGGGTGTGGGAGGGGGAGACAAGGTTCCACGCGGCCTCTGCGGTTACCCTCCAATAATTAAAAGATCATAAAAAGTCGGTCCGAAATCAAGTTGGACAGAAAAGCGAAAAGAAAAATGGTTATACCATACATACTGGACCCCACTCCGACAAGTCGGTGTCAAGTCGGTGTCACCTCAAATAGACCACTAAATATTGTGTCGGTCCAATTCAATTCCCTGCCTCTCCCCTTCCCCCACCCCCGCCCCACCTAATATGAGGGTGTGGGAAGGTCTGGCTTAGGGGTGGGTTATGTGGGCGGGGAGAGCTCTTGTAGAGGTAGAGTATATAATTAAGTTGTAAATTGTATTTTTTGACTTTTGCTTAGTAGGCCATTGTTTTTGTAATCATTTTTCTTTATTTTTTGTGAAGTTGTCAAGCTCTTGTTTTTTCAGGCTTCCTCCACTTAATCTACATGATGTAAATATTTTGTTGTATATTGTTAAGAAATGTGGGGAAAAATGAAATGAAATGAACATTAGTGACGCCCTGCACACGGAGGCAGGTGCGTATTGACCGTTCTTCCTTGCAGAATCTGGTAGTCTGTTCCACTTTACTGACCGAGTAAACTGTTTTAAACCGACGCAGTCTGTTCCACTTTACTGACCGAGTAAACTGTTTTAAACCGAGTATAATGGTCTACTTAAATTTTTCAAAGATTTTTTTGAACATTTTGAGCTACAGTGTATTCTCATTCATACTTTACAAGTTTAAAGAATTATGCTTTTGTAGTAATTTGCAAGAATTATTTGTTCTTGATTTGTAAGTTGGTTTTTTTGTTCTGATAAATATCAAATTTCTACTAATTTTAGTTGCTGAAAAACATTCCAAGTTCATCACTTGGAAAAAATCCAATAAAAAATAATTTGGCTAAAAATTAAATATCTATTAGAAATCAACAAGAAATTTAGATGCGGCAGGCTTTCATGCCAAACACCTTTCATAATGAACACCTGCTATATCACGGGCAGATTCACAATTAGGACCCTTCTGCCTTGGCGAGCGCCTTCAGTCCTCTTTCCCATCAACTAGTATTAGGGTATAGAGGAGGCGTAAACCATGACACCCCAGTCCATCTGTCAGAACTCCATGCGGTCTACCCACGCCCAACCTTGCAGCATGAACTCCCCTAGCGCTCAGCAGCTCAAAGTCGAAGAGTACCGACAAAACTCGCTTATCCGGGAATCGAACCGTGGCCGTTTGAATCGCGGCTAAGTGTTTGACGAATTTGACTGGTGGTAACCGAAGTTCGGTAATATATATATATATATATATATATATATATATATATATATATATATATATATATATATATATATATATATATATATATATATATATATATATATATATATATATATATATATATATATATATATATATATATATATATATATATATATACACATATATATATATATATATATATATACATATATATATATATATATATATATATATATATATATATATATATATATATATATATATATATATATATATATATATATATATATATATATATATATATATATATATATATATATATATATATATATATATATATATATATATATATATATATATATATATATATATATATATATATATATATATATATATATATATATATATATATATATATATATATACCGACAAAACTCGCTTATCCGGGAATCAGAACCGTGGCCGTTTGAATCATGGCTAAGTGTTTGACGAATTTGACTGGTGGTAACCGAAGTTCGGTAATATATATATATATATATATATATATATATATATATATATATATATATATATATATATATATATATATATATATATATATATATATATATATATATATATATATATATATATATATATATATATATATATATATATATATACACATATATATATATATATATATATATACATATATATATATATATATATATATATATATATATATATATATATATATATATATATATATATATATATATATATATATATATATATATATATATATATATATATATATATATATATATATATATATATGTATATATACATATATATATATATATATATATATATATATATATATATATATATATATATATATATATATGTATATATATATATATATATATATATATACATATATATATATGTATATATATATATATATATATATATATATATATATATATATATATATATATATATATATATATATACATATATATATATATATATATATATATATATATATATATATATATATATATATATATATATATATATATACATATATATATATATATATATATATATATATATATATATATATATATATATATATATATATATATATATATATATATATATATATATATATATATATATATATATATATATATATATATATGTGTGTGTGTGTGTGTGTGTGTTGTGAATATTTGTGCACTGTGTTAGGAAGTAATGGCCTGTTTACGTCGGGCTTGCTGTTGTGCCTACGCCTTAGCATGGGGAATATGCCATAAGGCTGCTTATTTCTCTGTCCTAGGAATGGAGGGGCTGGGGTGACGTGAACCGATGAGGGCTCGTCTGGATGCCCAAAGACTTAAAGTTCATATCAACAGGCCTAATATTGTTATTGTTTTATAAGGCAATATAGTCGCATGAAATCCAATGCTTATTCGCCCCGAAGCTCTGCGATAAAGATATTGTAGGCAGCGGGGTAGGAAGATATTTCACATTTGAGAGGGTGGCGAGGCATATTTGATTTTTGTTTCAACAAATTTATGAAAATGTATACGAGCCTCTTCTATCCCCCATACTATTTTTGAAATAGGGGAGAGGAGGGGGAGGGGGAGTGCCGTAGCAAAAAAAATCGTAATATTATTGGAATTTTGGGAAAAATTGGTAACATCATAAATTTCTCGAAAATTGAAGCAAATTTCTCGAAAATTAAAGCAAATTTTACGAAATTGAAACAAATTTCTCTTTTAAAGGAATCTGACTCTTTAAAAGTAATTTGTCAGACCTTCATTTGTTTTGGTAAAATGGTACTTACCTCCCCCCACCCATAAATCATTGGGGTGGGGCCTTGACCCACTGTTCCTACGCCCCTGTTTAGTGGGGTGAGGGGTAGTCCTTTTCAAAAAGATAATCAAGAACGAATATTCTATGCTGATTCTGATCAAAATTTACGGTACCCCTCCAAATGCTTAAAATCAGAGTTCCGAGGTTTCGTCCCAGGACCTAGCCAGAGTACCTAGAAGGCTAGAACCCCACACAACAAAGCCTCACGTTCCGCGCTGATGCCACGCACCGACGTCAGTATAGCAAATATATAATTTGTCGGGAATTTTGACCACACACCCCCCAGCCCTTTCCACAATCAGATTACCGTAGGTACCTACCTGTACTGATTCTAACAGTCTAACAGGCCTACATGTGATATTTTTAATGAAAAAAGGCACTCTCTGGCAGGCTGGCACTGTATGTAGAAGGAGGCGAAATTCATGCGCCTCATTTAATGAAATTTCACCCCATTCAATGAAATTTCACCCCACTTTAAAAATAATTTTACCCCAGCAGCGGTGGAGTGTTGAAAATATGTGTGCGTGTGTTTGTTTGTGTTTGTGTGGGGAGGTGTGTGTGTGTGTGTGAGTGGGGTCATGCTCATCATTGGCATAAGGGTGGGGTATAATGAGGTCAGGTTACGTGACAATTCTGGATAATAGAAACATTTGGAGGTAAAATACAAATTACTTATACGGTGAACGTATACGGTGAACTTGAGCTAAGTAGGAAATTGCTTGTTCCAATTTTCCCCCTGACAAAAACAAAAAATCTATGCAATTAGAAAATGGCCAAAGTGCAAAAATGTTATTGAACCATTTTTCGTCCTCTGCTGGTTTTTAAGGAACTATTTAAAAATCGGGGTCACTATAAATTAATAACATGACTTTTCCGAGATGAGTGGGGGATCTTATGGTTCGGTTTTTCGAAAGTTTGAATATTGTTTTTAATCTTGAGGGTTGCCTTCCTTTTTTAAACCCAAAGCAGCTGATCAACATAAGCGAGAGGATGCTGCCTCCCCCTTCCCCCTTTCCATTCGTGCAGCATATACGCATTTCTTCGGACAAATATTTAACATTCTTTGATAGATAGATAAACGTACAAAGTAAAATTAATTAGATTGATTAATCAGAAACGAGAGAATTTAACATTCATTTTAACATTTTAACTTTGCGTTGTTGATTCACTTTTTAAAATAGTAAAACAAATCATCTTGGACAGATGTGTCTGCCTATCATTATCGACAAGTTCTAGGCTACTTCATGTTTCAGAAATACGACATGCGAATTATCTGACAACTGGATAAGTAAGTAACGCACAGGAACCACACAGCGAGCTATAGAATTTCAGAAAGCATCGAGCAGTCGAGTAACCTAAAATTAAAAGTTGGATTTTGAGTAAGTACAAAAATAAAAACAATTATGCTGCAGATACATGAAAGTGAATTACAAGCCCTTATGGGAGAGGACGCAACAACAGATGGATAAGTAATGACTCCAAACCACAATCATCGAGTTAACACCTATTTGGCCTACAGTTCAATTTAAGGTGTTCACAGAATTGGAAGCTCGTTTCAAGGGAGACGACAATGATATCCTCTTTCAGTTTTTGCTTTAGGTGCAATTGTAAAAGATGCCACACCATCACCTTCTGACTACGATTTACTTAAAACTTCTATGGCCTGGACAAAGAACTGATCGAAGCAGACCAAGGACTTCAATTTTTGCACGCATTCACAAACATGTATGCATTTCTGGGAATTTTCGGGTAAAAGTGCTCAGCCCGCAACCCCCATTGAAAATAATCCCGTACGCCTATGCTAATCAAGACTTACTTTTTGAAAATTTCTGATTTTAAATCGGAAAAGGGTATGTCCAGTGCCGTCGGCGAAAGCGGGGGAGGCTTAAACGGGAGAGTGTAAGACCCGTTAAAATTCCCAGCTCAATGAAGTTTCTATCAACGTTCAAGCTGTTCCTTATCGGAAAATATCAAATTTTTTGAAAATAATCTTTACCTTTCAATTTTCGGGAAATTTCCATTTCCTCACTTTTTCAGAAACTTTTCT
Source organism: Chiridota heheva (assembly GCA_020152595.1). Taxonomy (NCBI): domain Eukaryota; kingdom Metazoa; phylum Echinodermata; class Holothuroidea; order Apodida; family Chiridotidae; genus Chiridota; species Chiridota heheva. The sequence continues at coordinate 580,018 of JAIGNY010001548.1, read as the reverse complement.
TCCTTTCCGGGCAATTTTCTTCGATTTTTGGCACATTTTCGGGAAATTTCCTTCATTTTCAGGCAGGTTTTTTTTTTATATTTTCGGGAAATTTCCTCTATTTATTGGGAAATTTTGCTCATTTTTGATCATGTTTTGGCCAATTTGGGGGAAATTTGTTTCATTTCCGGACAATTTTCCTACATTTTTGGAACATTTCTTCCATTTTTGGGGAATTGTTTTCATTTTTGGGCATTTTTTCCTTCTTTTGATTTTTGAAAAATTCCTCTAATTATTAGAAAAATTTGCCAAATTTCAGAAAGTTTTCAGTAAATTTTCTTCAACGTTTGGAAAATGTTGCCAAATTTTACAGAAAGCATACAACCGGGAAGGTGAATCCTCTCGGGCAGTCGGGGAAGGAAACTGCCTCCGCTCTCTTCCTACGCCTATTCCCCATCCTCTCAACTATTTCTCCCACTATTCCCCTCCAAATGGGTTTAAGTGCGATCATTTTAGACCTACAAAAGGGGTAAAATGCAAAATTTACCGGGGCTTCGTCCCTGGACCGCCCCTGGACCCCACGCCGGAAATCTCGCGCTCTGTGCTCGGATAGCGCTCACGCGCTATAAACTTTTAGTAAATGCTAATTCAGCCCCTTAATATCCGATATCGTCCAACGGCACTGTTGTATTACTTAATATGAATATGAAAAACAAAATGCTCGGCATGGGGTCCAGGCGCAGTGGCGTTGTGACAGGGGACAGGGGACTATCTCCGGCAAGCATTTTTTTGATAGGGCGCCAAATTGTAAAGGGCATCGAAAGAAGAAAGGAAAGAAAAAGGAAAACAAGAAAGTAAGAATCGTGGGGCATGGGATAGGGGGAACGTGCCCCCCCCCCAATCCTAAAAAAATAAACAATTCAAAATGGTTTTGTTGTGTATTTGACATGATTTTAAAGCAATTTCCTGCCAATAAAACCACGAAAAACATATGGCTTCCGGGGCTCCGCCCATGGCCGCAGTCTACCATAGGCGCTACACACTTATACATACAATTTTATTTATGCACCCCTAATGGATTTTTCTGGCGGCGCCAGTGAGTAAGAAAGAAAGAAATTACATGACGTCTAAAATTGCGTTTAATGGAAACAATGAAGGAGTTTCGGAAGCTTTCAAAGACTGTGTGTGTGCGGGGAAAAGGAGGAAATGTGGAGGAATGTATAACCAGTTCATTCTCTCCCGGTTCCTACCCCTCTAACTGTAAAGGTAGGCCTAATGCATCAAAATATTTATTAAGTATTGTTTTTTGATAATTTGGTGGTGTGGTGTGTTACATCCCAGATAAGATTTGGACTTTTTAACAGGCGCAAAAAAAAAAAAAAAAAGGCCCAGTATTGAAGAAAAAAATATGTAGGAAAATTAATGTGGTTATATTTATATGCTTTCTTTCTTCATAAAAAGACAACAAACTGTTAAAAATGCCCTGCATAATATCATAGTTTTATGTAATCTTCATGGCCGGACGAGCGCCGCCCAACATCCCTCCCCCTCCCGTTGGCCGGACCCGATCTCAGTCGGTAAAGATGTAGAATGTTGGATGTATACTTGTATCAGAATATATCTCAGTCATGCCCAACTCAGCTAAATACCATAATCACATGCATGTCCTGTCCGACCGCCGACGCGGCATGATGCTGATTTCAAATGTCGGATGTACTGTTTAAATCAGAGATACACCTCAATTATGTTCGAATCGTCTAGATATCAGAAACATCTCCACTCGACTCGGCATGATGTTGATTGGGCTCGGGTTGGGCTCGGCATGATGCTGATTGGGCTCCGGTTAAGCAAATGAGTAACTGGGACGTATGTCAAATGCCCGCTCAGCGCTGCACACACATTTAAAATCCAGACCATGGCCATTTTTGGCTTTCGCTATCCTATAGTATCATTTTGTTTCCCGAGCTTAGTAAGCTAGAACCTACTGCCAAGAAAATCGGAAAATTCGACTCATGATTCCTAATAATCGGAAAATTTAGGATCATATTATTTGGAGAAAAAAAAGGACAAAAGTTAATATACATGTATGGTATAACCATTTTTCATTTCGCTTTTCTGTCCAACTTGATTTCGGACCGACTTTTTATGATCTTTTGATTATTGGAAGGTAACCCCAAAAGGCAGCGTGGAACTGGGTCTCCCCCTCCCCCACCCCCTAGTGGCGTAGCCAGGATTTTCATACGGGGGGGGGGGAAGGGGGGGGGGCAATATATTAAACCGACATAATATTTAGTGGTGTAGTTGAGGTGACACCGAAGGTGTGACTTCGAGCGCAATGCGCTAGACGTGTCGGCGTGGGGTCTAAGGGCCCGCTCAAGGGCCCCTGGCAGGATCCAGGGGCGAAGCCCTGGTAGGGATTCAGGGTGCGAAGCCCTCAGAAGAACTCGCAAAATTGACATTTCAAGGGCAAAAAAAGTATGTCACAACGCATAGAGGTGTAGAGAGAGAGAGAGAGAGAGAGTTGAACACACAATTACAATGACGGGGTCATCGCCTGCGTATTCGGTTATGATAGTACAAATGCTATCACGAAACGCTTAATACGACCCGGACGAGAACACAGGTACGACGTACGGACAGACATAACATCGACAACCAAGTCAATGTCCACGGCCTTTGATAACCAGTTGTGGTGCACTGGCGTGTCTACCCACCCCAGGATTGAATTGAACCCGGGGCCTCGTGGTTTGTAGACAGGTATGATAACCGCTACACCACAGTAGGTAGATTATAGAGGTGTATTATACAAGTCAATATTTATGTCAAAGAGAGTTATAGTACACCATATACAAAAAAAAAAAAAAAAAAAGCGCAAAGCGCTCGACTTGTCGGCGTGTGGTCCAAGGGCTCGCTTTTGGGCCCTTGGCGAAGCCCCGGTAGGGATACAGGGGGCGAAGCCCCTGGAAGCTTTCGCAAAATTGACATTTCAAGGGAAAAAACGTTTGTCACAACGCATAGTAAGAAGGTGTATTATGCAAGTCAAAATTCATGTCAAATATTTAGCTATAATACACCATATACAAAACACAAAATCATGATAACACATAATGTGGAAATATAATGTTTTATTGTTTATGTTTGTACATGGTTAGGTTTATCGTCATTCTTTGAAAACTTATATGGGTTGCCTAAATGTTGTCAAACGTTTGAAATGAGCCTGTTATGTATCACGTGTACTCCGACACCCACCTCCCCCTCTCCCCTCTGTCTTCCCCCTCTCTCTCTGTCTTAGTCCATGTATTTAAATACAAAATCACGCAAATGTTTGATTTATTATTACCAAAGAACCCCCTTCTGAGAAAAAGCCCTTTTGAAATCTAAAAGCATAATAAGCACCTGGATTGTCAAAGGCACCAATATGAACGACGGATTAAAGTCTGAACCGACGAAATAAAATATGGGGGAGGGGAGCGATCTCCCCTTTTCCCCCCTCTGGCTACGCCACTGCCCCTCTCCACACTGCGTTCTCAAAAAAATACGTTTTTTAAAAAGCAATCTAATATGCATGTTTACCTTTATTTTTACTGCTTTTAATTTTTGAAAATACTTTAAAAAAGAATCGTTGCAATGGGGGCACAGGGCAAAAGTTACAATGTGGACCATGCAGGCTCATCCCAGCCAGCACACACAGTCAGGCTGCTGTTTGGGACATCGTGGGCTGACCATGTGGGGCCCAGTCAGTTTTGACCAGGTTGCCCAAGTGGGTACCAGGAGGGCCCTTGCGGTACCAATATGGGGCTCTTGTGGGGTTGCCCATGTGGTCCCAAATTAAGGAAGCCCCTGCCCAGTTCATGATTCCCATTATTCCCTTTATAACTGCTATTTTTACTGACATATTGAACAAAGTAACACAAATGTTTGCTATGTGAAATCAAAATTAATATCCTTTTGGGAATATTGCTGAGGCAAAAAGTGTGTGGTGGTGGGGAGGGGGAGGGAAGGGGTTAAATACGTCCGATCTCCTCTCTTAAAAAAGTGAATATAACCCCTAGCATCCCCAGGATATACGCCTATGTCCGCCTCTATATTTCCAAATAAATTACGTCCGATCTCCTCTCTCAATTTTTTTTTGTCTACCAACTGTGGTGTAGCGGTTATCATACATGTCTACAGACCACGAGGCCCTGGGTTCAAGCCTGGGCTGGGTAGACACGCAGTGCACCACAACTGGTTTTCAAAGGCCGTGGACATTGACTTGGTTGTCGATGTTATGTCTGTCCGTACGTCGCACCTGTGTTCTCGTCCGGGTCGTATTAAGCGTTTCGTGATAGCAGCATTGTTTGTATCATAACCGAATACGCAGGCGACGACCCCGTTATTGTGATGCTAACTCGTCGTATTCTCTCTCAAGAAAGTAAAAGAAAAAAAAAACCCTATCCCCAGGATATACGCCTATGTCTGCCTCTGTACTTCCATTTAAATGGTGAAATTAGCCCTGGGGTCTCATGCTTTCAATGGCCTTGCAAGATGTGCAATTTTTTAGTTTTTTACTAACAATTTTTAGCCTAAGATTTCACGAAAAACGTTGTACGTGTAGCAGTATCAGCGCAGTTAAGTTCATTGATGTGCGATGAGGAGACACCTAATGCACGGTATGCACTGCACTGCATGTTGTACGTACGTATGTACGTACTCAATGTTGATATGATATAGGTCTAATGCTAACAAGAATAAACTCCAGAACCAAAGTATAAGGGGCCGGCCTCTCGGTCTCAAGTCAGGAAAAATTTCAAGAAGATAGAGAAGGTTGGAAATCATAATTGTCAAAGTTGTCAACAACGCAGCTATGCCTGAAGTAAAAGAGAACGAGGAGGTGAAAAAGAAGGATGGTTCGTTGTTTTTCGTTTCATTTTAGCCTCATTCCCTTTCAAGTATCATATCGTACTCTGCATGAAGCTACTGAGTCTGTAGCCAGTGTAATTAGGCCTAACGAGTAACGTTAGTGCCGTCGTGTAACGTTGTGATAGTGAGTGTTTGAGTGATCTGAATCGGTTAAGTCGGCAAAAATCCTTCAAGAGGACATGAACGCCAACCGAGTTCATGATTTGAGTCTGTAGGCTACAGTAACTATACCTAACTCTTAAGGCTTTTGAATCTGAATAGGTTAAGTCGGCAAAAATCCTTCTAGAGTAGAGGACATGAACGCCAACCAAACGTATAAGAAAAAAAAAAAAAATCAATTCACAAGCTTAGCAAGTTTAGTTTTGAAACAGTGTAGACTTCGTGCATGTACAATGTCCGATGGTAAAGCATTCCAATCTTTTAGTGTTTGAGGAAAGAAGGAGTATTTATAAACATTGTTTTTAGCATAAGGAACGTGGAAATTCAGATCATGGTTATTTCTTGTATTAATTTTTGCATTTGGGATCAGGTTATCATTATCAATGGCGACAAGACTGATATTGATTTTATATAGCATTTTTAGACGGATGCTCCTTCTTGTTATTTGCAGGGGCCAATCTAATTAATGTGTAACACTGGATTTATAAGAGTAGTCTGCTAAGAGAACCTGGCTGCTCTCAAGGCTTCATCAGCTTTCACTCCACAAAGTTTGATGATTTTAGGTAAAGGAAATCGCCCGTTGGAAAACCCCCAACAACGCTGAAGCAAAAACACGTGCTGAAAAAAAGTTGCCCTAAAAATTTAGGGCAACTAAAATTTCTGTAGGCCTAGGCCTATCAATAAATATGCGACTTCACACTTTCAGTAGTAAAATCTTAGTATAGCGGTAATTTTCTGTTGAGGATTTTTTTGCTTTTTATTTTGGTTTTATTCCACTGTATTGATGTAATTCTAACTATTTTCCTTTTTAGATTTGGGTCTTTTAAGTAGAAACTAAGCCAAAATTGTTTAAAAAAGAGGAATAATTCTTATGTTTTGGCTTTCCGATCGAAACTTTTGCTCTTCAGTATTTTGCTAGCCTACTATTGCACTGATGAGTTGAGTGTGCGAGCCATTTTGCCGTTTAACTAAAGTAAACAAAAAACGTGCGTGTAATTAATGTAGATCCTAATTTTTAGGTTAGGCTTCAGGAATAGGCTTAGGATTAGGTTTTAGGATTAAGTCGAAATTCGCTCCAAACATGCTATCTTACTATATTATGTACCTTTCTTGCTTTAATTCTTATACGTAGTTCTTTGAAGTTGTTTTAGTACTCAAAAAGACAAAATTAGAAGACCCTTTGTGCTTTTAAAAAAAAAAAAACTTTTTTCCAGTCAGACCTTTAAAGTTTCTGTCACTCGTGTCAGGCTTGTATTGTTTATGATGACAATATATTACTTCTATGGTTGTTGTACAGTTGATTGGCAAACAAATCATGCACATTCAAATAGATTCAACTGACAAGTAAACATTTTTGATTGAACTTTGACCTCATGAATAATCAACAAAATTTAATTCTACTCTTAAAGTAATGGCGGAATAGTTGTTCGCATCGTGAACAGAAGACTCACAGAAAATAATTAAATTCCACCATTTCCAAGTAAGTTTCATACAGGATTATTATGCAGCGAGTTACAGTACCACAATAAGCTTAAGTCTTGTTTAGTATTTTGCTTCTACAATACTTTCTGCGGTGACAAAACTTGCTTTTACTTTTTAAATAGCATGATTGGCTAACAGTACAACTAATTATGAATAGTTTTTTTTCCAGAGGACTGATATGAGCAATACTTCCGGGGTGGTGGCGTAGTTTTGAAATGTTTTACGGCGATGTATTATAGTATACAAGATTTGCTGAGTACGGCAAAAAAGTTACGTGATGATGAGATTAAATGACATTGAAGGGAAGTTTTCTGTTCTTTTTAAACTGAATTTCCATTTACATTTTCCATAAAAATGATGATTTAATCTGTAGAAATAAACTTTTCACGATTTGGAAAGCAAAATTCCAGCGTCTATTTGGCCTACGGAGTCCATACTTTTGCCATACTGGTTGCGCGATTTTTTTACTTAGCATCGTAAATTGGAGCAATTTTGGTGTACTTCAGAAAATTTAAGTACTAAATGCGTGTAAATGATACACCTCGCATTTTTGGGTGTGTAAACGTTTACTAAAATCCCTAAACGTGCACAGCTCTAAAGTCTTTTACTTCAATATTTTTTATACAATCTCACCAGAAAATGAAAACTTAATTTGCTTGAGAATATGTTGAAAATTGGTAAATAAAATAAAATTCTAACCCAGTTTGTTTCTGCATACGTTAAAAACAGTAACACGCACAGAAATGTATCTTTACGAACGTGCACGATCGATTGGGCGGGCGCATTTTAAATGTCTGACAGCGTACAGTGAAAAGAAGCTGTGATGTTCATGGATTGCGCTTGCATGCTTTTTCTGGTAGGCACCCTTGAAGAACACACCCTTGAAGAATAGACCAAAAACAAAGGAAATGTTTGCGCAACAAGAATGGTACATTAAATTCATGTCATATTTGGTACACAGATAGCCCATGGTCCGAAGATGTGCCATATTGTTTTTGGTGTTGATGTCAAGCATATGAATAAGTGGGCGGGTTTAATATGAAATTTTTGAAATGCTCATATTTCAACAACCGTTTGTCCTTTTTGTTACATATTTGGTATAATACTGTTGTTAGCTAGTGTCCATGTACTCATGGTATAAAAATGCTGAATCTCATTAATATGCGTAGTGGGTGGGGCTTAATGTGTTTTTGCCAAACAGATAATAGTACATTAGATTCATGTCATATGTGGTACACAGGTGGTCCGCAGATGTGCCCTATTGATTTTGGTGGTGATTTCATGCATATTAATGAGTGGGCGGAGCTTAATGTAAAATCTTAAAATGCTTGTTTTTACAACCACTTGTCGGTTTTGTTTTATATTTGGTATAATTATGATGTTAGCTAAAGTGTATGTGTTCATGGTTTTAAAATGTTGAAATTAATCAATAGGCATAGTGGGCGGGGCTTAATATGATTTTGCTGAAAAGAGTTTGTAAACACAGCATCTCAAGAATGATAATTTGCATTCATGTCATATGTGGTACACAGATAGCCCATGTTCTGAAGTAAGCCTATTGTTTTTGGTGGTGATGTCATGCATATTAATGAGTAGGTGGGGCTTATTGTAAAACTTGAAAATCAGCCAACAAGGAAAGGGTGCATCTGAACTACTAATTATTTTCAGTTTTCTGGTGTTAATTAAGTTGTGCTGTATTAATTTCACTTGCAAGTAGTCTAGTACACTATGTTAGTGAGCTTCTGTTTGTTACAGTAGTTTGAGTCCTACAGTCACAGTCGTAGTTGTATTTTTTTTCTCCAAAGTTTGGAGTCTTAGTCGTATTGCCTCTTTTTTTGGCCAGTATGGAGTCATAGTCACAGTGCCTTTGATTTAAGAAAGACACATCATTGTAGGTGTTGTAGGCTATTTTTCCCTTTCTAGTCTGGAGTCCTAGTGATACGTGGAAAGTTGCATTGGATTCTGCACCTGTACCTAGAGCTGTGACCGTTTTACTAAATATCTCATTGCGAGTAATTGTTTTTCATAGTCAGTCTTGCCGTTGAAAATCAATATGATCATTCAGGATTTAAATCACACACACATTCGGCTGAAAAAATTCCAATCAATGACTTTTTACAAACTGTAAACCTGATCAGCATAATCCTTTGTAAATGTGCGAATCACAAATGCGCAGTAATCACCAATGAATGGGGATATTATGCACTTTGATTTTGCCGAAATCTGAGTAGGCTAACTTGTAAAATGCACCGCGAATGTGCAGCAGTAAACAGTGAAACTAACGTTAGGCCTAACGTTAGGCCATAATTAATAAGGCTTTAAATCCCACGCAAACAAGGCCCGTTTTACAAGCTGTTAAATCGACCAAAACACACACTAGTCAAAATACTTGAATCGTGACAATCAGTACATTTACTTGTAAATATTACCTGATGAGTCAAATAAATTTTGCAAGAATGAAAAAATATTGCAAAACAAACAAACAGAAAAAGGTTTTAACAGAGCTGAAATTCTGCATGCGTCGCAAAGATGGCGGCCATTTTTTTGAGAGGACTGATATTTTAGAACTTACGGGGTGGTGGCGTAGTTTTGAAATGTTTTGCGGCCTAGTATGCAAGATTTTCACAGTGGAACTTTGAAAGCAGTAGCATGTAGGGCAAAAAAAGTTACGCGCTGTTGAGTTTAAATGACATTGAAAGGAAGTTATCTGTTCTTTTTAAACTTAATTTCCATGCATATTTTTAAAAAAAATGATGATTTATACTGTAGAAGTAAACTTTTTACAATTTGGAAAGCAAAACTCAGCATCTATTTGGGCAATGGAGTCAGAACTTTTGCCATGCTGGTTGCGCAATTGTTTTTACTCCGCCTCGTAGTTTTAGAGCAATTTTGGTGTATTTCCGAAAATTACGGCATTAACCGCATGTACATGATACACGCTCGCTTTTTGTGGTGTGTACACGTTTACTAAAATCCCTTAACGTTCACAGCTCTACTTGTACCAGATCCAAATTTGTGGATTTGGCTGGAACCAGATTTGACCGGATCTTAGATGAAATCTAAGGTGACCAGATTTTTCCATTGCAAAAAAGATATAATTAACAAATTGAATTATGCATGAGAGAGAGTATCTTCGATTTGTTAGATTGTGTAAAAGATGCTGTAAGAGATTGAAAAATCTTGTTAAATGTTATGTAATAAAAATAACTGCAACATAAATGTTTTAAATGATTGCTTGATTGCATGTACATGTGTTTGTTGGAAAAATAGTGTACACACTCTGTGAAGTTTGTGCTTAAACTGAAAGCCACATTTAAAAAACCAGGCGAGATTTTTAGAATGATACGGCTGTATTTTTGGGCAGATCCAGCCGGAACCTGATTTGTTTTCACTATCCGGCCGGATAATCTGGCTGGATCAGATATCCAGTGCACCCCTACTTGTACCAAATCACATAATAGTAACGACCTAAAATTTAGCTTCCACATAATAGACAAGATTTGATGATGAATTGAGAAGCCACAATTAGAAAACAGGTAATTTTTAAAATAGTGAAAATGGGAGATTTTTTTTACATATTTAGATTGTTTGTGAAATTTCCTTTCCAAATGATATCAGCCTAATTTTTTTTCTCAAAGCAAAATCTGCAAAAACAATGAATGATAAAAATAAAATAATCACTGCTGTAATTACTCGCGAAAAACAAAGCCGTGCAACCTGGGGTGCCCACATTGTAATACCACACATTCCCGCTAGACTACATTGCGTATGTTCTAATGTGTTGATTTGTTTTTAACTTATATTACAGTTTTTGATTTCAATCAAAAGTATGTGAATTGGACTTTCTAACGGTATATTTTGCATAGGGGAGTTGTTTCGCGATCAGAAACCTCGATTTTCGCCGAATTTTGGTCTCATTTACTTTTTAAAACTAAATGATGACAAAATAATGTATATGTTAATTGGATCTCGACAAAAACTTGCAAAATTTACAATGCCAGATATAGTCATTGGTGATTCTAATATCAAATCTTGCTCTCAAGCACGTAACCTAGGTGTCATCTTTGATTCAACCATGGGTATGAAATCTCATATTTCACGGGTTACCCGCACTGCTGCTTTTCATCTTCAAAACATTGGTAAAATAAGGAAAACATTCCTTTGTAACTTCACGTCCAGATATGGGAAATTCTCTACTGTATGGTCTTCCTCAAAAACAAATTCACCGTCTTCAACTGATTCAAAACTCTGCTGCACGCCTTGTAATGCTGTCAAAGAAATCTTGTCACATTACTCCAATCCTAAAAGGCTTGCATTGGCTCCCTTTGTCATATAGGATAATATATAAAATACTGCATATTGTTTACAAATCGTTGATTGGGTGTGCTCCAAATTATATCTCTGACCTTTTAAAATCATATATTCCTACTCGTGCTCTTCGATCCAGTGACAAATTACTTTTATGTGATCAAAAATCTAACCACTCATGGGGTGATAGGTCTTTTGGTATAGCTGCACCACGGTTGTGGAATCAATTACCCCTTCATGTCAGATCATCCAATTTTCTTGCAATTTTTAAAACAAATCTAAAGACACATCTCATGTCCAGAGCTTTTATTTGATATTGTTTTTGTGTATACATATGTGGGTGTATGTGCGTGTGTAGGCGGCCCCTATGTATGTTTTTGTTAATTTTTTAAATTAATATTCCTTTATGTTTTTCACATTGTACGGCGCCTTGAGCACCTTCTGGGTGGATACGTGCGCATTATCAATCTTATTATTATTATTATTATTATTATTATTATTATTATTATTAAAAATCATGAATTTATTTTACAACTTCTGCCAAAAAAAGATATTGATGAAAGGGGCGATCAAATTTAACCAAAATTGGATGCATTGATGTCTTTGTAAATTCCTCATGGAGTTTTAGGCAAAAGCAAGGTCTAGAAGTATGGCAAGTAAGTTTTTGAAAGAAAAACAAGTTTTTCGTTAATTTTTTTTATTTTTTTTATTTTCTTGATTTCAACTTTTTTTTTAAATCTTCATCAAAAAGTTACATTTTTTAAAAGAATTATTTGAGCTTTTTCAAATGATACCAGGATCAGTGCTGTGGGCCTACACATCACCACGTAGGAATTTAAGGGTTAATATTGTGCCGACTCAAAGCCTTAAAAGGTGCCCAAGGGGTGAAGCCCCAGAAGTCCTGAGTATCATGATTTTGATAACAGAAAATGGCTTAACTTGCTTGTGTCAAATCCAGGGCGTCAGAAGCCCTGCACTTTTGGTAATTTTAGTAGCATAAAATTGTGTCGAATTTAGGAGCAAAGTCCTGTTATGGGTCCAGGGGCTTACGGAAGCCCTTTGTTGCTCGTGATTTTGATAGCAGAAAATTGTGTCAAACCTAGGGGCGAAGTCCTCGAAAACCTGTGCTTCTCGTGATTTGGGAAGCAAAAAGTTGCCTAAAATTGCCTAATGGTCAATGCCCCTGGAAGCCCTTCATTTCTCTGATTTTGATACCAGGAAATTGCTTTAAAATGTTTTAAATCTATGGGGCGAAGTCCTGGAAACCCTATACATTTCTCCTGATTTGGATAGCAGAAAATTTGTTTAACATTGTGTTAAATCTTAGGGGCAAAGCCCCCTCGGAAGTCCTGCATTTCTCTCGATTGTGATAGCAAAAATCAGCTTGATATTGTCAAATCCAGGGTCAAAGTCCTGATTGGCGCCTACGGGCAAATCCCTGGGAAGCTTGGCTTTTTTGGCATGAAAACTGCTTAGAATCATGTTAATTCCACACTAAAGCTAGTTAAAAGGAAACAACATTTTGGAACAAATTTTCTAATGTAGGATCCCATCGACTACAATATGTGTCTTTACTTGGGATCCAGGGATGATTTCTCAATTTTACCTCCCAAGTGGGAAAAAAGCCAGAAAGGAAGTAAGGAAGATTAAAAGAAAGATATATTTGAATTTATTTACGAGAGGGTGTGGTGTACTTCATAAGTCTGAAATAGGATACAACACTATAAAAAAGTAATGTACACAGAGATTGGAGCATCCGTGACATGGTGACATTTTGTGACAAAATTTCATTGGCCAAAAATCTGTGACATTCTGAAAAGTTTGTGACAGAATGTGACAAAATGAACATGATAAACAAATGTATTTAAATTTGTCTGACATTTTGTGACATGTTTTATCCCTTCACACACACTTATTGGTAATTTGATGTTGCATTTTAGTAATAGTGGATTATATTTTTTATGAAACATAACCAAATGATCCTTTCTATGAATATCACTGGTCAACTGGTCATGATGTGTTAATCTATGCTGATCAAATGTGACAAAGGCAAAACTGACGTGATATTCTGTGCAAAAGGTGCAAAAATTATGTGACATTTGAGGCATTTACATGTATGTGACAAATTGGAGGCATTTACATGTATGTAACAAATTTGAAATTTTGTGACAAGCCATTAATCATCACTCCATTCTCTGCATACATGCAGTACAGTATTCCTTGTATTGTATGTACTATGTGCATTTTGAAGTATGAGTTGAATACAGCTGTGTAACATGTTAGGATGTACATTTTCATTTACAATGTAAATCATTTAAATTGAATCACCCATCATTTGTCTGTCATTTTAGTAATGAACCCTGAGAAATGTCAGAAAAGTAGAAAAAGTTGTGGAACTATTATCGATAGCAGAGTAATTAGGGTACCCTACTATCTCAACAATTGAAAGGGATTTCGAAGAAAATTTAAATGACTGTTTTACTCATTAATCAATTACTTTGTTCCAAAATTTTCTGAGGTGGTAAACTATGCTAACTTCACTAGAACTGTTGCACTGGTGTCTTGACATATATACAGTATTTAAGTTTACTATCTCAATACAGGAAACTAAGTGTGGAATGTGAGGATTCTGATTTCAGTTGTTCCTACAAAGAAAGGATTCTTCACCATTATGTTTCTTCTGAAGATTAACTTGTTGATGAGTGACTTACTCCTATAAGTGATAAGGAGGAAAGAGCTGGTGTGAAACATATCACATTAATCAACACTTACAATGTGCAAGGTACAGTGTAGCCTACTGCTCGTCATTCTAATACATGCCCCCATTGCGTATTTGGTTCACAAAGCCCTTGAAGTTTGGTCTATTTTGTCAGTTTGCCGTCGTATGTACAGGGCATTGCGTAATGTACAGGGCATTGCGTGCTAGCGAAGCATGCAAGTAATTCTGAATTGTTAACACACACTTGTGTAGGCCTGCCTTGCTAGTATATCCATAATTCTTCAGATTTAGTTATCAGTGTGTAGATTTTCCTCAGTTTCTTTCACCTTGCCAAAATACACAAGTCACATTACTAACATCAGCTAATATACCCCACACTATTCAATAAAGCCAGGAATGTACAATAAACCCCTGGAACCTTTGTACATATTTAAAGTACTTCCTACCTGTATAAGCTTGTTTACAATTCTTACAGGATGAATAGAAGTTGATAAATTCTCTAAGACATTGTGTAAGCTCTGTTTATCCCAATTCTCTCAATTGGCTGAATTGCACTTGATGCTGCTGCAGCACTAAAGTGGTACCTTCTCCTTGGTCTGAGCTAATTGTTCACAGCTGATTATGAATTGAGGAATGAAGGGTACATTCCAAGCATTGCTGTTTGTAAACTTATTAAGTTTGTGTAATTGATAAGTCTTTTGAAAGAATATTCCCGTGGAATTTGAATTATATATAATATATATATATATATATATATATATATATATATATATATATATATATATATATATATATATATATATATATATATATATATATATATATATATATATATATATATACATATTTATATATATATTATATATATATATATATATATATTTTGTGTGTGTATGTATGGGTATATGTATGTATGTATGTGAGTGTGTGTACATGCATGCATGCATGTGTATGTATGTATTTATGTATGCATGCATGTATGTATTTATGTTTGCATGTATGTATTTATGTATGCATGCATGCATGTATGAATTTATGTTTGTATGTATGTGTGTATGTATATATGTGTATGTATATATATATATATATATATATATATATATATATATATATATATATATATATATATATATATATATATAAATATATAAATATATATATATGCAGATGTTGCGTTATAATTTTTTGCCTGGCGTATTTAGTTACGACAAGCCCTTGAAGTTCAGCGTATATTGTAAATTTGCTGTCGTATGTACAGGGCACTGCGTAATGTACAGGGCATTGTGTAATGTACAGGGCACTGCGTGCTAGCGAAGCATGCAAGTAATTGTTAACACACACACTTGTGTAGGTCTACCTCGCTAAAGTGAATGAAAATTGCGCTTAGAATACCAAAAAAATTAAATAGTCGGACTATTACTATCATAAAAATATTAAGAAAAAGTTAATACCTAATCCATGTATAATGTTGATTGTTGAATCATGAAATTTGGGTTAACAATCCCATATAAACTAGAAAATACTTTTGTTTATCGTATACAAAGTTTTATAAGGTTTTAGTGAACTTTGACCAATTGTAAACGATAATATTCTATTCAAATCTCGAACACGCCTACAGTACTTCTTTGCAGTATAGTAACTTGACTTGTAGATTGTGATCACTTCACAGATACACGATCAACACAATACAAGAGGAAAGTAGAATCCTAGCTAATAATATCGTTGACAATTGACAGCCTGCATTCAAAACAACATCAAACCTTTCATGTACACTGTACAATGTACGTACATCATGCATAGGGCCTGTGTACTAGCCTATATGTGTTTATGTACAGCACTATGGGCATGTTGAATCATTCGGCCGTTAGTCTCGTAGTTGTGTCATTTTTCTTTTATTTATAAGTAATTCAAAATCATTTTTGTGTGAAATAAAATTTGAATCGCATCAGAGGTAAGATGCTCATGATTTTAATTTATGTTAATGAAAATCTGTGGCGTAAAATTCCATATGCTATATCTAAATCTTATGACGCAGGTACAACCTGTGTTGTTAGAAATTTCAGTCATGGCGTAATATACGACAAATCTATCGTTAACGCAATCTCTGTATATATGTATATAGATATACATATATATTATATGTATATATATATATATATATATATATATATATGTATATATATATATATATATATATATGTATATATGTATATATATATATATATGTATGTATGTATGTCTGTCTGTCTGTCTGTATGTATGTATGTATGTATGTATGTATGTATGTCTGTCTGTCTTTATGTATGTCTGTCTGTCTGTCTGTCTGTCTGTATGTATGTATGTATGTATGTATGTATGTATGTGTATATATATATATATATATATATATATATATATATATATATATATATATATATATATATATATATATATATATATATATATATATATATATATATATATATATATATATATATATATATATATATATTCTTCCCAAGTTTTTATCTGTAATGATCATTTGCAATCTGAACACTTGAAGATTATCTTCTGATTTCTTGTAAGGCAATGTCATTTTCAGTTTCATTCAAACAACAATTCATTGTTTGAGTTCCTTTCAGTTAAGATACACATTCTATCATTTTCCATTCATAGCAGAAATCACTTGTTTTTATTTGATTTAATTTTCTTGGAATCCAGAAAATTGATTGTTGCATTTCTTTTGTGGGCATGAAATCATTGTCCCCACATTCCATTGGGAAGTTTCAACTATGTCTTGACAGATCTTACCCTAAACATCCCAACCCCTCCATATCTGCATTTCCCTTGTAACAATTCGTCCCAAATTTAATTTTTCCTTAAGCAATAATAAAACCACACATCAAATTTAATCCCAAATCCAATATCAGTTTTTGAGATATTCTAATGACAGACAAACTCACCCTTAAACCTCCCCACCCCTCCATGTGGGTCTTTCCCCTGTTTTAATATATCTCAAATTTCACTGAATCACTTCATCCTTAAGCAGTCAAAAAACCAGTGACCAAATTTAATCATAATATTATGAGGTTATGTTTTCGCTTGTTTGTATGTCATCAAGATATCTCATGAACCGATGATTGGATTTTGATCAAAATTGGTGTGTGGTTTTGTTATTGCCTATGGACGAAGTGTGAAACATTTGTGACATATTGGAACAGGGGAAGGGTGAAAATGGAGGGGTGGGAACATTTTAAGGTGAGTTTGTCTTTTGTCAGTCATCAAGATATCTCAAGAAGTTATGATTGGATTTGGATTACATTTAGTGTGTGGTTTTGTTCCTGCTTAAGGATGAAGTGAATAAAATATGAGACATATTGGAACAGGGGAAGGGTGCAAATAGAGGGTGGGGACATGTTTTTGATTCTATTTGTCTGTTTGTTTGTATTTTATCAAGATATCTTAAGAACTGATGATTGGATTTGAATTAGATTTGGTGTGTGGTTTTGTTCCTGCTCAAGGAAGATGTGATTACACTTTAGGACATACTGGAATAAGGGAAGGGAAAAATGGATGGGTTGGGATATTTTAGGGCAAGATTTATCAACACTTAGTTAAAACTTTCCAAGGAATGTGCTGAACAATGAACTCTTGCCATGAAATTACAGCCATACAATGAATTTTCTGGACTCAAAAGAAAATCAAGTGAAGTGGTTTCTGGTATCAATGAAATCAAAACAATTGGTTTCTGCCATGAATGAAAATGATGGAATGTGAATAAATCTACCCTGTATAGAGCTCAAACAATGAATGCCTAGCCTGAATTAACTTGGTGCCCTTAAACATCAACAAACCAAACCAAACCTGAATTAAACTGAAAACAATGATAACAAGTGATGATCGTCAAGTGTTTGGAATGTAAATGGCAATAAGCATCAACAGTGGGAAGAGATTGTTTGGGGTTATAACTTGGTGGTCGAGAGTTCCTGAGGTAGATTGTATTCTGGTGGGGAATAAACAGGGGCGGAGGTATGCGCTCTGCAGAGTGATATAATTCAAGTTTTTAGTCCTGTTACTGTAATTTGTGATAGCAGCTTTAATATCATGTAATTGCCAATCTCTTTAAAAGGAATTTCTGAGTTAGTACAGTAGTTTTAAACCTGTACAGTCCACTTTCACATGTGACATTAATTACAGACACTAATTTAATAGCCCACTCTTCTATTTTGTACAACCTAATTGGAAGCTTTTGCACTTCAAGCATTCAATTGTTTTTGCACATTGTTCTTTTGGTTGTGTAGAGCCTGATTTTTGTTTGGATAGGGTTACGACAGTATGACGAGGGTACTTCCATAAACTATAGTGTTTACTCGGGTACCCAAAATATCCAAGTACCTGACCGCTTTTGTTGTTACCCGGTTCCAAAAATACCTCCTGGGTATAGATTTTCATAATATTAGCAATTGCAGACTGTATCAGAATTATATGTTAAAACAATAAATCTTTAGTTTTATATTACAAGAATTATAAAGTGTTTGTTTCCTTTCTATTCAAATGCAATACAATAAAATGATCACAAATTATTGTCACAGATTGCAGAAATGATGTTGAACGAGCGATGTGGTTGGTAACATATGCACCTTGTATTATTAGCGCAAAAAGTTAAATTCTCTAAACGTTGCTGTAAAAAAAGATATCCAAACCAGTGTGCAACAATCAGTATATGTAGTATGCTGCAGAAAAATACATTGCGATTGTACATTACCAAACTATTTTGAAAGCGTGTCTGCTATATGCTGAAAAAAAATGTAACACATATTATGAACTGATTAAAAATTGTGTTTAAATAAAACTGTATATTTTTCAAAACCACAAATTTTGACACCACTAGAAATTATATACAATTATTTCCTAGTGGTCTTTATACACCACTAGAAATTTATGTTAAATTGCTGTTAAAAATGAGCTTCAAGTACAGTATATTGAGTACATCAAATCATACAATCCAATAGTTGTACTACTTTTGTTACGCAAAAGTGCAAGGACTTCTTTGCTACAGAACATGTTGCTCTTTTTTAAAATAACCTTTTGAAAGTTATCCTGAATTTATATTGCTGCATCTCTTTGCTTGTCAACTGGTGATAAATGCTTAATTTGTCTCTACCTCCAAAAGCAAACATGATTTCTGAGTGGGAGTGTGATTGGTAGGTAGGACAACCTTTACCTTCAGAATCAGTGGAGGAACAGTTTATTAATTCCCTCACAGAACCATTTCCTTTTTTGCTGCAAGAATATCTGTTAGATATTGGAGTTCATTTAATTAACTTTCACTCACACTTCCTCACTGAGATCTATACGACGGTTAAATAAGAACAAACCAACATGATTGCAATTGAGCTTTTCAGCTCTAGATAGAAACATACATACCGTAGGGCTATTTCTATGCAAGGAGTTTCGTAGGATATTTACGCGCTCACTCACATAGTTTGCGCAATTGTTGTGCTGAAAGCTTTCTTGTAGAAATATAATGGAGTAATGGAAATTTGTCAGGATGTGGAATATTTATTTATATGCTATTCCATCTTAAGTGGAAGTTGAGGGGTTGAGGTAAGAGATTTCGGAGCTGAAAAACATAAGTTTGGTGAGCATATTCAGTGTTTCTATATTATCTTCATTTGGACTTTGAAATATAATTGATATATTTGTTTTACTGAGTGTAAGTGTTTGCTATTGCACTATATGCTTTTTGCTCTATATACAGTATGTCTTGTGTTTTTTTGTATTCAACTGTTTTGTTGGAGAAGGAATTATGATCGGGGGTACTAAAACAAGGAAGTGTAAAGTTGGTGGAAAGAAACAGCTGATTGTATGAATAACTTCTTGTTGTGATACAATGAAAATGTAAATTAATTTGAAATAAATTCAATTAAATTAGATAAACATTATATTTCATTTCATAAAAATTTATACTGATTTTGTTTACGATATATTATACAGCAGTCCTGCTCGTAGTCCTGAAGATTGAAGTTTGATCATTAGTTGTTAAAGTTTTTTGACATGAGTAATTGTATGATTTGTGCTATTTACACATGTTACTTGTTGCATGGCAGAATGGTTGGTTGGGTCTGCAAGGTTTGTCGTATACATGAATTATTGAGACTGGGTTTTTTTTGTGTTGTAAGATTCTAGAAGAGAAATGTAAAATGAGAGAAGTAAGATGTTAAAGTAAGACCTTGAAGTATAAATCTCTAATGTATATCATAACTTCTTTATTTCTTGTTTGGGCTTTTCTTCAAACAATGTCGGCAGTCATTTTGGTGTGATAGAATTAACTAATATATTGAAATGGAACAAAATTATGTTTTCCACTTTGATACATTTTTTTGGGGAGGATTGGAAGCAACAAGTAGAACTAAGATGAGTATTTTGTGTTTTATAAAATTTGTATGGAGTATTTGCATTTTTATGACCCATGCATGACCATTGTTGTTTGGTTTATTTTATTTTCAAAACGGGTAATCTTTTTTAATAACGCAATAAAATATATGTAAACTTTTCTTGTTTTTCATTCTTTTTAGTAGTTTTTTTATGCATTTTGTACAATCTAACAAAAAAAATTGTTGAAAAGATAAATGTTTTGGCAATATGTTTATATGCATATAATGCACGGTTCAAAGGACTGTGTACTCGCAAATGACCTTCCTAAAGTCGGGCCCTTTTACTCTGGTCGAAATCCTTTGTTTCGTACATTATATACGCATACAAACACTCTGCCTCAACATTAATCTTGAAATATAACCTGTCTTTATGCAATTCATTATGAAAACTACAAATATGTGATCAAAACTTTGCTCTTCATTTTGTGGGGAAATAAAAGATCTGAGCAGATTTGGGCAATACACATTTTGGGGAGAGTGTGGAATGTTTCCTGGGGCACTTCTGGTTTGTTCTTTGCTGTGTGACCTTCTATGATGAACGCATATCATAGAAAAGTTCAAGAAGAAAACACAATTATTGAAGAAAAAGATTTATATTAATGTTCTGATTTGTAATAAAAGTTTTGTTGTCACTGCCCCTGTGCATGTAAGTGTTTCATTTAACCATTTTTTGGGCATTTTATACATGAATAATCTTCCACTAAGTTGCACTTCCTGCATGCTTAGTGTACTTTGCTCAGCTTTGATTGGCCAAAGCAAGTTTGGTATTGATTTTGTTGTAGTGCTTATACTCGTGTGTCCCACAAGTCCTTGTGTCACACTTAACCAATACAGCCTACAGCAATGTGGTCAAGTACTGTATCCAGTTTTGACAAGTTTCTGGTGTCAGAAACAGGACTTGAAGGTAATTATCACACCATCTGATAATGACAACCTTTTGACAGGTATCTTGAAATTTCCATCTTTTTGCCCAGCTCTTGTATTCAAATGAGAAATAAAAGAATTGGTACAAGGTCACTACTATATGCATTCGCTTACTACATACATACATGCAGGAGAAATAACCATTACGACAGTTACAAACTAGTTTCATGCTCTTTAAATATTTTCCCCAAGGAATACAGTTTTGTGACATGGTTATAAATATCTTGTATTTCAGGAAGATTTGTGCCAGTTTTTAAGATAGTCAATTTCTATTCTCCAGCTATCAAAATTTTTAGTTGCATTAGAACTTTGTTAAAGGCCAGGTATCATGTTAATGTGGAGATAAAAATACATTACAATCTAAGGTTTATGATTGGTCGAAATATCTACAAGTCACCAACAAGCCAATTACTATAAACACCAACAAGCCAATTACTATAAACACCAACAAGCCAATTACTGTAATTATCACCATGGAAGTGACGTTACTTGTATGTATCAGATTTATTTAGTGATCGGTCAAGCAATTTTCTTGAGACGAGATTCCCACTTGATAAGTGATTGATATTTGGTGTGGCAGGCCTGTTACGTGTGCTTGGAGAAGACTTTTGTTCTCCCCAGATAAAAAATTCAAATCAAAATGTATCATTGAGGATGTAGTGGGGATAGGATTGGGCAGAGGATGACCCAGTTGTGTAGATGGAATGTGATATTTAGTACAGAAATTAGCAATTGTAAAGGTGCTTGTTGGTCATTGGTGTGCAGAGGGAGCGTGCCCCTAACAGACACAAATATATTACTGTTTGCAAACTACATTATATGGATTATGAAATGTTTTGATGTTTCTCCGAATTTCTAAATCTCTTTCATGTATTTCTGAATCTTCTTCATGTATTTCTGAATCTCCTTCAAGTATTTCTGAATCTCCTTTATGTATTTCTGAATCTCCTTCCTGTATTTCTGAATCTCCTTCATGTATTTTGATGAGGTATCTTTCTGTCCCATTGAATTTGCAGTTTACTTTGCATTCTTAAAAAAACATTAAAAACATTACTTTAAACATTGTAAGGGAATTCATTGTGTACATCTTATTTGGATGACACCAAAAAGTTCACCGCAATCAAGCTTTGTGACATTTAATACTGAAATAATGGAACAAACAAACAGATACTGTATGTCCTTCTTGTTATTGCTTGCATATTTACTTAATTTCTCCTTATATTGTATGACATAAAATGGAGTGACATTATTTCCCATTAATAGCACATCATAGTCCTTGGCACCTCAGGGACTTTGTCTATTGTGAAGAAGCCTTGAAAAGTATTTCTGTGTACCCTTGACAACTGATGAAGTGAATGCAGATTTTGCCAAGATTTTATATTATTGATAATGGACATAGAATCACACAACATGCCACAATTATAACAGCATTTACGATTCTGATTTACACATGTCAATCTGCCATTTGATGTACATGTATAAATATTTTATGCTTAATGAATTTGGCATTCATTTCCATTAATCAAAATCAAAGCAACAAATATGTGAAAAGACTTCTAATGACTAATTGGATTTAGCTTTAGATATGAATAGATTATTGTTCAAAATTTTTGTTTCCTTCATTCAGAAAAATTGTATTGACATCGTTATTATTATTACAATTTGAAGGAAAATATACCAGTTATGTGTTTGACTGTTGACTGATAATACTATAAGCTTTACCTTGATATATTGTAGAAAGATTTAAACCCTGATTGTAGACAAAAATTTAATTGAAATTGATTAATAATTGATCAAATTATAATCCCTGGAGATTTTAAGAGAAAATTAGAAATCTGTCATTAAAACTGATCTTTGCAATTTCATATTGATTCATTCAAGTTTTGGTGAGAAGTAAAGAGTGATGATAATTGTCTGTTTAGGTGTACATACCAAATGAATGATGTATGCATTAACGTGCAGAAGTACAGTATTTGATAGGAATATTTTTACACCCACTAATACAGAAAGTGCATTAGTTAGTAATGGCTAATCTACAGTAGTTATAAATGGATAGTATTTTGAGGCCACATAAAAGGTTTGCCCTATTTCGCTAGAAGATTTCTTCCCATGTTTGTATCGATATTTCCGTAATTTTATTCTGCCACCAGAACGAAACATCCATAAATGCAAGGGATAACATCAAAACTAATAAGCTTAGTGTCAAATGCAGTGACATCATTAGAAATTCAAATGAGAAATCACTAAAGTACTTCAATAGAATTGCAAGATGTAATTAGCTATGCATTACTGACCGACTTTTGTTCCTTTTTCTGCTGTCGGTTATTCTGAGTGACGGTGGAATTCTTGCACTGTGTGAAACTAATTCTATGGTATTATTCTAAGGTCAGTACAAGGGCTTTATTTAGATGACCAGAATGAATCGTGTTCTTTCCTGAATCGTAATGCTGAAGCTGAGGTTTGTCGTATAACTTACGAATCGAGGGAAGTTGTACTGTATTGAAAAAAATACCCAAGAAATGAAGATGATAGTATGTTATCAAACCATAGGCCTATAGCAAAAGCAATTAATAGTTGTTACGGTTGTCCATTTTGAACAATTGTTTTTGGGAATTTTAAAAATGAATTGTTTCTCTTTATTTTTGTAATGATTTTCATTGCCTTTGTCATTTTGCCCCTTATAGAACCTGTCAGTTCTTTGATGACATTTGAACATTATTAGTGATTAGTAGCAAGTTACTCCGTATCAAAGTTATATTAATGGAACTTATACATGTATGTATCTACAGGACAGAAATGCCGTTATCTAAACATTAAACACACTAGAAATATATCTCTTTATGGCATCTGTTAAATTATAATTGTTAATGGTTGCCTAATGACACGAACCTAATTTTTGTATCAATTACTAGTCATTGATATAAACATTTTATGCCGTAGAGTAATTATGTTCAAATTGTTAGGTACAGTATAACATGGCCATAGGAGTAAGTCTTACATTATACATTGGTACCATGGTTAAAAAAAGACAGGAAATGTAAGATTACCATTAATCATGGTCACGACAGAACCTAGATTTTTTAAGCCTCAACATACTGATGGTATACAGTAGTAATTATATGTGGACAAAAATAAGGTTTATGATTCAGCTTTACATGTATGCAGTACACATGTAGCAATGATATATATATTGTATAAACAAACCCTCCTGCCTTGTACATCTACAGTAAAACAGTAAAACTTGCATAGAGAAACATATTCTAAATTGGTACTGACATCTTTATTCTGTCAAATGATATATTTACACCCATGGGGAATTGTTGAGGGTAGTAAAAGGGAGATATTTGAGGTCATAAATTCAAGTAAAGCAATTCTTGCTGTTTTGTATTCTTTTGTAGAAAGAGGTATATTTTAGATTTCATTTGGAAATGAAATTTGCCATGAAGTCATTCAAACTGCAGCACTTGAACTGCTGTCAAATTGATGTTAATTTCACAGGTTAAGCTTCTGGGCACTTGAGTGTTCAAATTTATATTTTCTCATTGAACTGACTGTACATGTAGCTCTTGAATGAAAGAGTTATAATTCAACATAAGTTTTAACTGTCATCACTGACTTGTATTAAGTGCCTGTTTTCCATATACATTAAATACTGTAAGCCAGTAAGCTGTCACCAGATTTTGAAACAGTTGTACCATACTTTTTGGTTCCGATACTATCAGTATCAGAAACCTATGCATTCATCTGCCAAAATGTGTGTATGTATGTGTGTGACTCTTTGCTTGTAAACAAGGTATCTCCTGAACAATACATCTATGCCATGTCATACTTGGCACATAGATGCAGTATGACCCATAGATAGTCCCTTTTATTCTACTTTCGATGTCGTGCATATTAATGAGTGGGTGGGGCAAAATGTAAAAATCTTAAAATGCTTATATTTTTATAACCATTTATCTAATTCGCATCTTCTTTGGCATAAAAAAGGTGTTAGGATTGGTGTAGATGCCCATTGTATAAAAATATTTAAAATCACTGATATGAATTGTGGGCCGGGCATAATGTGGTTTTACTTAAAGCAACTTGTAAACACTGTATCTCGTAAACCATGCATCAGTGCCTTGTCATATTTGGCACATAGTTGCATCATGACCCATATACATGTATGGTTCCTATTGTTTGTAGTATCGATATTGTGCATATTAATGAGTGGGCGGGGAAAATGTAAAAATCTTCAAATGCTCATATTTTGATAACCATACAGTATATCCAGACCCCTAGCTTAATTTAAAAATGGGCAGGGTGCTAGACTTGTTGAGGGGCACATTAATGTGCGTGCGAAGCGCTGTATCTTTTCGGCATGGGAGTTCAGGGACCCCCTTATTAAGGCTCAATCCCATGGTGAAGAAGCTCTGGGATTTTAGCTATAATCATACCTCAGAATGAAGCTATTCTGACTGATAAGGACCATTCATGAGCCAAACAGGACAATTGCTTACTATGGTATCATTCTGTGTTATGTATCCATGTAAGATATTTCATTTATGAGGTTAATTCAGATTATTAAATTAAAACCAAAAAAAATATATAAAAAAACAAAGCATTTTTTCTTATGAGGGGCAGGGCAGACCCCCAGGGAAGCAGGGTGGGTCCACGGAGGGGCAGGGCAGACCACAGCTGTGAAGCAGCAAAGCTTGGGGTCTGGTACATCTGTTTTGCATCTTTGGCATAAATAGGGATTTAGTTGGGTTGGTGTAGATGCCCATCTTATACAACTGTTTAATATCACTGATATGAATTGTGGGCGAGGCATAATGTGGTTTTACTGAAAACATCTTGTAAACACGGTATCTCGTGAACCATACATATGTCAAATTTGGCACATTGATTATTCATAAATCAAAGATGTTCCCTATTGTTTTGGTGCCGATATACAATACATATTGATAAGTGGGTGGGTTTAGTGCAAAAGTCTTGAACTTCTAACCTAAGTTGTTTTGTTTATTGTCTATAAAAGCATTATTGTTCTCCTAGGATAAATCCTAAATGAAATAATAGATGGTCACAGTGGCAAGACTGCCACCTTTGAAATTGCATTGGAAGTGTAATCTTTCTCAATAATGAACATTTTCAACAGTTGCAGAGGATGTTGCACAGGTGGGTCATCATTAGTGACTTTGTTTAATTATCTAAAAGCTTAAAAGAAACAAATACTTTGGTCTAGTGGTCATATCATGACATTGCCAAGTTAGATGTCCCTGGTCCTGGTCCTCATGCATCAGTTCTTAACAGGTGGATTATCTCTATATAACCTTAACTGTTGAAGACTGGTTGTAAAATACCTAATATATCTATCTACAACTAAAAACTTTAATGTTTAAACTTGACAGTTTAAAACACATACATGTATATTTATAAAGTATTAGCACTTACCAATCAAAGATTAATTTGACATCAAAGAGTCAATTGCACAACTGGGAGTCAAAATTGCTATTGCTTTACAACTTGCTTTTATATGATTATACTATTCAACATTTCTATGTTTGGAGAGGAAGGGGCCATGAAACATGCTGACTTGAAATTCAAATGGGGTCTCACTGGGGGTTCTAATTGATTAACAAAATGAAATGAAACAGATCTTAATATCCTTAATGTTAATTATAATGTAAGGAGTGACATTTAATAAAAGACCATAAAATAACATTATTATCCTACTTGTACTACAACAGCTTAAAAAAATAAGGCATCAGAACCACACAACCTTATGGTTTCTGGTTGTTGAAAAGTCTGGGTCACCATGATCTGTTTTTACACAATTGCTTTTTAGAAAAACAATGAATTCTGATTCAAGTAGTCCTCAAATTTTGCCAAAACTTCAGTAATTTCTGAGGTACAGTATGCTGCATTGCTGTATGCTGTTTTGCTTTTCAACCTTGTTGAACACAAAATCTAATCATTACAAACTTAGGCCTCTAATGTTTAATTTTTGTGTGAAACATTTTGCATAAATTAAACCATTTATCTTGAGAACTCATCACTCCCCAAGCCTGTTACTCCCTAGTTACAGTATGTCATATACATGTTTAGAACATGAAAGAAAATCAATCTAGTTCAGGGTTAATACTTCAAAAAATGTGATATGTTTGAATGTACTGTGTTACTGTAATGTAACACTTACATTTTGACGTGCATGTTTACGAAGAATTATAGAGCCTCTTCCATATATTTGAAGTCTGTCCCTTTATTCCAAATACAAACAGGTATAGTTAATGTTATCTCAAGAACTGATGATTGGATTTGGATTATATTTTATGTGTGTTGTATTTGCTGCTTAACCCTTACTCTCCCAGCGGAGTACCTTCCCCAAATCCTATAGAGCTGCAAATAAGTTCATTCAAACCAGATTGAATAGATCTTTCATAATATGGTTATTTTGTTGGGGGGTTAGATTGAAATTTTTTGAGTAAAATCGTTACAAAAAAGTGCATTTTTTTAAAAAACAGCCTTTTTTTTTTTTTTTTGAAAGACGAATGTCATACGTGAATATTTTTTCTATTTTTTTTTTTTAGGTAAAGTATAAAGATAGTTTGAATTGTTGGTTGCTACACGATTTTTACTTGTACTTGGTCAATGTTTGTGTTTTTTTGAGAAAATATGCCCAAATTTGTGATTTCGGGCCATTTTGGACCTTTTTGATCAAAAATTATAAAAACAGCCCAAATATTGTATTGAATTTTTAAAATCTCTACGGATAGAGGAGAAATAGATCGTTCAGATGAACTATTACAATAACAGATGCACCCCTCTACGTGCCTAAAAGGTCTCTGATGATGACATCAATTTGCGTCTTTTTTTTTTTTTTTTTTTTTTTTTCTCGCGCATTCGACATCACAAAATGGCGAGATACAAGTTACAACGTCGAACGTGCCTTCCGACTCCTATGTTTTCTTCAGAATAATGATGACTCAGAGGGGTCGGAAGGTACTTGATGAAGGAGATGTACCAGAACTCGACCAGATTGAGGAAGAGGAGAATATAGAGCCTGCTGAGATGGATAGTGATCTGTTCCAAATTACGGAGTTGGTGAGTGTTTTCTTTCAAAAATAGCGAAAGTACTACATTGTAAATGTGTAGTAATAAAATAAGGCTTATAGAATTCTAATGATAAATTAGCGGGGATTTTTTGCTTGTTACGAGAAACAAGTAAAAAGGACACTAAAATCACATATAAAAAAAAGGATTTAGGTCCTTTCTATAATAGCCCGTATGAAACAAATGAAAGCTGAACCCAATAATAACATTTCTAAATGGACTGAAATATATGTATTTCCCAATGGCAAAATTGTAAATTTAGGCCTACTGAAATATGTGTATTCCCAATTTCACAAAATCCAAGTTCCATTATTTCAGGGGCCGAAATCACAATTTTATGGGGAAAGTGGAGTAGGGGTCCCATGTTAGGGCAAAATACACATGTTGGGGTGCCCCAGGCCCATTTAGAGGAAAATGCTTGTATATAGGCCTAGTACCGTACATTATTTTGATGCCCCTTTTTTTGGGACCATGATCCTTTCCCCTGGCTATGCCACTGTTGTGGTGATGACTAGATCAATAAAACAAACATTTTGGACCCCTGTATGTACCCCGGCTTCCCGGCTGTAAAAGTCTGTCCCCATGGTTACCACAAAATTGTGGGGCAGGTTAGAAACCACAATAACATGTTATGCGATAAAATGTTATGCGTATGCTTGAAGAGGACGAGCCGCCCGCTACTATAAACCACAATAACATGTTATGCGATAACATGTTATGCGTATGCTTGAAGAGGACGAGCCGCTCGCTACTCCCCAACCCAAGAGGAAGAGGGACAGACCGTTGAAGATGAGCCCAGGCCCCTCTTCCAGGCCTTTCGCTGCAGTCTCGCCACCATCACCACTCAAAGAAAATCCAACTGCAGCGGAAAAAGCTGCCTCAAAACCAGGGAGGAAGAGCGGAACGCTCAGCTGCAGGAGATACAATGGTCGGTTGTCATCCCTGCAGCCGATAAAGACTATCATCTGTGGGAAGTACTGGTGGAGAGTGACTGGGATCGACATGAGGTCTTTGGTAACTGGTTATGGGAAGACCAAACTAAAGTAAGTTGAATGAATATAGTTGCAATTTTTTTTTTTTTTTTTTTTTTTAAATTCTATTTGCAGCAACAAGATATAGCAGAAGACTTTACAAATTTGGACCTTTTCGGCAAACATTTCTTATGAATTCCATGTGGAATGAACAGAAGTAAGTGTTCAATAGATAATCAGCATAGTCTATCAACATAAAAGTAGCTGTGAAGCTTGTAATGGCTGGAATTGGGTCAGAAATAAACAAAAAACACTTTCGTGCATAATAAATGAGGTAAATGACCTAATTTGCACATCATTTGCATAATTTCTTATTTAATTTTTTGCAAATGATGATGTAAACATCTTGTTTTTCTGCATTCTATTAGTTTTGGACATCATAGAAGGGGAAAATGCATTTTTTTGGAACATTTAGTGCCATACACTATTAGATAGATTATTCACAGAATCGGGGATAATTTTTAGGTCAAAATGTACCAAATTTTTTCATATTTGCCTCATTTTTTTCTTCTTCTGATTCCTAAAAATCCATGAATAGTATCAAATGAAAGGTCTTTCCAAGGACGATTCAGAAATTCTATCCATATTTTTTTGCTATTTAGCCACAAGGCACAAGCGTGTCATAAAGATAGAATGTTTGGAGACCTAATATGCTAATTCAATGACCTAATTTGCATATTTGAGTTCGGAAATATGCACATTTTTGGAAAGGTTAACATGTTAGCTTTCATAAAAGTCCAACTTGTTTTGGTACAAATGGAACGGAAAGTGCTAAAAAAGTCCTCTTTCCAAAAATTTCAGAAATAGCTTATTCTATTTTTGGAACCTTGGGAGAGTAAAGGTTAATAAGGAAGAGGTGATTAGAATTTGAGACACATTATCGTCATAAGTTCGATGATCAGCGTCTTGAGAGCGACATGACTTCTGTTCTATTCTCTCCAACTATTCATTCCGTTTCATTTCACCTTGCACTTTACCACCTAAATTTTGTTTTTTATCTTCATTTTCAGGGTTTCTCTCTCTGTGGATGGGCATCTGTTTTCGATTAGATCGTTTCTTTTGTTTTTTTCCCCTTCCGATCTGACCAGGCTTTTGTGCCTTATCGTTACCTGTACAGCGGTTCTTCTATAGTAGTTCCACAATTTTTTTCTTCTTTTCTAGTTGCCTCGGTCTCTGGGTACTTGGTTTTTTTTCATCATGCAAAACACTTCTGCCTTGACCTTGACCCTCCCACCTTATGACCCACCTGCTACCTCTATTGACCATTATTCAACCCCAATCCCCAAAATTCTAATAATACAGGCCACCAATAAACAAGATAGTTTAAAAAAAGTTTGCTCTTTTCTAATTCACAAAGGGCTCCAAGGCCTTGTCGGTACCCTCACCAAGGTCTCCACCCTCAGATCCGGCGATCTCCTGATGCACTGCACCAGAGACACTCAAGCCACCATCCTCTTCACCACCAAAACCCTAGCCAATACCGGTATTGACGTTACAGTCACCCCCCACTGTTCCCTAAACTCCAGCAAAGGTGTGGTCAGAACCAGAGACCTAGCCTACCTGACCGATGTAATGTGCTGCATGAAGAGCCTCTTTGTCAAAATTGTTTTTCAGTTGATGGATGATGGTGGATGCAAATTTCAAACTCAACCTGATATATTTTTCATTTTCAAACATCTGAAATTATCACCATCAGTTTATTAACATTCTGAACTTATGAATGTTGTTTTTTGCATTGAGCATACAGTAACATACAGTATATGTAGTGGTGTTTTGAATAGTTTTTTAAATAAATGAGCTTCAAATGGATCCACATGGTTAAGTCTTTTTAAAGGCAGTGTGTTGAAATATCCCAGATGGCTTGTTTGATTTGTAAATGGGCAGAAATGGTTGTCACAAATATTTCAAAATTAGGTTTTACGAATGCAAACGAGAAAATTGTGAGTAGTTTTTGTATAGTTTTCTCTTAATAAGAAGATGGTCTTTATGGTAGCTAGACCATGTTCCATTTGCTATGAGAAGCTTTGAACATTGAGCTGGGGAAAAAGTTCCTAAATTACACATACTGAATACTATCATGTTGAAATTGAAGCAGGTAGTTGTTTTGTGAAGTACACACAGTACAGCATTTACATGTGTAAATTATATATTCCGGTAAGAGGGGCACACTTTCTTATCAAAGAATGATTGTTTTTCAGTATTGAACTTTTTTTTAAAAACAACATTTCTAAGATAAAAAATCAACCATGATTATGTCCTTACTGTGCCTCATGACCGATGCCTGCCTTTCATATAACGGATTGCTCAAATTTGCAGCATAAACGTGAGTCATAGCACAGATAAAATGTGATCCATTTTCCACCCTTGAGCGAGAATGCTATTAAATCTTGAGACCTGGTGATGCAGTAAGCGATTGTTGCTCTGCTTTGTAAAGTAATTTAGTTTACATTTCATGTTGACACTTGGTTTAGTCACAACAGCTTATCCTGCATTATTGCCTGGTTTTATTGAAATGGTGTGAATGTAGTTACAGTCCATTGGGTAGAAATGAGCGCAGTCTTCATTCTTTAGTTTGGTGGCATAATAATCAGGTACTGTATATTTAAATTCCAGTTAGCATACAGTATGACTTGACCAAATGAACCATTGATATTATTTGGATAATTCATTACCTGTTAAAACTTTGAAATGAACATGTGTACGCTTCAAATGGTTCTATTTTAAGGTGAGTATTCTATTTCGTATATGATAAGGGTAATTTTCTTGCTTTATGATGGATGCATCTCTCACAGAAAAGCCCTTCCAGATCCATGGGGCATAACTAGGGGGTGGGGCGACCTGTAGGTATCTGTTTTATACAACCAAGAAGAATGATTTACTTGGAATATCTTCTGGTGATTACATACAGTACATTACAATTTTGTAATAAAGAAATCATGGTCTTATCCAATAGTAGAGTTAATGCATTTCAACACTACCTTTTTCAAAAAAATGAAATTGGGACCATACCAATATCCTATAGGGGTGTGAATAATTTTGTAACAAATTTTGCGCCCCTGTGAGCATTTGGCACCCTCTCGAAAAGCTTCTGCCAGCTGTCTGTATCCAATAAAATTATTGCCCTTCATGGCAGGAGCAGATGTTAAATATTGCCGATGAGCTATCGCCATGCATCAATTTCTGTCCGAGCTCGGAATCCGCTCGAGTGCCAGTGGTGGGAAAATGGCGGAAACTGGTCTTTTTGGGGGAAAATTCATGTGCTTTTGGATTACACAAATGGATTATTACATGTACTTGCTTAATAGTATAGAAAGAAGTTAATGATCAATGCGATATTTTTCCTAGGGCCTAATGTTTTTCATCTCAGAACTGTTTTGGTGCCCCTTCAGAAGGCTTCGCTGGGGAAGGGGGGGGGGGGGGGTAACAGCCCCCTGCCACTGTTTTGTGGTCAATTTTACAGCTTGTTAAAATGGGTTTTGACAGTGAGATTAAAACCAAACATGTTATTGTTTTGTTTTAGTGCTGCCACCCATCTATGATCGATTGCGCCGGAAAAGAAAGGTTTTTATACTTTAAAAAATATTTGTTACAAGGGATTTTACAGAATTAACTCTAAGAACACGTTTTATGAGCAGAAAACAATATATTGCAGGATTTTGATATGTTTGAGAAAAAAAACAGTTCCACAGAACAGTGATATTTAAAAAATCACTTCCTGCTTAAAAGCACTGTACCTGCTTAAAAGCACTGTTCTCGGAATAGCGGGAATTTCGACCCCTGATGTTGCCATTTTTGTGATCAGGTTGGCTTTTTTTAGATCTGTCTATGAGTTTGCTGGATTTTTATGCATTTGAGTATGAAACCATTGCGCGAACTAGTGAATAAACTGTCAACCTCTACCAAATTTTGAATGTTTGTAAAAGTTTGGAATGGAATAATAGCATTTCTGGCCAAATTCATAATGATGGGACTCTCCTTTTACTGTTTTACTCATATATCACACTCAATATAGGCTCAATATTTTGCACTCTGCACCACTCCCCTACCCCACCTTCCCTAACCATTCCATTCGTTAAAAACCTAATGGGGTCTTGCTTTTTGTACTGTAAGCCCTGCAAATAATGAAGTCCAAGCAGGTTTTTTTTAATCCTAAATTTAATTTCTTAAGCCTTATAGAAGATGATATTTTATTAAACCTAGAGAAATATTGCTATTTGGAATGTGACCCCTGCAAATTTTGAAGCCTTAGCAGGAGTTTTCAACCTAAGTTCAATTTTTCAAGCTCTAACTCTGCTATAAACCACTTGATACTACATCAGTTATGTAGCCAGCCTTTTGGATTTTGAAGGGTGGGGGCATGGGAATTGCCAAGGGAAAATATATGTACCTTTTGTCATATTTGCTTGACTTTATAAACTTATTATTATTATTATTTATTTTTTTGGGAGGGGGGGTGGTGGAGGGTCATATAACCCTTTTGACCCGCCTTAGCTACACCCATGCCCACCAACCTATGTAAGCCCAAGTTAAGTTACAAAGTCAGGCTCTGGGCCAGGGATACAACAATAGGGAAGGTAAAACCCACGGGCTCGAGCAAAAATCAAGATTTGAGGGGCCCTGAGCAATGACTTTGCGATATGTTTGTTAGGGGGCCTGAACGCCAATTCCCTATGGGCCCTCAGACCTCTAGTTGTGCCACTGCCTATTAGATAGATCATTGGCAGAATCAGAGGTCATTTCTTAGGTCAAAAAGGTCAAAAAATATCAAATTGACATGAATTTTTTCCTTGCTCCAAAAGAAAATCAATGAGAATTATCAAATAAAAGGTCTTTCTTGATTATTTTGTAAGTAGCCACAAGAGAGCAGAATATCACAAAGATAACAGTTTTAGGTCATCTAATAATCTGAATTAATGACCTCATTTGCATATTTGACCAGAAAATGATACAAGCTTACATGAAGTCAAAGTCTTTGCTTTTATATCACATTAACCTGTTACAGTAGAAAGTGATAAATTTGTAAAAAGGCCCCTTTCCAAAAAGTTCCCAAAAATAACACTGTAATCTCAAATGCTCTGGTAGAGTAAGGGTTAACCATATTACGATATTTGTTGAGCTTGGCCCTTGCAATTGGCTCTCGATGCTCATCTTGGAGTGTGAAGGCTGTGGGCTTGCAAATTATTCTGCTAAGAGCTGTTATGAATTTTGCCTTCACTTGTTAATAAAAGGTATATGGATATACAGCAGTCTTCCTGATTTGTCATCATTAATTTGCATACATTGGTGTAGACAGATGGTCGAGAAGGTTGTGACTGCTATTTTTACAAAATGTTTCAATATATTTTAGGCCAGTTGCAGTTTTTTCCCCCTCATGCAACAGATGCAATCTGGAAGGCTGGCCAGACCCTTGGCATAGTAATGCCTGAAATTACAAAAGGCTCTAAAATGTCACACTTTCAGCCAAGTTTGGTGATTTGTTTTTGCCATTAACAGACAGATGTTTAGCTAATGCTGCCCCCATAAAGCTTTCAGCCATGGTGTCATTCATACCACATTTGCGATAATTCATACTGTTCCACAGTATTTTTGGTGGGCATGCAAAGCATAATATGTGAACCTATGTAATGGCGATTTCGTCCGTCTGGCCATCTGCAGTTTTTCTTGAGATTTTCTCAAAAATGTTAAAGTTTTTTGAGAATTTCTCCGAAAATGTTAGTTTCTTCAGAATTCTTCAGAAAAAAGTTAAAAAAATTCATGGGATATCCTCGTGGAAGGTTGGAATTTCCTTACAAAATGTTTGTTTTTCAGAGACACTTAAGACAGGGTGAAGACTAGTTTGCTTAAACAGTCTACAAAACATTTGATATTTCCTTAGAAGATAACTGTAAGATGATATAATTTTCCAATATTCTCCAGAGATGCTGAAGTATCTTATAACTCTTGAGGTTTAAATTCCTTCAAATTTGCCAATATATTGGTGCACCAACGGCTGTATCAGGCATGATAATTAAACTCCACCTTTATTATGTGTTCATTTGCATAAACTTGCTACAGTATAGAAAGTAACAAGACTTTCATACTTAGTATGCTCAGTTAAGGAGTGTGTGACTGCATATGGACATAGGGAGGGATGCCATGTGGGGACATGGGTGGGAGCCATGTGGGACATAGGATGGTATATATACCATGCAGTATGCACCAAGGGCTATATCAGGCATAATTATTTGACTCAGCCTTTATTTTCTTTATTCATCAGATCCTTTGCATAAGTTATATGAACCGACAAGACTTATATAGTTAGTATGCTTAATCAGAGACTGGTCATGTGATAGCTAGGACAAGACTGCTTATGGAGCCTGTGGGATGCCATGTGGGATATGTGATGGATTGCTATGTGGGACATGGGGTGGGATGCCATGTGCTACATGTGATGCCATGTGCTACATGTGATGCCATGTGCTACATGGGATGCCATGTGCTACATGGGATGCCATGTGCTACATGGGATGCCATGTGCTACATGGGATGCCATGTGCTACATGGGATGCCATGTGCTACATTGAATGCCATGTGCTACATGGGATGTCATGTGCTACATGGGATGCCATGTGCTACATGGGATGCCATGTGGGACATAGTGTGGGATGCCATGTGGGACATAGTGTGGAATGCCATGTGGGACATAGTGTGGGATGCAATGTGGGACATAGTGTGGAATGCCATGTGCTACATAGTGTGGGATGCCATGTGGGACATAGTGTGGGATGCCATGTGGGACATAGTGTGGGATGCCATGTGGGACATAGTGTGGATGCCATGTGGGACATAGTGTGGGATGCCATGTGGGACATAGTGTGGGATGCCATGTGGGACATAGTGTGGGATGCCATTTTTAAAATTAGGCGGTTCATATTATATGATATATGAGAGGTTCAGTGGTTAAGGAGTCAAGCTCATATTCAAAAGGTACCGGGTTTGATTCCTGTCACGAGCGCTGCATTGTGTTCCTTGAGCAAGACACTTTACTCTGCTTGCTTCAGTCCTCCCAGCTGTGAAAATGAGTACCAGCACTGCTGGGGCGTTGATCTGCAATGGACTGGCATCCTGTCCAGGGGGAGTTGTGTACTCTCATCCACTTGCGCCATGGAAACCGGGGATAAACACCGGCTCTATGAGCATAAAGGCTTAAAGAAATTAGTTTTTTTTCTTCATATGGTATGGGTGTCAATTTGCATGGACATGCGAACCATGACGGTATTTACCATTCTAGTTCATCCTGCTATTTATCCAGCCAAGCAGACAATGATATGTCGACACAGTTGAAGTGTTTTCTCAACTGCAGCATCCAGAATGTGAATTGCTTGTTAAAATGATTTCTTCCGCGATGGCTTAAGTTTCTCGGTCACAGAAGTATTAATTACAACCATTTTATTTCATCTACTTGCGCTTATTAATGTGATTGAGTATGATAATAAGCTACCTGTACATTGCATGAGGTTAAAAAGAAATTGCCTGTATATGAGTTAAAACAGATCTCACATGAAAGCAATTAGTTTGACATTCTCCCAGAATTAATACTCTATCCAGGGAGCAACAATACAGTATGTGGAAGAAACTATAAACAGCAACCCATTTTATTTAAAGGAGTCTTTGCTTCTTTGTATAATTCTGGTACAGGATTGCATTAATGTTAATAAAGCAAAAGTATGCATTTAAGTTTGACCAATATTTTTGATTATTTTTTCAATAAGATTTATGAAAAGTTGTCACGAACTGGTCATCACAAGTTTGCTACCACAAGCTACTGTACAGTGTAATGACGAGCTTAAAGCAGACTTTTATAAGAGTTATTGACTTATTGTGTAGTCCCTTATGAAACCTTTCATGAGTACTCAACACTAACTCCCCAACCTACCTTCACTCTGCCACAGGCTCCCTCACCTGTATTGACCTGTCTATCTGTTCCCTCAACCTCCTCCCTTGATTTTGGCTGGAAGGTCACTGCTGACTTCTGTGGTAGTAACCATTACCCTCTCCTAATTCACTCCAACCCTTAAACCCCCACAGACCACACCCCCAACTGGAACCTTAAGTAAGCCAACTGGCCCCTTTTCGAAACTCTATGCAACTCTCACCTTTCCACCCATCTCCTGGAGGGTGAGGATCCCATGCCAACTTTCAGTAACATTCTTATCAACATTGCCTCCTGTTCCATTCCTCAAACCCCCTAACCACCCCACAACCCCTGGTTCAACGATGGCTGCAAAACCGCCATCAAGAACAGGAAAAAAGTCCTAAGGAACTTTAACAAACCCAACCACCCACAACCTCAAGCTCTTTCGCATCAGCCATGCCAAAGCCAGGCACACTATCAAGGACAGTAAAACCAACACTTGGAACAACTTCATCTCTTCTCTCACCACCAACACCCCCACCATGAAGATTTGGAGTATGGTAAACAGCTTCCACGGCAGGATGGGCAAGTCTCCATCTCTCCTGAAATGATAATCTTCTCACCGGGAAAAAAAATATCGCAAGCCGCCTCGCCGCCTCTTTCAGCAACACCTCGTCCTCAGCTAACTGCTAACACGCATGATGCATGATGAACGTAATAGTCATGCGGTCATGTCATCTGCTAGATCTGCAAATCATTTTTTCTTTCTTGTCTTCATCATAATGTTAGTGATATTAACAATTTGTGTCCTGAGTCAGTTTTCTTGAAAAGTATCGCGATGTACCAATATATTGTGATATTTTTCTTCACGATAATCGATACGTAATAGAGCCATGTCGTGACAGCACTAGTTGTGATGCAAGGTAACCATTTGAATTGACCTGTGAAATTTAAAAAGAACTTTTGTGTACTGTAGCTGTCCATATACAATTAAGATTTGTAGTTCTGATTATAGGTGGAATAACTGAAGATCTATTTATCAGGGAATAGATGCAAAATGCAGTAGTTTTCAGTTGAACATTCCTGATTAAGCTTGGTTGACCCCTTAATTGGACTCCTACTGTAGTTAGCTCCATTTGATTGTCAGAATGTACTTCACATTGAATATCGTAGCATCCATTTTGTGAAAGACAGTTAAAGGAATATTCCCAT
Source organism: Chiridota heheva (assembly GCA_020152595.1). Taxonomy (NCBI): domain Eukaryota; kingdom Metazoa; phylum Echinodermata; class Holothuroidea; order Apodida; family Chiridotidae; genus Chiridota; species Chiridota heheva. The sequence continues at coordinate 541,900 of JAIGNY010001548.1, read as the reverse complement.
GTTTTTTCGTAACCTTTTACAAGAAAGAGAACTAGTTTAGAAACATTTTAGTACAAAAATCATGTTGATATGTTATCTTACCAGGAGATATTCAAATTTGAAGGTTCACAAAAAATGCCAATAAACGAATAGGAAAAAGCTCAGTGAGACATCACAGCAACACATTCTCCCACAAAGTTGATGTATTTCATTAAAATCTATCATCTTTTTTGGTTTGCATGCGAAGCATTTATGTGAACATATGTAATGGCGATTACGTCCGTCCAGCCGTCTGGCCGGCCGTCCACAGATTTGTCCTGAGATTTCCTCAGAAATGTTAAAGTTTTTTGAGAATTCCTCAGAATTTCCTTATAAAATGTTAAAGTTTTACAGAGGTACTGAAGGTAGGATTAAAGACTAGGTCCTTAAAAAGTGTACAATACATTTGATGTTTTCTTAGAAGATAACTGTAAAATGATATAATTTTCCAATATTCTTCAGAGATCCTCAAGTCTCTCTTGTAGCATTTGAGATTTAAAATCCTTAAAATTCTTCAAAATATTTGGGCACCAAACAGTTATATCAGGGATGATTTTTTAAACTCCACCATTATTATTGATGGTCATTTGCATAAAGTTACTACAGTATATGACCTGACCAGACTTTTTTTATTTAGCATGCTTAGTCAGGGAGTGTGACAGGATGTGATTGCATATAAACATAGGGAGGGATGCCATGTGGGACATGGATGGGGGCCATGAGGGACATATGATATAATATTTACCATGTTGTATACACCAAGGGCTATATCAGGCATAATTATTTGACTCCACTTTTTTTCCTTATTCAACAGCTCATTTGCATATAAGGGACTGTGATAGCTAGGATGAGACTTCTTATGGAGCCTATGGGACGTCATGTGAGACATAGGGTGGGATGACATGTGGGATGCCATGTGGGACATGGGGTGGGATACCATATGGGACATGGGGTGGGATGCCACGTGGAACAGGGTGGAATGCCACGTAGGATATGTGGTGGAATGCCATGCAGGACATAGGGTGGATTGCCATGGGATGGAATGTCATGTGGGACATGGGATGTCATGTGGGACATGGCGTCCCACTCCATTTCAACAAGTCATTTGCATATAAGTTATTATATGAACTGACACTTTCATACATAGTGTGCTCAATCAGTGACTGTGATAGCTAGGATGAGACTTTTTATGGAGCCTATGGGATGTCATGTGGGACATGGGGTGGGATGCCATGTGGGACATGGGGTGGGATGCCATGTGGAACAGGGTAGAATGCCATGTGGGACATGGTGGGATGCCACGAGTAACACAGTGTGACATAGGTTGTGATGCCATGTGTGACATAAGGTAGGATGCCATGTGTGACATAAGGTAGGATGCCATGTGTGACATAGGGTAAGAGGCTATGTGGGACATAAGGTTGGAGGCCATGGGAACATGGGATGTGATGCCATGTGGTACATAAAGTAGGATGTCATTGGGACATTGGGAGGGATACCATGTGGAACATATGGTGGGATGCCATGTGGGACATCAGGGGGGGGAAGCCACTGATGCAGGACACAGGGAGGGATGCCATGTGGGACATAGGGAGGGATGTCATGTGGTACATATGATTGGATTAAAGTGGGACATACATGTAGGATGGGATCCATGTGGGTCATAGCATGGGATGCCATGTGGGACATATTATGCCATGTGGGACATGGTGGAATATGCCATGTGAGACACTGTGTGGTGGAATGCCATGTGGGAGATATGGTGGATTGCCCTGTGGGAGATATGGTGGATTGCCCTGTGGGGCATATGATGGAATGCCATGTGGGACATGAGATGTCATGTGGGACATGGGGTGGGATGCCATGTGGGAGATATGGTGGAATGCCATGTGGGACATGGGGTGGGATGCCATGTGGGACATGGAGTGGGATGCCATGTGGGACATGGAGTGGGATGCCATGTGAAACATAGGATGCCATGTGGGACTAAAGTGTGAGATGCCATTTTTATGATTGGCCGGATTATATGATATGGGTGGCAATTTGCATGGGCATGCGAACCATGCTGGTATTTACCATTCTAGTTTATTAGTAAAACCTACTTGAAAAATAAATTGATGAAAGTTAGGTATTTATATAACGTTGCCAAATATACCCTACTTCAATAACTTTTGGAAAATTGTTTCTAATCATTCAGAAACAACCAATTAACATTCAAAGAAATACGTAAACATTTGCATGGAATTACCTCTATGACATCAAAACACGAATTTATCATACTGTACAAAAACTTTAAAATGCAATCGGGAAATCTTTAAAAATCAATATCTCTTTAACATAATATGATATCAACCTGATTTTTGTACCAAATTGGCTTTAAAAGTATGTTCTTTCAAATAAAATTTTACAAAAAACCATGGGAATATTTCTTTCAGGGAACTGTTGTTAGAATTTCTTTGCCTCTTTGTGACATATGCAAAGGTCTTGTTGATGGCTCTTTTAAAGTTATTCCAAGAATTGCTTGGGGGCTCACTTGATATTTATTTTTATGGCTTTGATCAAGGATTGATGAATTGAAAACAAGCTTGAGAATTAAGGTGGGTAATTTTAGTCTTCAGCTGTTTATCAATGTATTGCCAGTAGAATATTGAGAATATTAGTCCTTGATTGTGTTGCTTTGTTTGTAATATTGTCAGTGGAGAACATCTGTCTGTACTGAAAATATGATGAGTTAAAAATTAAGAGTAAATTCCCTTACGAGGAGCTCACTAAAAGCTTGATAATTGCTTACTTGAAGCTTGCAACCTTTGCTGTGTCATACTTGCAACCTTTGCTGTATCATACTTTTGAAATGAGCTATTAATTGGAACCTTAACGAAAATGCGGAAGAAAAATGAGCATGTTGGAGACTATTTATTTGTCATATACCCATGTTCCAAGCCTTTTACTTCCCCATGCACTGATCTGTTTTTTAGCATAAGGGATTTTGAGCTTAAGCAATGCTAACGCAAAATGCAGATTTTTGCTCGTGCATGAGTGCTATTTTTGCAGCGTTTATCATATCCTGAGCATTTCTTCAATATTTCATTGTGTTGTCATGTTTGCCTTAAATAGATCGATCCGTTGATACAATAACAGTTTGTATAGGTGCGTAGTTTTAACGTATTTTGCATTTGAAATCTCACCAGAAATGAGACAGGCAATACCTATGGAAAATAGGTTTTTGCTCGACATGATCCAAATGAATTTAGCATATATAATAACATTGACTCGGTATATGCTACCGAACACTTCTGATGGAAAGAAAACTGTGCTTTCATTGGTTCGAGCCTTAAGCCTTACTCTCCCAGGTGACCGTGACGTTTACGATCCCTTTTCCAAAAAAACATTTGAGTACCTTCCCAAAATCCTATAGAGCTGCAAATAAGTTCATTCAAACCAGATTGAATAGATTTTTTATAATATGTTTATTTTGTTGGGGGTTAGATTAAAAAAATTTGAGTACAATTGTTACAAAAAAAAGCTTTTTTAGAAAAGACGTTTAAAAAAAAAAAAAAAGAAGATTACGACGAATGTCATACGTGAATATTTTTTCAATTTTTTTTTCTTCAGATAAAGTATGAAGATAGTTTGAATTGTTGGTTGCTACACGATTTTTACTTGTACTTGGTCAATGTTTGTGTTTTTTTGAAGAAAATATGCCCAAATTTGTGATTTTGAGCCATTTTGGACCTTTTTTCATCAAAAAAACATAAAAATAAACGGCCCAAATATTATATTGGAATTTTTAAAATCTCTACGGGTAGAGGAGAAATAGATCGTTCAGATGAACTATTACAATAACAGATGCACCCCCTCTACATGCCTAAAAGGTCTCTGATGATGACGTCAATTCGCGTCTTTTTTAATTTTTTTATTTTGCTTCACATATCGATATCACAAAATGGCGAGATACAACGTCGAACGTGCCTTCCGGCTCCTATGTTTTCTTCAGAATAATGATGATTCAGAGGGGTCGGAAGGTACTTCTGATGAAGAAGATGTACCACAACTCGACCAGATTGAGGAAGAGGAGAATATAGAGCCTGCTGATATGGATAGCGATCTGTTCCAAATTCCGGAGTTGGTGAGTGTTTTCTTCCAAAAATAACGAAAGTACTACATTGTAAATGTGTAGTGATAAAATAAGGCTTATAGAATTCTAATGATAAATTAGCGGGGATTTTTTGCATGTTATGAAAAACAAGTAAAAGGGACACTAAAATCACATATAAAAAAAAGGATTTAGGTCCTTTCTATAATAGCCTGGATGAAATAAATGAAAGCTGAACCTCAATAATAACATTTCTAAATAGACTGAAATATATGTATTTCCCAATGGCAATATTGTAAATTTAGGCCTACTGAAATATGTGTATTCCCAATTTCACAAAATCCAAGTTCCATTATTTCAGGGGCCGAAATCACAATTTTATGGGGGAAAGTGGAGTAGGGGTCCCATGTTAGGGCAAAATACACATGTTGGGGGTGCCCCAGGCCCATTTAGAGGAAAATGCTTGTATATAGGCCTAGTACCGGTACATTATTTTGATGCCCCATTTTTGGGACCATGATCCTTTCCCCCTCCCCCTGGCTATGCCATTGTTGTGGTGGTTACTAGATCAATAAAACAAAGATTTTGGACCCCTGTATGTACCCCTGGGCTTCCCGGCTGTAAAAGTCTGTCCCTACGGTTACCACAAAATTGTGGGGCAGGTTAGAAACCACAATAAGATGTTATGCGATGACATGTTATGCGTATGCTTGAAGGAGACGAGCCACCTGCTACTCCCCAACCCAAGAGGAAGAGGGACAGACCGTTGAAGATGAGCCCAGGCCCCTCTTTCAGGCCTTCCGCTGCAGTCTCGCCACCATCACCACTCAAAGAAAATCCAACTGCAGCGGAAAAAGCTGCCTTTAAAACCAGAGAGGAAAAGCGGGCGCTCTCGCTGCAGGAGATACAACGGTCGAAGGTCATCCCTGCAGCCGATAAAGACTATCATCTGTGGGAAGTACTGGTGGAGAGTGACCGGGATCGACACGAGGTCTTCGGTAACTGGTTATGGGAAGACCAAACTAAAGTAAGTTGAATGAATATATTTGCAATTTTTTTAATTTTTTTTATTCTATTTGCAGCAATACGGTATAGCAGAAGACTTTACAAATTTGGACCTTTTCGGCAAACATTTCTTATGAATTCCATGTGGAATGAATAGAAGTAAGTGTCTAATAGATAATCAGCATAGTCTATCAACATAAAAGTAGCTGTGAAGCTTGTAATGGCTGAAATTGGGTCAGAAATAAACAAAAAACAGTTTCGTGCATAATAAATGAGGTAAATGACCTAATTTGCATATCATTTGCATAATGTGTTATTTTATATTTGCAAATGATGTAGACATCTTGTTTTTCTGCATTCTATTAGTTTTGGACATCATAGAAGGAATATGCCTTTTTTGAAAAATTTAGTGCCATACACTATTAGATAGATTATTCACAGAATCGGGGATAATTTTTAGGTCAAAATGTACCAAATTTTTCATATTTGCCTCTTTTTTTCTTTCTGATTCCTAAAAATCCATGAATAGTATCAAATGAAAGGTCTTTCCAAGGACGATTCAGAAATTCTATCCATATTTTTTGCTATTTAGCCACAAGGCACAAGCGTGTCCATAAAGATAGAGTGTTTGGAGACCTAATATGCTAATTTAATGACCTAATTTGCATATTTGAGTTCGGATATATGCATATTTTTGGAAAGTTCAACATGTTAGCTTTCATAAAAGTCAAAATTGTCTTGGTACAAATGGAAGAGAAAGTGCTGAAAAAATCCTCTTTCCAAAAATTTCAGAAATAGCTTATTCTATTTTTGAAACCTTAGGAGAGTAAGGGTTAAAATAGTCTGACACATGTGCTTAATTGTGCTTAATTTCTTATTTGGATTTGTCCCACAGTATAGCCAAATTGGCACTTGTAGATGATAGCTCGTTTGGGCTATAACTTGGGTTTAACATAACATAACAAGATTACGGGCTAAGAATGGATGGTCACGCCATAAAAAGACCAAACTAACACCACCACCAAAAAAAAGAAAAAATTCATAGACGCCCAGAATTAGTAAAGAACTTATCAATGTTGACCTTGAAATTGTGAACAGAATTGGAGCTAACTACCCACTCAGGCACACCATTCCACTTATTTACAACTCTTTGCAAAAAGCTGAAATGCCAAGTATTTATCCTTGAGAACTCTTTGTTCAACTTCAAACTGTTACTACATGTCACATGAAGATTAGCTGAAACATGCAAGAAATAACAGGAAGTCAAAGCATCACTACCAGATAGGAACTTAAAAACCTGAATCATATCGCCACATACTCTTCTCAACTCAAGAGTGTTCAAACCAAGAATTTGTAATATAGATTCATAAGAGAGATTCCTTACTTGGAGAATAAATCTACTGGCTCTTTGCTAAACCTGTTCCAAAATGAACTTATTTTTCTCATAAAAGGGACTCCAAGCCTGAATAGCATACTCAAGGTGAGACCTGACTTATTGCTTATACAAATTAAGAACAACCTCTCTACCAAGAAAACAAAAATTTCTTGTAATCAAACTAAGCATCATCCTATTTGCCCTTGCAGCTGCTAAAGCACACAGTTTAGAAGGCTTCAGATTGCCAGTAATGATAAGACCTAGATCCTTTCTTGATTAACGCAACCAATATTTGAACCATTTATGCAGTAATCAAAGCCAAATTGTTTTGACCAAAATGAATAACTTTGCATTTATCAACATTGAATGACATCTGCCAAGTTTGGGACCAAGAAACTAACTTTTCCAGATAAGTTTGCATCATCAACAATCTTGTACAGCTTAGTGTCATCAGCAAATTTACAAATCGTGGAGCCAGGGGGAAACATCAATATCAAAGGGGAAAAATTCAAAGTGGTTTTGGTGTATATTTCACATGTTTTCTAAGCAATTTCCTGCCACCTCAACCATAAAAAGCATAGGGCTTTTGGAGACTGCCCCCTGGAACCCACTAGGGCCCTTAAGCGGGCGCCTGGATCCTACATCATTGTGGCACACACTTCGCATGTGCTATAGTTTTATTTAGGCCCTTTCTGGCTAGGTGTTCTGCATGGCGGCACCTCTGGAAAATATGCCAGGATGTAAAATCTATCTTGATTTTATACAACAGTATTTCTCTGTTAGTATTTCTGTTTATGATTTCAATTTTCCTCAAAAGTAAACATTGTTAATAAAATTTGCATCATATTGCTGTTGAGGTTTAAGTTTTTTAGGCTTGAAGAAAAGTTTTCACATATTCAAATGATGTTAATGCTCCAATACGCAGTGGGGCAACTAGAGTCCTGGGGATTTTGGCCACTGCAGCGATGTCGGAACCACGGCGGCAAAGGGAGGTGGGGGAAGGGGATGGGGCGCACTGCATCTGGCCCTAGGGTAGCCTAAGGGGGGCACAGATGTCCTTTTAAAATTGTGCGAATGGAGACAGAAGGTGCCCTTTTAAAAGTTGAGAGTGGACTGGTCAGGAGTTGCCCTTTTGAAACATTTGAAATTATTTTTATAGATCATTCTTGAAGCTTGAAAACAAATAGAATCCACTCGCTCACAAATACTACATAATATATAAAGGTTGTTACATAGATTTATTATTTATTTGACACAAAGCATGTCATTTTACCAGGGGCACCACCATCGAGGGCTGTGGTGGGAAGGGGGCATTCCCCCAATGATTTTGTAAGCAGCAATTGCTAAAAGAAGCCTTTTACCTATTTACCCAACGGGTAATTGTCAACATTGGTCCTGGCTCCCCAATCTCAAACCCTTAGGCGGAATTTGCCTACCGAAAGTAGGGGGAAAGTAAAAAGTGTGTTTGTATGGGGAGGGGGGGGGGGGATCACAAAATCATACTAAGATATATCACATCACCATACAAAAGTACCCATCTGAACAAAAAGTGAGGGCGGGGAAGTTCCCCCTTGCTCCCCAAATCCTGCCTATGCTCAAACTATATGTGTAGGAACCATGGGGCAGAGGCACGTTTCCTCCATAATTTTGAAAACTGACAAGAGTGCCCCTTTTTTACAATGAAAAGTGCCCCTCAAATACTGTCAAAAAGGCATAGCAAAGATATTGGCAGTGTCATTGTTCAGGGTTAGACCCAAATCAATTTTGCCCAGGGCATGTAAGATTTACCCACCCTTCCGAGCATTCCCAGCCTTTTGTTGTACCACTGCTAATCAAACTTGTCTTCCTTTCCTAACAACCCCAGCCTACCCAATGTAACTCAATAGCATGATTCTTCATGTGTAGTCACCTAATTCTCCGGATTAGGGCATGAGAGCATGAAAATCGTGTTACACACAATGGACCTTTTGAAACCGAGTTTAGCCAAACATAATTTTTTCAATACTCCGACCAATCAAATGCTGGGGAAACTTTTCCTTTGTATCTCAACCAATCAGGTGCAGTTTTGAGGGAAAAATATAAGCAGCAATACGTGTGCGTATTTCCTTTATGTATAATACACGTATGATATGTGTGCTTGAAAATATTTTTTCATACACTTGGTCCCATACGTATGTGAATTGTGCAGACGGACAAAATTCCTCAAGTATTTGTTTGGTTCCCACAGTATACGATTGGTCCATTATGGACACATGAATCTCGGCCATGTGACATTAAATTAGTTTTCTGGAAATTGCTGATTCAGAATTAAAAAGGTCTATAAAGAAAAAGTCAATGGCCTACAACATGTGTCCACAAGATTTTGTGACCAAAATTTAATCTAAAAAATTACTAAAGTAAAAGTCGAACTTGTCTACTATTGTTCCGCAAAGAATAAAATATCAAGTCTTTCATAAAAACCATTAAATTTTCCCTATGAAAAATAGAAAATAGAAAAGAAATTAAACCTGATAACACATCAAAACGCAAGCATACAAGGTGATGGCCTGCGTCCTTCGTGCATTTGTTCGTGACTTTACTTAAAACGCTTGTGCATTTAAGCATATACGCTCACGCAACAGCATACAGATTTCGCTCGAGCATGTTCGAATTCGCACTGATACCTAACCACCATTTCATTTCTGAAGCCGTGAACAACCAAATAGCAGGCAAGTGTGGGAAAATCTCATTTTCTCAGGAATTTGGCTTGTAAGCTAATAAATAAGGTAATTGTTTTCTCAGACTGAGTGAGTTGCTTTCTTGTGAATATTAGGTTTTTAAATTTCACGAAGGTGTGTAAATTTTGGCTTAGAAGTAAATGGTGTCGGCTTTGGAGAAGTCATGGGAAAATGCCTGGGAGAAAGCCTGGGAGAAGTCATGTCCCATTAGCTCACCTTCACAAGTGACCCTTTGTAACATTCTTTTTATCTGTGGTATAGCCAGCATTCAAAACATGGGTAGACCCAACTGCTACTATTGATGCCTCAAAACGTGAAGGTTCTAAGAGGCCTTGATAAAGTTCTTTCTGGCTATGCCACTGGATTTGCATGTACTGTATATGTGTAACCAGGAGGAATCATGTTAATGTCTGACCTGTCCAATCAGATTTTTTTGGCATAAAGCTACTGTAAGACTGTATCAAAATATATGCTAATTTTCCATTTTGTTTTCTCAAAATCTTGGATAAAGTAGTGAAAAATTATTTTGGAAATAAAATTTATTTCATTTTCCTAAACAATAACTTAACTGCTTATAGATTTACTGAAAAATAAATTATTGAAAAGCAGTTGATCTCATTTTTTATCTCAGTTTTATTGTTGGGCTTTTTACATTTAGGATAAGTGAGAGAAATGCTTTATTCCAAAATCCAGATCTTTAAATGTGATTTTAGATTTTATTGAAGGCCCCTAAATAAATAGATCTTATTTTTTAAAACAATGTTTACGGTCTGCACTGTTCTGATGGTTTGTTCAGCAAGCAGAAACTTATATGTACTGTATTTAAAGTTGGTCTAAGCATTCTTTTTCACAAATTCCTCTCTCATTATTAAAATTTGGTATAACTTTCATAAACCATGTCCTATTGTAATGATGAGCAATTTGCTTTTACTCAATTACTGTACTGTATATGTCTTACACAGCTAGCATGTTCAAAACCCGTACTTACTTCACAGGAATGGGCATAATATTATACACTTAATAACAGCATTTACACTGATGCCATAGAATTAAGAACAAACTTGAAATCAAGGGAGAAACAGTAATTGCAACCCCTTTGAAGGCCCACTGTCTTAAGTTAGTTTTAGTTTTTGCGCTCTGGCATAGAGAACTGGATTTGAGCAAAATTGCAATTAATGCAAGGGAGTCGATTGCTCAGAATTGCTTAACACATTTGAGAACGTTCACTAAGGATGTCATTTGTTCGTCCTTCTGATAAAGCTTTTTAGATGCTATTTTGTGTGGATAGAAAAATGGCAGTGTTCTGGATTTTGTCTTCTGTTATTGACTTCATGATATTTTGTGTTGATTAATACATCAACACATGCATGCTTGCATACCTCCAAGTTATGCATATACATGCATACCTCCAAGTTTTGCATATGTATGCATACCTCCAAGTTTTGCATATGCATGCATACCTCCAAGTTATGCATATGCGTGCATATCTCTGAGTTATGCATATGCATGATACCTCCAATTTATGCATATGCATAATACCTCCAAGTTATACATATGCATGCATACCTCCAACTTATGCATATGCATGCATACCTCCAAGTTATGCATATGCATGCATACCTCCAAGTTATGCACATGTATGCATACCTCCAAGTTATGCATATGCATGCACACCTCCAAGTTATGCATATGCATGCACACCTCCAAGTTATGCATATGCATGCAAACCTCCAAGTTATGCATATGCATACATACCTCCAAGTTATGCATATGCATGAATCTCCTAGTTTGATGATTGTTTAGAAGAAATATAAATCATACTTAGAAGGTGAATATCATTTTCTATTTAAAATTACCTTACAGTATTTAGATTTCCGTTTCATTAATTATTAATTATGTTAATTATTTTTAGATTGAAAATGCACAAGAAATAGGATATATTTCCCAGCCCAAGAAAAAAAAAGAGTAGTTGTACAATGAAGTTTTTATGCAATAAAGAGTTTTCCTTCTGAGAAATGTTCATTTACATGTAATAAACAAACGTTTGATCCCCAAGGAATATATGGTACGTATCAAATTTGTGGGTCTTAATAAGCTCTCCAAAAAGTTGCTATGCAGTTTTGCCCTTTGATTAATTAGTAAATATGTTAATAGTTTTTTAAATGAGGAATTGTGCTAGAATTTGGAAATATTTGCCTGGCAGCCCAAGGACATAAAATAGCTCTGCAATGAATGTAGTAACGTAAGCAAAGTTTCTATCACAGAATTTTCCATGTACATGTAACAAGCAAGCAAATCTCCCCCGAAGGAATATTTGGTATGCATCAAATATGTATACCTTTCTGTATATTTTTTAGTATACATGTTAAGCCATAAAATTCATCTTCGATGGATGTACATGAAGATATTTTGTCAGTCATTCACCCTAAAATATTACGAACAATGCAGTAAATAGCTTAGAAATTCTGACAAACAAAAGGTTTAAAAAATGAATGCTTGAAGGGTAATGCATGATTAATGTGTTATCACTTGAAACCAGCCTGGGTGTGCTTCATAGTCTGTCAATACTAATGTTTTTGTGTAATGCTCTTCTGTATGATACTGTAATTTTTTACAATCTTGTCATATGTCCAGCCATCATTTGAACTTCAAAGAGGTAGGGTAATAAGATTTAGATCTTCTTGAGTTAATCTGTTTCTTGAGACTCGATCAAGGATCTTTAAGCTTTTTTTTTTTCTTCAAGAATTTTGGCAAAATCATTTATTATAAGGCTTTTGCTTTTGGGATCTATACTTATTTTATGTTTCCAGTTGCTGATCGACAGTTTGATTGGTTAATATGGACCATATACTGTAAATTGTCTTGCCATTTGAAAAAAAGGGAAATAAGAAGTAGAGAACAAAAGAATTTAAATGAGTGTGATAACCTTTTACAATTGTGTGATTTAAATCACATATCATTTCATGTAGATGAAGCTCGACAGTGCAACAAGAAGTTGGAAAAGGTGTTTAAACTCAATTGGCCTTAGCAAAAGTTGAATTTGTGGGACCCCGAAGTTATAACACTAACAAAAGTATGAGGCATGGAAGTTAAACTCCCCATGGGCTCCAAAGACATAATAAGTGCACCATTGCTAAAGCTATAGTACTAAACATTTTGGCTTACTCTTTACCTTTTGAGAAATGCACTTTATTTTCACGAGGACAGAGTACACATGTATTGTATATAATTCATTAAAAGCCACTTCCATTTCCTTTCAGGATTTAACTGTGAAGAAAATTGGTATTTGCAGAAATTTGAAGCATGAAATCTGATTACATGCTTATGCACTTTTACTGATGTCAGTTTTATCAAATGTATACTGTGCTACAGTATCTTTTTCCTGACCTGTGCTTGTGTATGGGGCAATCTATATGCTTGGTTGGCATGATCTCTTCCAGGTATAGTTTTAGTTAGTGTCATTGAAAAACAAACATTTCTCCTACAACAGATTAGAACTTGTTACTTTATTGGCTGTTTGATGGTGTAGATGGTCTTGCTTTTCAATGCTCTTAATCATTATTCCCCAAGAGTTTGTTAATTATTTAAAAAATGGCAGATTTGTGATAACTATCAAATTTTCAGTTAAGTACAAAAGTGCATTGCTAGTAATAGCAATATATGCAGACTTTAATAACTCTTATATACTTATATGTGGGTGTTTGAAATGATTTTGTTCATACCCACTTAGCTAATCTCTAAAAGCATTTGATCCCTATGATTGATATTTTGTATAAGTATCAAATTTTGAATTGAATTGCTGTATGCATGATGAGATCAGCAACTTCATGGATTGCAGTCTTGTTTTGTTTGTTGCAATTAATGATAAATACCTGTTTATCTGAGAAGTTGACAATTGTTATGTACTGAACAGGATGAACCCACACCTCTTTTTATTTTACAATAAAGCATATTCCAAGGGCTGCCATACAGTCAGTGGCGGCACCAGGATTGGGTCCTGGGGTACTGGAACCCCGTCAGAGAGGCCTGGACGTCGGAGACATTGGGGTAGAATTGGTCGGGGATAACGAGTTATGAAAGAGGTACTTTTAACTTTCCCACTGGCCTGAGCACTTGTTAGCCCTAAAATTGGTCGAATATATGGCTCATATTTGGCCCTCTAAGGTTTGAGAGTGGCAAGTTCCCAAGGGCGTAAAGGTTTCATCTTAGGGGGGACAAGACCTAAAACTTTCTCGGTTACAAGCGGAAAAATTGTACTGCTAAATTTAGTTTCTATCAAAGTTTAATTTGCTCCTATTTTGGAAATATCCCCCTCAAGCTTCAATTTTCAGGAAGTTTAGCTCATTTCCGTGCCAATTTCCTTCATGTCCTGACAATTTTCTTTGATTTTTGGAGTATTTGCTTTCCTTTTGAGGAATCTCTTTCCTTTTCAGGCAGATTTTTTTCCTTTCTTTTTTTGGGAAATTTACTTTATTTATCAGGAAATTTTGCCAATATTCTCTCAGTTTTGTTCAATTTTTGGGAAATGTTCTTCAACTTTAGGAAATATTGCCAAAGTTCACAAAATTTCCCAATAATTTAACAAAATTTCCCTTCAATTTTGTTAATTTAGTTTAATAATTTCCTAATTTTGCTTTTCAAAAGGGCAGGAAGCACACAACAAGGAAGCTGAATTCCTCTCAGGGGCAGTTTGCCCAGACTTCCCCCGCTTTCTATGAAGACTCACCCCGTGCATTTCTTCAGACCCTTGGTCGGCAGGCAGAGGGTATTGTGCCGTCGTGCTTACGGTGTGTTACATTCTAAAATGTACCATACGAATACCTAATATCACAGTTTGATAACAACTGGAATGATTGTGACTGTAAAGTTGTAAACCAAATGATGACAATGTCATTCTTGAAGGCTCCTTGTATTAAACACGTACACCCATAATAACCATGCCCATAGCCAGGGGGGGCTCGTCCGTGTGAACGAGCCCCCTTTTGTTGAGAAAATGCTCTTTTGAAATCTATAAGAATAATCAGCTGGAATTTTACAGCTTGTTGCCCTTTTATACAAAAAACGAACCCCCTTTTCAAATTCCTGGCTATGGGCCTGATAACAGTTTCAGCTTTGTGAGTACAGTGCTGCCGGATCAGTCTTCCATGTGATTTAATCGTGAATATAGCAGCTTTATGATTAAATTCCGTAGTCCTATTTTTACAAAACCAATCAAGATTATTTTGAATTGATCTCTATCAAAAACTTTTACGCGACCCGCTGACTGCAGACTTCTTTTTGTGCACAACTCAACTCAACTTTATTTTTGTTTATAATCACCTTTTATCTTTATCATTTCCAAAGCTTTCTTCAATGGAACAACTTTTTTATTCATTTTTTTCAAGACTTGGTCTCTTTCTGTTTATTTTTATTGGATTTCTGGTAAGATCTTTCCATTTTTTCTTTGTTCCTCAGCCTACACCCATCCTCCGCATATCCTAACACACACATCGCATTGGGGCTTGCCACCTAGTGCGGGCAGCTCCTGGGCCTCTCTCTATTTTCCTCCACCTCCTTTCACACACGGGTTTTTCACTTTTCTTTGGTCCATTGTCGCTCCCTGCCCCTCGGAGTGTCTGCTACCCTTTTTCTCTTCCCCTCTTTTATTTTACTTTGGTCACTTTTTTTATTCACCCCTCACCCTTTTGTTTCCATCACACTTATGGAGACATCAGACCTAATTTTTTTCCCTCCATCTTCACAATGTTTTTTGAAGCGTCTCAAACAACCTTCCTCTCCCCCTCAGCTTGCAACTTCCCACCACCACTTCCCACCATAGCCAAAGTTTATCATTGTCTCCTCCCCCCTGGTGACTTGAGCCTCAAAACACTCTCCCCTTTAACCCTCACCAAAGCCCTGCAAGGCCTCATAGGTATCCCTGACCTCATAAAATGCCTTAGATCCAGAGACCTTATCAAATGTTCCACCTCCACCCAATCAAAACTCCTAGCTTCCACTACCCTTGCCAATACCGGAGTCAACATCTCCCCCTCCCCTCACCATTATCTCAACTCCTGCAGGGGAGTTATTAAATGCCCTGATCTTCAGGGCACCCACCCCCCCGCCTGAGGAAATCAAAACCGAACTCGGAGTCGCAAGTCGTCACAGACGTCCGGCGGCTTTCCCTCACCCGCAACAATACCACCATACAAACCAGCACGCATTTCCTCACTTTCGGCACCCCTCCTCCCTCCTCCATCCATGTCGGCTACCTTAATGTCCCCCTACATTCCAACCTCCCTCAGATGCCACAAATGCCAAAGATATGGCCACAGCAAAAACAACTGCCGCTCCCAACCCCTCTGTGCCTCTTGCGCCTCCCTCTCCTATGATATCACTACCTGCAACAACGAACCTAGCTGTGTAAATTGCTCTGGAGATAACTCCGCCTCCTCAAACTCCTGCCCCAAGTGGATCAGGGAGAGAGAGGTATCCAGGATAAAGACCCTTCAAAATGTTTCCTATCCCAAGGCCAGAAAGATCTTAGACTCCAAATTCCCAAACCAACTCAACCAAAATACCTGCACCTATTCCCAAGTCATCACCCACTCCAACCCTACCACCACCACAAACACAAACATCATAAACACATCCCCCACCCGCACTATCTCCAGGGGTGTCCAGACTGACATAATCCACTCAGAGAAAAAACACTCCTACCCCCCTTCTACCCATGCCCACCCCCCGCCCCCTCTACCTCTTCCTCATCTACCAACACCTCAGGCCCCTCTCACCACCACGCTGCATCCCTCCCCCACCCAAGGGAAAACCTTTTCACTACAAACAACCGTCCCAAAAGATCTCAACTCTCATAAGACCACCTCAACATGTCGAATAACCAGAGACAACCCACAAAACATCCACAGATCTCCTGCCAACCGTCATGGACCACCCCTAACTTCCGAATCCTTACCCTCTACCCCCCACCACTCAAACCCCAAAAACCCAACTTAACACCAACAGAACCCCTCATGAAACCATACCAAACCAAACCTTCCCAACTCAAAACATTATTAACAACCGCATATCTGTTTTATTTCATATTTGGTACAGTAATGATGTTAGCTAGTGTGTACATTTTCATGGTATAAAAACATTAAATTTCATTAATATGCATAGTGGGCAGGGCTTAATATGATTTTGCTGAAAAGAGCTTGTAAACACGATATTTCAAGAACAGTACAGTGGATTTATATCACATTTGGTACACGGACAGCCCATGGTCCGTAGATGTGCCCTATTGGTTTCGGTGGTGATATGCATATTAATGAGTGGGCGGGGCTTAATGGGTAAATCTTGAAATGCTCATATTTTAACAATCACATGTCTGTTTTGTTTCATATTGGATGTAATTATGATATTAGCTAGTGTGTACATGTTCATGATATAAAAAACATTGAATTTTATAGTGGGCGGGGCTTAAAATGATTTGCTGAAAAGAGCTTGTAATCATGATATCTAAAGAATGATAACTTGGATTCGACGTAATATGTCGTACACAGATAACCATTGGTCTGTGGATGTGCCTGATTGGTTTTGGTGGTAATACCATGCATATTGATAAGTAGGCGGGGGAAATGTAAATTTCTTCAAATATGATATATGAGCAACCGTATGTCTGTTTTTTATTATACTTGCTATGATAATATTGATTATCGTGCACATGCTAGTGTTGTCAATAGGTACATCTATTTTATTAATCTGCATGTTGGTTGTGGCTTATTAATAAATACCATGGAACAAAAATTTCATTATATACATTGACATGACAGTAAATACAAAACTTGCAAATCAATCAGCATGTGAAAAAAGTTTCAGAACCACAAAACCTTTTGATTCTGGATTCTAATCTATGTTACTTGTAAAAACATGCATTGTTACTAAAAAATCCAAAAATCCAAAATATATGGCAGGCGAGACTTACTAACTTCAAATTTCTAGTTTTATTTACAAACCCACTGGGAAGAATTCTGAATATTTTATGTAAATTTCCTTGTGAAACCGTAATAAATTCGCTGAAAACTATGAAAACCATTGTGCTTCTCTTAAATATGTTTTCTGCATTAGCCTTGGAGGAAAATAATGTCAAGCATCATTCAGAGTTCAAGTACTTGTAGAACCTTTTTATTCAAACTGGTAGTGAGTGAACAATTTCAGAATTCAAATCACTATCAGAAGTTCTCCACACAGTCAAAATATTTTATCATTGTATTCTGTGTATTGCCGTGTATAATTTTAATATGTCGTACTAGTCCCCCTTAAAGCTCTCTCTCAACATTTGTGCGATAAGACAGTAAATGCATGTCTATGTTGTAATCACAGTTAGAGGTGAACAATTACTTTCAAGAGGAGCCTAACTCTATCTAGGGTGTCCTTGTCGATATGGGAGGCTGCGAGTTGTCATCATAGATGCCAATTATACACGATGGAATGCACTCTGGATTGAAAGAAATCTATAAAGTCACTCGTAGACCCACTTTGTAAAATTTATTTTCCCTGAATATAGCAGCAAACAGGTGTCTTTGCAAATTTGTACAAATTAGTTGAAGCCAATCAAATGACATGAATGATATGTCAAGCATATTCAAACAGTAGAGGCATGCTGAGGGCCACATAGACCTAAGACCAGAGGCAATAATTGTATTCTGTCCTTCTCGACAAAATTGACAACCTTCCCAGAGATTCCCTTGCTCCCCACAACTCAATAGCCGAGCTCTTCCAGAAAACCCTCCGGATAAAATGATCTCTTTCCCTCATCATGCTTCCCTCTACAACCATATTTAGTCCTCCTCTCCCACCCCTCTTTCTCTACTTTTGTGTTTTCTTTCACCCATGCACTTCCTCTCTCAATCCCAGCTCTCTGGCTTTTAGTTCCTGTGTTTCTCTCAATTTCTCCCTGTTTTCTTTTCTTCCTACCTCTGGAGTGATCTAACCTCTCAAGGCACAATTTGACCCTTGCTGTGACAGTGTCGTCAAGCCCTTATTAAACAAACAAACAAACAAACAAACAAGATTGACATTTTGATTGAAGTTATTTCTGAAAGTCATATTTTATTCAAGGCTACAGCCCACCATTCAAAATGTATAAGAAATATTATTTATTGTTAGTATCATTATGATCTGTTCAAATTTATAAAGTACATTATATTATTTTCAGAAGGATTTGATAAACTATAGATTAGATTAAATGGAAAAGATTTAAGAACAAAGTTTTTGGAGGAAAATATACAGTACCAGTGTGATCTGTTCTGCAGGTTTAGCCATCTTACTTTTAACTAAATTAAGAAATCCCTGCTTCCTGTATAAGTACCATTTATTAGTGGAAGATTAGTGATACAAATTTGACAAATATTTGACTTTGTTATTGAAATGTGTCAACCTTTGCTGAAAAAAAAGAAAACATTCTTAGAAGTAATGACAACTTTTCTTTGTGGTCTACTGGTTTTACAAATAAATTGCACCAACTTCCAAAAACTGTTGGTAGGATTGAAGATAATGATGTACATTGGTATGGATATATCTGTAGCAGTCTTTAAATGAATTGGCATGAAATCAGAGCGATTTTGAGGTTTATGTCGTTTGAAAGATATTTCTAGAGCATGGGTGGTTTGCCAGTGACTCTTCAAGATTTTCTAATCAGTGTTTATTTGATTGAAATATGTCATTTTTTGCCCCTCCCCCCCCCCTCCACAGAATCAGGTTTGCCCCTTTAACTAAAGTCTCACTTACAAGCACCAATGTACTACAGTATTAGTGATGTTTATGTTACAGTAGCATGACTGAAAGAATTGATCATCACAAAAACATAAATTATCCAAAACAAAATCGGTTTCTGGAGACTTCACTTATTGAAAAAATTAGTCTTACTGAAATATAGCCTCTTCGATGCCTTAGTGCTTTCTCCTCAATGTAATTAATGTCCATGGAATATATACGTGTAAATGCCATTTTCCTCCCTGAAAATAAATATTTACAGGAACTATATAGCAAGAATGACCAGATGTAAGCGATCATCCATCATTCTTATCAATCAGCGAATCAAAGATTTAATCAATCTATAATTATATTTTGGGGAGAAAGAATGTATTTAATCCTTTTTGAAAGTACAGTAAGTTCTGGCAGATATGCAATGCTATCCAAGGTTGAATACGCGGCATGGTTTATAAATTATGTTCTTGTTGTTGATAGTGCAAATATTTTGTGCGCGTTGCTCAGCTGGTAACTTGAAATATTCTTGTTTATAATGAGAATGATGATTAACGATGAAACCTCTGCGGATAAATTTTGATTACTTACATAATTTTTCTTCCGTCTGTTCTGTGATTATTTCATTGAGGTGGGAATCCCATTAAGAGATTAGCTATGTATGTTGGTGATGTATTATTCCCATTTGCTTTTGGGTAATGATTCAACATGGAAGCATCGGATACATTGCTTCTAGGGGCTTCAATAACTTAAAATAGAAATTATCAAGCGGCTGTAGTTGTGCAATATATTGGTTTTGTGATATTTGTCTTGTTCTGTATTGGGTGATTGAATCTTCATTTTGTGTGTAATAAATGCATGTGTCATCTTGATTGTTTTATTAAATTCATTATGATTTGTTTGCACTGATTTACCCCTTTATGCACATTAAAAGATATATTATGCTGATTTCTTCATCATCAGTTCTGTATCTACACAGAAGAAAACCAATGAAGCTTTGAATATGTTGTTACTTCAACATACTTTAAGTAAGTTATATATGGGGTCCCTGGGTGATTACAACAACCAGCACCTTTGACTCCTGTTTTATAACAGAGTCAAGTACAAACTGTCAATCATGAAACTAAAAAAAATATCATATGAAAAACAATGTTGTTGTAGCTTGGGAGTGAAAATATTTATACTGCTTTGATCCTATGTGGAAACAGGTCAAGTTAGATAACAAGCATTCTTGTGTGGGTTTTATGCACTTATTTGATTTACTGTACTAAGACTAAGTACACCGTGTTGATAAATTTATATATTGTATGAATGGGTGGGATTTGGCCACTGACCGTAAAGGATGGTGGGGGGATGGGGAGGGGGGGGCGTAGCAAAGTCTCAGAATGCCTACCAAAGTAAGGGAAGGGAAAAAATCATAAAATCACAGTAAGATGCAAATCAATCACCATACAAAAGATATAAATATGGAAAAATGTGTGTGGCTGTATGGGTAATACATGTATCTTAGTATTCATGACAGCTGTTTTTGGTGGTGAGAATATTGTGACTTTGAAAAATTAAAGCTATGAGCAAAATATTTAAATTCTTTCTTGTTTCATAGTTTTGTACTTTCCTATTGCTACATATGCAGTATAAACTTAACATAATATTTTGTCTTTAATTTGAGATATCAGCCGTCATCGTTTAAAGCCTGCATCCCATCAAATTCTTTCCCACTTTCAACCTGCATCCCTTTGAATTTCTCTTCCTCTTCTCCATTAGGTTAAGTTCAGGTCAGTTCGTTCCCAAAATAGATCCAGCATTCAGAATACCAAGTGACACTTCATTGATTAGCTTGAACTGACCAAAGGACTAGAGTGGTGCATTTCACGTACAATCTCGTACTTGTCATGTGTGTATCACTGTAGTTGATGTGATGGGGCAGGCACTCAAGAGTCTTGAAGTGATGGCCAAAACTGAGATACATACATGTGTTTGTTGTTAAGAGAACTAAGATGCTCATAATCAGCTATTTTCTCAGAGAAAATTATCTGTCAATATTTATTGCATTAATTTGGAAATATAGTTGCTGAGTTGTTTCTTTTGGTAGTCCATTAAAGAATTTGTTGAAGTTTGACTTAAGTGTTTAACTATAGTAAACATATTTGTGACATAATACTGAGGACCTCCAATTTGTGGAGCTGGATAAAAAAAATGATCATGAGATTTGATTGTTTGGTTCTATATTGTATGTTTGACATTTAGTGCTTGTATTTTATAAACTTGATGTGAATGCCAATAGTGCATTTACCCTATTCGACGTAATAAGCGCCCGGGCCACTTACATGTATGGAAATAGAATTGCACCTCTTTTTAGTGTGAGCTGATGGAAGTGTTTGCTGTGGGGTTTTGGAAAATTAAAGACACTTTCAGCAGGTATATCTTTTTTAGAAAAAAATAAATAACATATCCCTGCTTTTAGGATGTGCCAGTATTCATAGTATGATAACTACAAATACTGGTGGATTCAAGGCAGAAGAAGAAGTCACAAATAAGCAAAAAATGTAACAAAACATGTCTTCAAATTAATTAAACAATTTATATTATCAGTCAAAAAATGTTGGGTGGGTGCCTATTAGAGCAGGGGCGCTTTAATGAATACATGCTTGTTCGATAAAATATTATGATCATCACATTCTGTAGAACTGACAGATTCTTCTTCATCCCAGACATGTAACTAAGGGAAATTGGCACAATGGAAGGGAGGCCGGGAAGAAGGGAGGTGGGGAGGGGGTGGGGAGGGGAATTTCTGCTGAAATAATATAAACAATGAAAGGTTAATTTTATTCCCAGAAACCTAATCTCTGGAAATTTTCATCAAAATTATTTTTGCCATTTATGTATTTGATTTTTTGGTTGTATCATACAACTGTTTGGTATATACACATGATTAGTTTACAATAGAGCACTGACATGTAAGTAGTTTACAACAGAGCTTCTTAATGAGACTGGCAAAATTTTGTTGTACTATTAAAATGACAATGTAACTTTTTACAGCAAAATAGTTCAATTTGCTTGACTTGAGCAAATATGCCGCTTTGGAGGGTTTTGATAACATAAGTACTTTATCTTCAGTACATTGAGCGAAATCATCAAAACACAGTGTTGTATCTTCCTGTGCTATAAACATGCTTATCATGTTTTTATTCATTTAAAGTGCTTGTGACAGTTTCTTGCTGTTGCAAAAGTGTGTCATCGCTTAAAGGAAACTTCATTAGAATGATAGACATAATAATTAGAAGATAAATAAAGAAATTTCACATCATACAAAACAATTTCGCATATATTTTCTAATTTGTTAAAACATTAAGTATGTCAATATAAACTTAAATGGGAGTGGCCATTTTGTTCATATGTCTCTCAAAATGATGTGATACACCCAGTGCAGAAATACTCATCTCTCAGCTCCCCTCCTTTTTCATTCTCTTGGTGACTTCAATAACCACAACCCCCTGTGGGGCTCCAATACCACCACCCCCAGAGGCAAGCTCATCGAAAACACTCTTCAAAAGCACAGCCTTTCCTTGCTCAACACTAACTCCCTGACCTGCCTTAACCCTGCCACAGGCTCCCTCACCTGTATTGACCTGTTTATCTGTTCTCTCAACCTCCTTGATTTTAGCTGGAAAATCACTACTGATCTCTGTGGTAGTGACCATTACCCTCTTCTTATACACTCCAACCTTCAAACCTCCAATGATCACACCCCCAATTGGAACTTCAAGAAGGCCAACTTGCTCCTTTTTGAAACACTCTGTGACTCTCATGTCTCCCCATCTCCTTGAGGGTGAGGATCCCATGTCAAACTTCAGTAACATCCTTATCAACATTGCCACCTGCTCCATTCCTAAAACCTCCAATCCCCCTAACCATCCCCCCTCCCCTAACCCCTGGTTCACCGATGACTGCAAAACCACCATCAAGAACATAAAAGGGCCCTCAGGAACTTCAAAAGTAACCCCACCACCCACAACCTTAACCTCTTTTGCATCAGCCTTGCCAAAACCAGTTTATATAAAGTGAAGTGGGCGGGGAGCGGGATTATGGCCCTCTGCTCTAAAATGAACTACTGTTTCGGGGCTGATACCAAAAACAAATTGAGTTGCAATGGGCTCAACAAAAAAAAAAATGCCATCAATGAGACACGTTATTTAAAATTACTCGAAACAAAAGAAACAGGGTTAGGGCAAAACAAAGGTTCTGGGTCAAAAAATATTCACGTATGGGTTGACTGACTAAAAATGCGGTTACCTATTTTTATCCCAAACAAAAAGTCCTCGACGATGGGATGTCGACTACTTATCTTGATATTTAATGGTTAATGATTAGGATTGGAGTTTGGATTAGTGGTATGTAATTTAGTGAGTATTTGAGTAACTTCGTTTCTGACCTTCTTACAAGAGATTGAATAATACATTATCGGGTAGGCTTTACGATTTGAAGTCATTGTGATGTTGCTCATATTTTGCTGTAATGATGTATAATATTTCAGATATGGTGATTATAAACTCAAAGCATCTTCGAAGATAATCAAAAATTACAATTGCCATTAAATTTGTTCTTTAGTATTGAAGGAGATGGAGACCATGGAATTAACAGCCAATGTGAAATTTCATTGTTGTGTTATATGATATAAACCAACCTCTTAGTTTGTTCATAAATGTTAAATGATTCATTTGACAGACATGGTCCAAATCTTGTGGTTGTTATTGTGTGGGGTTTTATATATTTTGGTAATACATACTAGCTATGGCCTGGACCATCTCCATCTTTTGAAAGGAATGTTGTATATTTGTTGTGTAAATGAGTTTTTCACTCAATATTGAATGTAACCATAAATTTCATAAACCGTTTCAACCCTCAAAGACAACTGTATTCATAATGAGTTATATGAATACACCATGGCTATTGGTAAAGCCTCTATAAGTGTCATGAATAACTTGTAATAAAGTGTCAATCATAACTTGAATTAGTGTATAGTCTGTAGAATGTGAATATTTATATTTCATATTGCTACTGAATATTTATATTGCTACCGTTATTGATGTATATGAACCTTTTATATAGGTTAATGGAGAAATAATCTAGTGGTAGTACCAAAAAAAAAAGAAATGTATATAATATGATAGCTATGCTTTTACCTTTTAGACAATATTGATAAGTTGTCTTATTGCTTGTTAAATAGCTAGTGTATATAACAAATGATTGATTGGTGGTATATCCCCAATGAATATACAACAATGACAATACATGGTGTGGGTTACTTACATTAAAATGGACAACAAAACACAAGCTGTTGAGTTGCTTTTTTTTTCTTTCTAATCTTGACTCTTTCTCAATTGTGAAATCATACCTCGTATTCGAAACAAAGTTAATGGAATCCTCATTCCTTACACAAAACATACAAATTTGCATTTACTACAACAAAATTATACAGAACAAAGCAAATTCGAAATAACTATAAAAAAATGCACAACACAAAAATTAAAATTTTCACATTCACTACAAAAATATATATATATATATATATATACTCAACACAAATGTCCCCTTTACTTACAACAAAAATAGTCACAACACAAAACAAAATCACATTTAGTAAACAAAAAAATACGCAGCAGAAAAATGTTCATTTCCCATTAACTGCAACGAAAATATACACAACACAAAAATACAAATGCACATTAATAAAAAAATATATTATATAGGCCTACACAAAACAAAACAACAACTTAAATAAAAAATCAAATTAACTACAAAAAAAATGCACACAAAATTTTCACATTTAACTAACAACAAAAATGCACAACACCAAAAAAAAAATGAAAAATCACATTTACTACAAAAAAAAAAAAAAAAACACAACATAAAAAATAACATTCACTACAGCAGAAATATACTCCAAACAAAATTTTACTACAAAATAAAAGAAATATTCACAAAAAAGTAATATACAGAAAACAAGAAATAAACTTTGTTCGCTGTACAGCAAAAATTTATCTACAAGACAAAAAATGTGTATATACCACAACAGAAACACACACGTAGTCTACCCTCACTGCAATACAAATATATACATTTATACAAATAAACACTAGTCTCATCGTACATGTACTACATCAGAGTTGTATACACTCATGATGAATTGTACATTTGATTCTTAACATCAGTAAGAAATTGGGGATAATTAATGAGATTACAGCTCGACTTTGTATCCCGATTGGAAAGACGGGTAGCATCTGCACCTATAACCAACCTGACTCGCTCGCCCTGCATATGATACTCCTTTGGTGATGTCTCCGTCATTGCCCCAAACGCCCCTTCAACCTATCCACAGATATCCCTGTGCCCTGTGGAATTCACCCATCTTTTGGTAATGCCTGCTATGAGATTCCTATCCCCGACTATTCTCATGACCCCACGGGACATCTAAAATGCTTGTCGTACTTTGCTACATATGGGGAAGACTCCATGACCCTGCCGACGCCAAACGGTGGCGCTAGCCTAATGTGTTTGCAGCCGCGCCACATCAAAATCAGGTGCAAACTGCCATATACTACTAGCAGCATCCATGTTACAACTTAAAGCTTCGATAAAGAATAGAATGAGATTGTATAATGCAGTTTTCGTTAGTTGGTTTATTTTTGGTTCCAATGCTTATAGCATAAGGAACCTATGCAGTCATGCTGGCATGTGTATGTATGTGTGTATGTCTGTGACAGAAAGGTTGTACAGTAAGCATGATATCTCAAGAACAATACACTTGATTCATGTTATATGTGGTACACAGATAGGTATGTATATGTGCCTAATTGTTTTGGTATTGATGTCATGCATATTCATAAGTAGGCAGGGTTTAATGTAAAATCTTGAAATACTCATATTTTAACAACCAAATGTCTGTTTTGTTTCATATTTAGTATAATATAATTATGATGCTAGCTAGTGTGCACATGTTCGTTGTTTAAAAACAATGAATACCATTAATATACTTAATGGGTGGGGCTTAATATGATTTTGCTGAAAAGAGCTTGTAAGTAAGCACGCTATCTTAAGAATGGTAACGTCAATTCATGTCACATTTGGTACACAAATAGTCCATGATTTGTAGATAAGCCTTATTATTTGTGGTGTTGATGCATTTTAATAAGTAGGCAGGACTTAATGTAAAAACCTTGAAATGCTCATATTTCAACAATCACCTGTCTGTTTTGTTTCATATTTGGTATAAGTAAGTTGTTATCTAGTGTGTATATGTTCATTGTATCAAAACGGTAAATTAATATTAAAATTAATATTATGCATTAATATGCATAGTAGGCAGGGCTTATATGAATTTGCTGAAAAGAGCTGGTAAACACAAAATCTAAAGAATGATTAACTGGAATCATGTCATATGTGATACACAAATAGCCCATGGTCCGTATTTGTGTAGTATTGATTTTGGTGGTGATGTCATGCATATCAACTTAATGTAAAAATTGTCAAATGCTCATATTTTAACAACTTCATGTATGTTTTGATTCATACTTGGTATATTTTCATTGTTAGTTAGTGTATAAATATAGTGTAAAATAGTTGAATATCATAAATATACATTCTGGGTGGGACTTAAATGGTTTTGCTGAAAATAGCTTCAAAATACAGAATCTCAAGGACAATATATTGGATAAGGTATGGTACACAGATAACTCATTGTCTGATTGTCTGCCCTATTGTTTTTGGTGGTGATGTCATGCATATTGCTTGAAGTGGGAGGGGGGAGGGGGCTTAATATGAAATATAAAAGTTTTGTCAACAGGTTCTATTTTATTGATGTATCATGTACATGGTGAGGATTGTTATGAATATGTTATTTAGCATATTTCATTATATGCAATGCCAGTTAGTATAAAACTTGAAAATCAACCAACAATGAAAGAATGTGTTGGAACCACTAAACATTTTGCTTTCCTGGTTTAATTCTCTATCATGTATCAAGCTGGAATATTTGACCTAATGTCTCCTTTAATGACGTTGCATTTGAA
This sequence comes from Chiridota heheva, assembly GCA_020152595.1. NCBI lineage: Eukaryota > Metazoa > Echinodermata > Holothuroidea > Apodida > Chiridotidae > Chiridota > Chiridota heheva. The sequence goes on along the minus strand of JAIGNY010001548.1, from coordinate 514,879 downwards.
TTTAGCACATGCAGTAAAATATGATGACCATGTTGACATTGAATTTTTGTATAGAGAACAAGTCAGATTTTGTGCATTTTGAATAAACCTATGTACTAAGCAAAAATGCAGTTTCTACGCATGTCAAATAAAATGCTTTAGAACTGGGATTTTTATTTCCAGTTGCACCACTCTAGACGATAAGGGTACAAAACATAAGAAATCAGTTATTCTGCATATCAACAAAAGTAGGATGAAATGTGCCTTAAGTTTTGTCCATAAATTCTGTTTTTGTGGTATAGTTAATACCAAAGGTGAAGAATTTGTTTGATGTATGCAATTTTAAGGGAAATTAAACATTACTTGAAGCTCTAGTAAGTAATATGGAAGCTTTCATTGCTGCCCATTTTCCTCAGTATAGTGAAGTTGTTCGTGTGAAATCCTACTTCAAAATTAATATTGCAGGCATAATCTTTCGTAAATCACGCAATGCATTAAATTCCCAGGAGGAATGGCAACCATGATTTTTAAAGATTTAATCTGTATTGGTGGATCGGGATGCACTCCCACTTCTCCACAGCCGACAACATTTTCTCAATTGCCAGACACACCATCCCACCTACACCCACCTGGACTATTCACCTTCCAAGGTTTACCTTGGTCTTTCCTCCACAAAAGCTCTCCACAACCCAGCCTTCTTCCACTCCAAGTACTGCCAACTCAGTAGACATTTCCATGACTACTTCTCCCTTCCTCTTCACCGCTGGCTCCACATGGGAAGGCTCCTCTGCAGCCACCGCTGCCTGTCCTGGCCTCACCCTCTCCTCAAGGTTACCCGGCGGCACCTCTATCTACTCTGCTGAGGCGAAAGCCATCCTCCTAACATTAAACTTCATAGAACTCTCTTTCCGCCCCCGTTTCTTTATCTTCTCTGACTCTAAATTCATCCTCACTGGCATCCTCAACATACTCTGGCCCAACCCTCTCATTCTACAAATCCTTAACAAACTCCACACTCTTTCCTTCCTAGGAAAGAAAATTATTTTTTTCTGGATTCGCAGCCACATCGGCATCCCTGGCAATGAGAAAGCTGACAGAGCCACCAGCAAAGCTTTGTCAAATAACATCTCTCCTTTTCCTATTCCACACTCAGACCTCCGTCTCTCTATCTCCAACTACATTAACAAAACCTGGCAAAACTCCTGGAATCACGAAACCATTCACACCAAACCCAAAGTCGGGACCAACACCCTTCTGCACAGTCGCAACCGCAGGGAAGACATTGTTGTCACCTGCATCCACCTCGGCCACTCCTCTCTTACTCACTCCCATCCGGCTCCCCTGCCCCTCTCTGCCCCCCCTCTGTATAGAGACATGTATACACCACACATACCAAACAGATCTTGATGTAGATATGCATTTACTTCTGAGCATTTCCCTCTTTTTGTGTCCTGTATTGATTGAATGTTTACATGTAATATGCTTTGTTAGATAGTGGAGTGTGATGGCATATGCCCTTGGAGCTTTGGTGAGGCCCTAATACATGCGGGAAATATGCTTAAGTGAACATGACACCTCAGGGGGTTTCTTTTTTCTGATGGGTTCTGAATCTTTTTTTATTTTAAGTGTACTGTATCTTTAGCCATTCTGAAATTAAAAAAGACCTTGGATTTAACAGTTGACCTATGTTTTGGCCTCTTCCACTGGAGAACTGGAAATCTTTATAATACAGATTAATTCTAGTTTGATTACTTGCATGAACTGTAACAGAGGATACAAAATATTGTACATTTGATAATATAGTATGATTTTCATGGACAAAAAAACTGATGTTTAATCCAATTAAGCCCTCAGTGCCAACCACATATTCAGCTGAAAGGTTCTGAGAATTCTTTTGTAGAGTATTTACTTCTATGTTCTATTTATAAGAAACTTTTAAAACATATGACTTAAAAAAAAATCATATTTGTAACAAAATATAACTTATAGTATTAAGTTGCATGTATACAATACATCCTAATCCAGAATTAGGATGTAGAATAGCTATATTGGTACTGTTTGTATAACAGTAGGAATTGTTCAAGAATAAAAGTAGGGAGTGTGTTGATCATTTGCATTCATTATAAATTCTGGATTAGGATGTATTGAACACATGCAACTTAATATTATAAGTTATACTTTGTTGCAAAAATGTTTACTTTTTAAGTCATATGTTTTGAATCATAATTATGTCTTCAGATAAGTTTTTTTAGTCACAGACAGGGTTTATGAAGCAAATGGGCAGGGGAGTATGTCCTACCACTCCAACTTTTTGTCAAATCATTGCCAGTCTGCAGGTAAATCTGTAGACAAGTAAACTTCTGTATAGTACAGTTCCGTTGTTTGGCATGGCGTGCCCATGCTTCCTCCTACCTCCCTCCCCCTCCCACATCTTACTTCAGCATCTCTCAAACGTTTACATGAACTGTTCTATTTTTCAATACCTCCATAGCCCCTGATAAGTACTTCATTTTGTGAATAAGACAACTACATACTGTACATGTTGGGAGTTTCACATATAGACGACCCACTCCTGTTTCCATATATCCAACATAGAGTACATGGATCAGGAATCAAATGTAGTTTCTATCATTGTAGTGATTCTTGTAAGATAAATTACATTTGATCTGCTGACCAGTCACTAAACAGGAAGAAACTTTCTTCCTTTTTATGAAAACTTGATCCACTTATAGTACCTCATAAACCGTCATCAATTTTCACTTTATCACCAGGTTAAAGGGCTACTTCAGAGGTACAGTATGTGGTCTATGGAAAGCCTGACATGAATATTCCCATGGTTTTTTGTAAAATTTTATTTGAAAGAGCATACTTATAGAGCCAATTTGGTATAAAAATCAGTTTGATATATCTGTTCAGGAGATATAGATTTTTAGAGATTTCCCAATTGCATTTTAAAGTTTTTGTACAGTATGATGAATTCACGTTGATGATGCCATACAGTCATAGAGGCAATTCCATCGCAAAAGTTTATGTATTTCATTGAATGTTAATTGGTTGTTTCTGTATGATTCGAAACAATTTTTCAAAAGTTATTGAAGTAGGGTATATTTGGCAATGTATGTAAATACCTAATTTTCATCAATTTATTTTTCTAGCAGGTTTTACTAATAAAAAGAGATGATAGATTTTAATGAAATTCATCAACTTTGTGGGAGAGTGTGTTGCTGTGATGTCATACTAAGCCTTTTCATATTTGTTTATTTGCATTTTTTGTGAACCTTCAAATTTGAATATCTCCTGGTAGGAATAACATATCAACATGATTTTTGTACTAAATTGTTTCTGAAATTTATGTTTTTCTTATGAAAGGTTATAAAAAAACTGGGAATATTCCTTTAATTCCTTTACACGTTCATTCTAAGCACACTTCTATAACAACTTTCAGCTCAGATCATTGATCTCATTAAAGGATAAATGGAGAAATTGACATTTGAAAAGCATTGAAAAAAAACAGGCTAATTTATATGAGGGCTACAAATCAAATATAACCTAGAAAATATTGTAGAAAGTGGGATTGCAGTCTCAAAAAGTTATAGGAAAGAGAAATGTAGTTAGTCAGGTAAAATGTCACAGATGGTCATATTTAACATTTTCATGGATTTGATTGAAATTCACCCAGAGCTACAGTAATGTAACAGAACACATGCAAACATATTAACCAAATGAAGCACAATATATCAATATGTGACAAACAAAATCATTAGTAATAAGATATTTATTGATCTATTTTTATGAACAGAATGAATATCTGTGGCTTCAGGTGTATACAATTTGAAATCCCTGTAGAGAAATTAATGAATGTTTTGTAAATGGTTCCAAGTGTATATGACCAAGTTGGAGGTAACAAGTTATATTAAACTTGATGGAAGAACCATGGGATGGGCTAAAAAGCGTACCAAAATGTAGTTTTACAGGTATTTTGCAATTGATAATTCATTGTTATCATATTCATTTAATTATTTGCGATATGTGAATTGGCAGCTCTTTTCATTTCATGTAAAGCACTTCTGTTAGAAAAGAATTATGTTTTGCTTGTTCCATAAGTCTTGGGAGTATTATATTTAAAGATTAATGTTGAGGCAGAGTGTTTATATACATGTTTAATGCACTGGGCAAAGGACTTTGGGTTGAGTGGAATGGCCTGAAGTGCCATTCACGAGTGCAAAGTCCTTTGAACAGTGCATAAAATGCGTATATAAACATGATGTCAAGACATGAATCTTTTTATAAAGTTTTCATGTTAGATTGTTTAAAATGCATAAAAAAACAACTAAAAAGAATGAAAAACAAGAAAAGCTATATTTTATCACTTTAATGAAATAATTACCTGTTTTGAAAATGAAATAAAGCAAATAATTATGGTCGTGCACCAACAGTAATTAATGCACAAGTCATAACAATGCAAATACTCCATAGAAATTTTATACCAAAAAATAATGCCTTAGATATTTTCCTGCTCTACATTGAAATGTGCTATAACTCTTTGCTACTGATCATAATATTCATATTGCAAATATTGTTCTCATCCCCTATTTTGGTATTGATTTTTGTGGTAAGGTGCAATGGATATGCCTCTGATTTATCGATCTTTCCAATTTAAGAGCAAAGTATTGTTTGGTAAAAAGAGAACATCTTAAACTCGTACAGGGATAATGTTTCATACTTATTCCTGGACATGCTGTCGTTACATGGATCTTACAAGTGCCAGAATCACTGCTGTAAGGGATGCCATCCAGAAATAAAATTAAGATTGAAGAAAAGCGTGCTTTTCTCATTGATCATGATAGTGTTATCTATTTCGTGGTGTGTGTTAAGTTGATCAGTGTTTTCTATTTATGGTGTGTGTATTAAGGTGACTAGTCTTATCTATTTCATGGTGTGTATCAAGGTGATTAGTGTTATCTATTTCATGGTGTGTATATTAAGATGATTAGTGTTATCTATTCATGGTGTGTGTATTAAGGTGATTAGTGTTATCTATTTCACGGTGTGTGTATTGAGGTAATTAGTTTTATCTATTTCATAGTGTGTGTATTAAGATGATTGGTGTTATCTATTCATGGTGTGTATTAAGGTGATTAGTGTTATCTATTTATGGTGTGTGTATTAAGGTGATTAGTGTTCTATATTTCATGGTGTGTGTATTAAGGTGATTAGTGTTATCTATTTCATGGTGTGTGTATTAAGGTGATAAGTGTTATTTATTTCATGGTGTGTGTATTAAGGTGATTAGTGTTATCTCTATTTCATGGTGTGTGTATTGAGGTGATTAGTGTTATCTAGTTATGGTGTGTGTATTAAGGTGATTAGTGTTATCTATTTCATGGTGTGTGTATTAGGGTGATTAGTTTTATCTATATCATGGTGTGTGTATTAAGGTGATTAGTGTTATCTATTTCATGGTGTGTGTATTAAGGTGATTAGTGTTATCTATTTCATGGTGTGTGTATTAAGGTGATTAGTGTTATCTATTTCATGGTGTGTGTATTAAGGTGATTAGTGTTATCTATTTCATGGTGTGTGTATTAAGGTGATTAGTGTTATCTATTTCATGGTGTGTGTATTAAGGTGATTAGTGTTATCTATTTCATGGTGTGTGTATTAAGGTGATTAGTGTTATCTATTCATGGTGTGTGTATTAAGGTGATTAGTAATTATCTATTTCATGGTGTGTGTATTAAGGTGATTAGTAATACCTATTTCATGGTGTGTGTATTATGGTGATTAGTGTTATTTCATAGTGTGTGTGTATTAAGATGATTAGTGTTATCTATTCATGGTGTGTGTATTAAGGTGATTAGTGTTGCCTATTTAAGGTGTGTGTATTAAGGTGATTAGTCTTATCTATTTCATGGTGTGTGTATTAAGGTGATTAGTGTTATCTATTTCATGGTGTGTGTATTAAGGTGATTAGTATTATCTATAAGGTGTGTGTTTGAAGGTGATTAGTGTTATCTATTCATGGTGTGTGTGTGTATTAAGGTGATTAGTGTTATCTATTTATGGTGTGTGTATTAAGGTCATTAGTATTATCTATTTCATGGTGTGTATATTAAGGTGATTAGTGTTATCTATTTCATGGTGTGTGTATTAAGGTAATTAGTGTTATATATTCATGGTGTGTGTATTGAGGTCATTAGTTTTATCTATTTCATGGTGTGTATTAAGGTGTTTAGTGTTACCTATTTCATGGTGTGTGTACTAAGGTGATTAGTGGTAACTATTTCATAGTGTGTGTATTAAGGTGGTTAGTGGTATCTATTTCATGGTGTGTGTATTAAGGTGATTAGTGTTATCTATTTCATGGTGTGTGTATTAAGGTGATTAGTGTTATCTATTCTAAGTGTCATCTATTTCATGGTGTGTGTATTAAGGTGATTAGTGGTATCTATTTCATGGTGTGTATTAAGGTGATTAATGTTATCTATTTCATGGTGTGTGTATTAAGGTCATTAGTTTTATCTATTTCATGGTGTGTATTAAGGTGTTTAGTGTTACCTATTCATGGTGTGCGTATTAAGGTCATTAGTGTTATCTATTTCATGGTGTGTGTATTAAGGTGATTAGTGTTATCTATTTCATGGTGTGCGTATTAAGGTGATTAGTGTTATCTATTTAATGGTGTGTGTATTAAGGTGATTAGTGTTATCTATTTCATGGTGAGTGTTTAAAGGTGATTAGTGTTATCTATTTCATGGTGTGTGTATTAAGGTTATTAGTGTTATATATTCATGGTGTGTGTATTAAGGTGATTAGTGTTATCTCTATTTCATGGTGTGTATGTTGAGGTGATAAGCGTTTTCTATTCATGGTGTGTGTATTAAGGTGATTAGTGTTATCTATTTCATGGTGTGTGTATTAAGGTGATTAGTGTTATCTATTTCATGGTGTGTTTATTAAGGTTATTAGTGTTATCTATTTCATGGTGTGTGTATTAAGGTGATTAGTGTTATCTATTTTATGGTGTGTGTATTAAGGTGATTAGTGTTATCTATTTCATGGTGTGTGTATTAAGGTGATTAGTGTTATCTATTTCACGGTGTGTGTATTAATGGCAGCTGGTGGAATTGTGGAGCTTTTGTGTAACTGCTGGGAGGGCTCTTCATGTAGATGTAACTTTATGTCTAGTGTTGTAGGAAAACAATTATGACAGACAATTCAAATTGTTGCAAAGTGATCAATTTTTAACTGATTTTGATGGAAGCGTTTTACTACTTTTTTGGTTTAAATAGGTGTTTAAGCAATTTAGCTAACGTAATTACACATCCATATACCTTTAAACACTACCTAAAATAACAAAATAGAACTCTCTGCCTTTGTCCTATCTGTGGGAAAAATGTAAAAGCGTATGATAGAGCAGTATATGACATCAATGAGTAGGTATATTCCTCGGATCACATCAAACTGCTTGTCACCTGTCTCATGCTAGTTTTCCAGACATTTCATCACTTTTATTAGATATGAATTTGAAGCCAGGGGCATGTTCAAGAGGACATGCATGTTTTTTGTTGTTTATCAACCTCTGCTAAAAACTTTTGTCTAGGATTTGTATTGCAGCAGGTTATACATTTTTTTTTGATACTGTAGTTTGTATTTAAATAGTTATGTATTCACAGGTGTTGTCCTATTTGTTTTGTGAAGTAAATATATTATTTGTCCGAAGGGACAAGGAGTGACAATTTCGCCTTACCAAAGATTTGCTTGTCATTGCTTTTTGTAGTTAAGGTAAGGAGTACAAACAATGAACAATGAAAAGGATGCATCATTTTTTTTCTTCCCTCATCCACATTTGCCCTTCCATTTAAAATCTCTTACAGCTGCCTATATAGATGCATACTTAGTTACGTAAAGTATCACTATAATTTGAATTACATCAGTGTATGAAACACATTAATATGAAATTCATTGATGTTTATTCCATATAATTCTTATGAAAAGTATGTTCACTTGCTCATAGATCATGAACTCAAGTAACAAATATTGCAGTCTTATGTTTGGTGTTCCGTGTGAAATCTTAAGATTTGTGCAAACATTTCAACATGGAGCGTTTTTCATCATTTGACATCTTGACAAACAATCTTTGCAGTTTCTTTCTATTTTCCAACTTTCCATCAACCACTAGCGATATTAAAATGTTTGATTTATTTGCCATCTCTTAGCTCTGGAAAAGCAATCATATGAAACTCAAGCCGCAAAATTCTCCAGCTCTCTAGTGTCTCAGTTCACTCTGGTTTCATTCAGTTATTAAAATATGTAGCAAGTTGTTTGAAAGACCGACAATTGGTCGTTAGCCTTCTTGAAGTTATTATGTTGAAAATAGAGTTGTTGTTGTAATTGTTTCTTTGTTAGTATGTATCAGTTTTCACTTTATGAGGCAATATATCTATATTGTTATTCCAATTAGTATGATCTTTAATCCTCTTGCCTCGTGAATCAGCGATCATAAGTTAAAAAAGTGCATATTTTTAAAGGTTTTTTAAAGAAATTTCTGCTTATTTCTGTGTATTTCACATGTACTTTGATTTTGGCATACAGTACATGTCGGAAATGGAATGAGGCTGATTATCTGCATGTTGAGGCCATATAGAAGGGTATCGTAAATTAAACAAGGTAAGTGTAAGCAATTTATTAACTGGCGGAAGATGAATATACTGTCATAGGCAGAATTGTGGGGAGGGAGGGGGAGGGGGTGTTGGTGGGTCATTCCCTCGCTTTCTATGTGAATTTATACAAAATTTTGTATGGCGACTTTTGTATCTTAATGTGATTTGCCACCATTACTTTTGGGAGGCAAATTTTTGGCAAATTTTGTGACTTGTCTCCTCTCCTCCACTTTAACACTTTGGGTAGGTGGATCTTACTGATGCATACAATCAGGTATGTGAGACTTGCGCTTTTACATGGAAAAAACACGTTTTTGTTACCCTCTGTCTCAAGTTTTTCTATTGACTTGCATGTTTTCTTCTACACCAGATCAATACGAATGTTGTACACTCTCGCAAAGCATTCTTGCTCAGATCGGAAGAAATTTACCTGATATCGAGAAATTACGTGATTTCGAGAAACTTTTTGGGAATAATTGAACTCATAAGGATATAGCTTAAAGATACAATGAGTGTAGAAATTGCGGACATTATGTGAATTTTGATAGTTCATCATCAAATTTGAGAACAAATCTAAGGAATCGGTTTGGAAAATGGTAAATTTTAGTGCAGCATACAGTGTACAGATTACACATACTAAACGTATTGAGCTTCATTGTAAAGTGACTATCGATAACAGCGATATTTTTTCAGTGTATTTGTGTGAGAAATGTCAGGAAAAAAAATCAAATTATTAATCATGGATCAAAGTCTGACAGTAATTTAGATAAGTCAAAACAACCATTATTAATAAGGGTGCACTGCATACACGCATATTACAGTAGGCCCATCTATCTGAAAAAAAATAATTGGTGGTTGTTAATTTGATTAATAATTTCTCAAATAAGACTGAATACAAATCTTTTTCATTTTTTTGAAATTTATGTTATACATATGTAAAAGCAATGAATTGCCTTGATTTCAAGGAACTTTCAGTGGTCAGGTAGTTAATAGCATTGACACAAATGGTTCAATGACAAATGGTTCAATTACACATATGGTTCAATGATGCAAATGGTTCGATGACACATGGTTTGATTTACACACATGGTTCAATGATGCAACTGGTTCAATGACACTTGTAGATTATTATATACATGGTTCAATAATGCAAATGACATATATGGTTGAATTATATACATGTTTGGTTCAAAGATGCATATACATGGGTCAATGACACATTGTTCAAGGACACAAATTGTTCCAGGCTCAAGTGCTTCAATGACACATTGTGAGCAAACACAGTGTTAATTTCATTTGTCCCTGGCCTTGTAATTCCAAGAGCGCTTTAAAGGAGTTTCTACATTGCTGGAGCTTGATATTGTTGTCTGTCACTAAGTAGCATTTATCTGTATGTTTCATCAACCTTTTGATGATAGAAGCATCACACTTTTTTTATAGTGATAGGTGCTGGGGAATTCCTTCCTCCCTCTCCACCACACACAAACCAACACTTTTCCTTGATTACGAGTTGCAGAGCCAGCTTTTGTCCTAGAATACCCTAAAAGGTTAAGTTAGATATTTTTTCAGAGAAATAAGTAGTGAAACATTTTCTTTTTGGCATGCCAGAAGTAAGTTTTTTCACATTGGCACATTTAAACAGTCTATGTGTTGTCTAGCACAGATTTTTATTTTTGGCAAAGGAAGGAATGTAGAACTTGACTGTCATCAGAAATTGTACGTCTGTCCGCATTGATGAATGTTTGATTAGTCTTTCTGCATACGCATTGCCAGATGCAAGCAATCTATATCATCAATTAGTATTAATCCCAAAAATTGATACAATTTCCTGGAGCTGCTGCAACCTTTGATCTTTCTTAAATTACTGATGCTTCTCACTTTGGTGTTGTTTGAAGTGTAATTATCAGTTTACATACACAAACGAAGCTGTATGGGTAGTGCAAATGGTTTATACCCCATGATAATTACATAGGAATGTAACATTTGAATGTTTATTGGTTTGTGGTATAGTTCTGATACAGATACTATATCTGTCAAAATTAAATGCCTGCCTATTAAATACTGTTCTTGGGGATTTAACATTTTCACTTTGTTGACTAAAACATCATTCAAAATCTTATCAGAAAATTTTCCATTTTGATTTGAAATACAAGTCCTTAATTGACGATGTCATACACATCAGGATTAGTTACAAACTTAAAGCATTTCTTAAAGTATTAGGTAATTGCTTGCTTGTTACCTTTAAGTAACCATATATTTTACATATACTAACTACAGCTACCGATTTTTCAGTCACAGATACATGTATCTTGTCACCTAAAGGCGATAACAATGACAGTTTTTAATCAAGAAACAGACTTATTTCCATGCAAGGTACTTTATCTCCTCATGGTTTAAACTCTAAATTTGATCTTTTATGAGTTCCTTTTTATGTTGTCAAGGTTGTGCTTTTTTCTGTATTGTTCATTGATGCATATTATCTTCCTAAGTACGTTGTGTGTGCAGTTTTTAGTTAGTATTATGTTCACTGGTTATAGCACCAAAAGCAGCCGCAGAGTTTAAAGAATTTGGTGGTACGTTCCAACATATCGCGCAGGATGCCTGGACGAGGTAATAAACCCTGCAGGAAGCCATGTTGTCAAATCTACAGAACAGGGGTGATGTGATCTCTCCTACTTGTACAGGAAATAATTCTTGCTGCAGTGTTTATATTTTCTGTAATTTATATAACTGTGTCTCAGGGACACCAAACAAGAGAGAATTACACATATCAATTTTTGATGAGATGAATGCATGGATAAGAGTTTCAGTGCTCTTCCTGTTAAGATATTTTTTCATATGACTAATTTTCTATAGCTGGTAATTAGCAGACCTGCAAAGGATGTTAATATGATTAATAGGGACCTTTCTTATCTTTCTCCTCTTTCTGTTTTTCGGGAAGATCTTTCCGCTTTCACTTCCATTTCATTAGTCCTTTTCTTTTGCTATTTTTATTTTATATGATAAATAAAAAAAATAAAAAAAATCTTTGTTTTAAGTATCAGCGTTCGCGTATTTCTTTCTCGTTTACTTGTGACAGTGTGCAATTTATGCCGGTATTATACTCTGCATGCCGTTTCCCCTTTGTGCCTACTATTTTGCGCATACGTTTTTTAAGCACTCTTGTGTTAACATGCAAGCTATCATCGCTGTAACCTCTCGTCATTTGACTTCATACCACTGGAGGAGACTAGAGTCTTTGAAATATTTGGTTTATAAAAAGTTATGTTGGCTTTAGACCTTGTTATTTTTTCCAATTTTGTTATATATAATATATTATATATATACATATATATATATATTTATATATATATATACATATGTATATAATATAGTATAATATAATATATATATATATATTATATATATATATAATATAATATACATACATTTTTATATAAATATATATATATATATATATATATATATATATATATATATATATATATATATATATATATATATATATATATATAGAGTACATTAATACTAGTGCATATAGATTTCTGAAAGAAAATGTGTTTATTTACAAGCTGCTGCAAGTACTGTATGGGATGTTTGTGTTGACATGTGTGTAAAGCTCATAATAACAAGCTGTTGTGTTGCTGGTTCATTTCAATTGAATGAGCTGAAAGTGATGGTAAATTTGCAACTGCTTTGGTCCTTTTGGGAAGCTAGTTGGTCAATTGTCAAACAGTCAAGGCTACATTATGTAAATATGTGTTAAAAAATACATCAAAAATATTTGAAATTATAAAAGCTTGTTCACCAATACAATTTGATATAAAAAGCTACTAAAGATTTTTGTATTGTTAATTTTTGGGAAGCGTGATGAAATTGAAGATTATGTACATGTTTTTTAAACAAGTTATGCCTGTATATTATGAAGATTGAATGATTTATGCAGGATGATCTGTGACATTCAATAACCTTTACACCCTATTACTTCCACTAGTGACATGTTGAATGTAAATCTTCAGGGGAAGGTAAAATATGAAGAAAAAACAAACACCCAGTGCAATCATGGAATTGTTCTTAAGCATGCAAAAAAAATTAAAATGAAAGATCTCATTCCTCACAAGGATTATCGTCAGTATCAAAAAAAGATATATTGGAAGGGTAAATGTATATTTCTAAGCATAGATTTGTAAGCCCAACATTTTTTAGGGTAAAAGTGTTTACCTCGTAAAGTTTTTCATATGTTGGTAGAATTTGATTAATGTTAAGAAAATAAAAAATTGCCTATAAAGACATTTCTTTGCTTTTCATGCTTTCTGTGCACTTTTCACTGACTTGTGTTCTAATGCTGCCACAAGTACACTTCAGTATTATTTATGCACACTGTTTGTGTAAGTTATTGTACTTCTAAAGCTGTAACCAATTTGAATCTTAATTTCACATTCACTGAGGCAAAGAACAACACAACTGATATTTGAATTAAAAACTAAAAAACTTAATAAGCTTATTTGATATTGCGATCCAAAAAACAGGTTACATGTTTTGATATTAAGAAAAAAGCTACCTTCTCAATCTGTTTGCATTTTCAGAAAAATACCTATAGTAAACAGTCAATTAGTCGCTTAACATTTGATCATTCTTGCATAACTTATGGTAAACAGTCAATTAGCCGCTTTACATTTGATCATTCTTGCATAACTTTTGAATATGCGCTGAGTTGTTACCTCCGCCAATGAAGTTGGAGGTTACAGTATGTGTTTGCCTCTGTTTGTCTGTTTCTTTGTTTGTCATCATGATATGTTAAAAACTGACTGGATTTGGCTCAAATTTGGTATGGAGTTTTGTGACTGCTTAATGAAGAAGGGATTAAAATTTGAGACATATTTAAATAAGGGAAGGGTGCAAATGGAGGAGTGGAGACATTATAATGTGAGTTTGTTGTCATTAGAATATCTCAATGACAAATGGAATTGGATTCGATTTGATGTTTGGTTTTTTTATTGCTTAAGGAACAAGTGATTTAAATTTGGGACAAATTGATGCAAGGGAAGGGCAGAAATTGAGGGGTGGGGATGCTTAGGGTAAGGTCTTTTAAGACACAGTTGAAACTTCTCAATGGAATGTGATGAACAATTAATTCATGCCATGAACAAAATCCAACAATCAATTTTCTGGACTTATTGAAAATTAAATCAAGTGGCCTCTACTATCAATGTAATAAGAACAATTGGTTTCTGCCATGAATGGAAAATGATGGAATGTTAAACTTAACTGAATGGAACTCAAACAATGAATGTTTAGCCTGAATGATACTGAAAACAATGATATGGTCGTAGAAGAAATCAGTCAGAAGATAATCTTCAAAGTGTTCAGAATGCAAATGATCCTTACAAATCAAAATTTAGCGATGATCCTTGGTGGGCTTAAGATTTCTGAGGTAGATTATAGTGGGTATGGGGATCAAATGAACTCTAAAACTATTCTAGGCATGTTGGAATTGCAACTGGATCGGCTCTACAGAGTGCTGATATTCTAGTTAATTATTCTGTTTGTCATTAATACTCGCTGTTATAATATATGCTTAAATCAAAGAGGACAGTTGGTTAATCCTTGCAATCATTTTGCAGGAATAGTGACGTATAAAAGTCTCCAGAATTTGAATACACTTTCCTTGCATGGAAAGGGAAGGGGAATAAAGAGGGGGTTATACTGCTTATTATTAATGTGAGTACCTAAATCAATTGTAATCCTTTCAGCACGAATCTTACTAAATATTGGAGTGAAAAATCCAAGTGCTCGGAGTTTCCCACGGTTCTGAATAAAAGTGTTGAAAATCTTCCCACGAAAAAACATGACAGAAATAATATCATTCTAAAAAATACATCTCACTCTTTTGTAATTTAAAGTACTTTTTATCCCACAATTACATGGGGGACAATTTGAGAGCACATACTGTTTTTACCACATATACTGGTATTTACTGCAGAAATCTAAATAAAAAGTTTCTTCTCATAAATTTCCGATTTTCCTGCGATAATAATCGCCGGAACCCTAGATTTTTTCTGGCTCCACAATTGCTCAATATGAAAAGACATTTGTGACTTCAAAAATTGTATGAATAACAATAGCAACAAAAACACTTCAGTTTTGTATTCACTGCTCAAAGTGTCTAAATCGAGTGTTTTGATTAACTCTTTTTGCCTAAAAATTGTGGGAGAAAGATGAGCAAAAAAAATTAATATTTAGTAGTTCTTGGGTAATTTGCATTGATTTTTGGTACAAAATTGTGGCAAGTTTTTAAGAAAATGTTGTTAATTCCCATTTGGGCATAAAGCCAAAGTAAGATTTATATTAGTTTCCAATTACATTTTGCTAAAGTCTTGAGTCAGAAGGAAGGAAAAAAGTTATATATGAAAACATTTTCTAATTGACTTGCTGACCTCCTTATAGACTTCATGGAGAAAATTGTGTAAAAAACAATTGACAGTACTTCACTTTGATGGCATACGTGCCAGGCTTTTATTTTTGGTGCAACTTCAAAAAATGTGTGCTTTCTATTTGATGTAATTTTTTTTTATTTTGCACCCTATCTTAAATTATTTAGTTTGCCCGTATCTAAAATTGAAAATAAATGTTTAGTTTATTTTTTATTCTAGATTATTTTGCCAAAAAAGGACAATAGAGTTTTAATTTGTTTATGTTCCCAACTTGTATCTGACCAGACTAACCATTGGTCAACAACAGGAAATTTATATTATTCAGAAGTTGCCAACCCTACACTTCCACCAGGGATATGTTACTTAACCCTTACCCTACCAGCACTTTTTGAAAATGCGCTTGGGAGGCGGGGCCAAAGATGGGGCACCCAAACCGGCGATAATATTGCCGCATGGTAGAGTAAGGGCCAATCAAGGGGTTATTATTGAAGGGTCCTCTGTCTTCTTCAAGCAGCAGTCGGGCCTGTTTCGCTTCCGGGACCTGCTGGGTTGCCCACCAGGACCATGCTGCCTATATGTTTGAGTTGGCGCATTTGTCGCGGGTTGATCAACCCTTACTCTACCAGCACTTTTTTGGAAATTCGCTCGGGAGGCAGGGCCAAAAATGGGGCACCCAAAACAGCGATAATATCACCGCGTGATAGAGTAAGGGTTAAGCAGGGATAGGGCTATGTTACTTTAGCTTGAGTAACATATCCCTGTTTTCACCAGATGGGCTCTCCAGTGTTACTGTTCATCAAGAATCAAGTACATGTTAATCTACAAAGTAAAGAGTGGTTAATGGGATGCCAATTTAGCTGTCACTTCTCACATACAGCTGCAACTTTTGATGATAATATTCTTATTTGCAGGGGAATATTGAGGTGTCATTGATCAACTCTTTACTTCCTTGTTTGTATTTCTTCAGCTTAAATGTTGATGGATATATACCAAAAATAATTAAATACTGCCCAGTGAATTGCTAGGAATGTACTGTAGTAATCCTGAAACATGACACATATGTACATGTACATTGTTGGGTCTTAAATTGTGGGTGGTGAATGGTATGGTGATAATTCTACTTAGAAATTGTGGATGCAACAGGTAGTTAATATTTAGATATCAACTCCTTATACGAAGAAAAGGAAATAAGGGCTAAGATTTTTTTTTTTTTAAACGAGCCATCACAATACTGTAAGATATCTTGATCAATTGAGAAGAGTGATACTAGAGTGTTAAGTGCCGAGAATAGTGGGCATGTACCAATTAGATGAGCAACCGTGAAAAGGAAAGGTGTTGAAGGGATGTTTTGTAGGTCTTCCATGTCTGTCTACTATTAATCCTTTTAACTTCATGTGGTGGTAGGAAAGACACTTACTTCATCAGTTTTTGGAAATCTTTTTTCCTTGTGACATTTTTTTTTTTTCCCCTTCATTTTGCTACCTGTCTTTCACAATTATTACTGCATTCTATTTGAAGGAGTGGAGTTGATTGTGCTTGATATATCACAAGCCTAATAATTGCAGGAAAGATTCAAAGTAAACGTGGCATCAAAGGTTGAAGTCACATGGCCTGTGTAAAACACGATGATCTAGGTAAGGATCTGTCAATCCCTTCTCTACATTGTACGCGTGGGGCGCATGCATGCCTCTTCATGCATGCCTCTTCATGCATAAATAGTTTGTAAATCCTCCTAAAGGTGCATACTTGTTAAATACCGTGACTTTTTGTACTGCTCATTGCAACTGTTATATTACTGATTATTGTGTAGTTGATACCAGCTTTTCATCCAATGAAGCTAATGATTTATTATTTAACAAACACAAAAAAGCCGACATTGATTAGTTTTTAAGTGCGAAGATGAGTCTTTATTCTTTCTTTGTCTACGTTGCTT
Organism: Chiridota heheva; assembly: GCA_020152595.1. Taxonomy (NCBI): domain Eukaryota; kingdom Metazoa; phylum Echinodermata; class Holothuroidea; order Apodida; family Chiridotidae; genus Chiridota; species Chiridota heheva. The sequence continues at coordinate 497,870 of JAIGNY010001548.1, read as the reverse complement.
CCTGGTGTTATTTCCGCCAGTACATATTCTCCTAAGCTTATATTATAACTCGTTTTCATAATTAAAGGTAAGTTCACTGATCCTATAGATATAGAAAACTTACTGTTATACTGTAAAGTATTAAGTATGCAGGGACTTGTATCTTGTTATAATTGTGTAGCATCTTCTGTTTTGATCTTCTTTGGTGATTTTGCAAATCTTATTTAATTCTTAGGGTGTTGCCTTTTGATATAATAATAATAATAATAATAATCGTATTGCTTATATAGCGCTTTAGACTGTCATAGACTGTATCAAAGCGCTTTACAATTATTACCCTGGTCACTGGGCCTTAACTCTCCTGAAAACTTTCTCACTCCCTGGGGAGTCACAAGCCCGTTTTATCAGCAGCCATATACAGGCGCCGGGCTCCAAACACATAGAACTGTCACTGCCCTCACAGGTACCCATTACAGCTGGGTGGACTGAAGCAATGAAGATAAAGTGTCTTTGCTCAAGGACACAACACACTGGCCTAGCCGAAATAGAACCCAGTGCCTTCCACACCAGAGCCCGACGCCTTAACCACTAGGCCACTGTGATGCCATTTAAGCTGTTAAGTAATGCACATATGTTTGAGTGTGATTACAGTATACATCAATTAAGTTGTAATTTTGCTCCTCTCAAATAAGTGGATACTGAATGGGCAATGGATACCAACTGGATCTGTATAGTTACATGTGTATCGAGACGGTTTCTGTGGAATCATCTGTTATATCACACCACAATGATGAATTTCAATGGAATATAATGAAAGCAATTTCAATAGAATTTACTGAAACCTATTTCACCCTGAAAGTTCTTTGTGATACCATTGTTGCAATGATATGCACCTTTAAGGAAATTGTTTTGTTTTTGTTTTTTATGGATAAATTTCAATCTTTTTTTTACAGGGCACAACACGTCCACTGACAGTATAGGAAGCAGCACACTGCTGGATGAGCCATCGATGCATCAGAAGACCATGGCCACCAAACGGCAACTCATCTCAGAACTCAGTAAGTGCTCATCTACATTAGATGAATATTCATGGTTCTTTCAAACTAATTAGTATATATACATATCTGAACCTTACAGGAGCACCTGGCCAAAAATTAGGGTAAGAATTTCTTGGGTTCTATTCCTAGAACATTCTAATGCACATTGACTTACTGTACACGTATTGTTATTGATAACCTGTTGTAAAAATATTCAAATCAACCATAATCATTTGCCCTGATTACAAGTTGATTCACTTTTCAGGAATGTGAGTGCTCAGTATCAACAAATGGTGAAAATTGACATGAATGAGCAAACAGTAACACCTCGTTTTGACCAAAGATCCTATATTGCTTACTGCATATTTGTGGGTAGGATACTTAACCCTTACTCTCCCAAGGTTCCAAAAATAGAATAAGCTATTTCTGAAATTTTTGGAAAGAGGATTTTTTCAGCACTTTCTGTTCCATTTGTACCAAAACAAGTTCGACTATTATGAAAGCTAACGTGTTGAACTTTCCAAAAATGTGCATATTTCCGAACTCAAATATGCAAATTAGGTCATTGAATTAGCATATTAGGTCTTGAAACATTCTATCTTTATGACACGCTTGTGCCTTGTGGCTAAATAGCAAAAAAAAATATAGATGAAATTTCTGAATCGTCCTTGGAAAGACCTTTCATTTGATACTATTCATGGATTTTTAGGAATCGGAAGAAAATAAATGACGCAAATATGAAAAATTTGGTACATTTTGACCTAAAAATTATCCCCCGATTTTGTGCATAATCTATCTAATAGTGTATGGCACTAAATTTTCCAAAAAAAATGCATTTTCCCCTTCTATGATGTCCAAAACTAATAGAATGCAGAAAAACAAGATGTTTACATCATCATTTGCAAAAAATAAAATAAGAAATTACGCAAATGATGTGCAAATTAGGTCATTTACCTCATTTATTATGCACAAAAGTGTTTTTTTGTTTATTTCTGACCCAATTTCAGCCATTACAAGCTTCATAGCTACTTTTATGTTGATAGACTATGCTAATTGTCTATTGAACACTTACTTCTGTTCATTCCACATGGATTTCATAAGAAATGTTTGCCGAAAAGGTCCAAATTTGTAAAGTCTTCTGCTATACCTTGTTGCTGCAAACAGAATTTAAAAAAAAAAAAAAAAAAATGCAACTATATTCATTCAACTTACTTAAGTTTGGTCTTCCCATAACCAGTTACCGAAGACCTCGTGTCGATCCCGGTCACTCTCCACCAGTACTTCCCACAGATGATAGTCTTTATCGGCTGCAGGGATGACTTTCGACCGTTGTATCTCCTGCAGCCGAGCGTTCCGCTCTTCCTCCCTGGTTTTGAAGGCAGCTTTTTCCGCTGCAGTCGGATTTTCTTTGAGTGGTGATGGTGGCGAGACTGCAGCGGAAGGCCTGGAAGAGGGGCCTGGGCTCATCTTCAACGGTCTGTCCCTCTTCCTCTTGGGTTGGGGAGTAGCGGGCGGTTGTCCTCTTCAAGCATACGCATAACATGTTATGGCATAACATGTTATTGTGGTTTATAGTAGCGGGCGGCTGGTCCTTTTCAAGCATACGCATAACATGTTATCGCATAACATGTTATTGTGGTTTCTAACCTGCCCCACAATTTTGTGGTAACAGTGGGGACAGACTTTTACAGCCGGGAAGCCCGGGGGTACATACAGGGGTCCAAAATGTTTGTTTTATCGATCTAGTCATCACCACAACAGTGGCATAGCCAGGGGGAGGGGAAAAGGATCATGGTCCCAAAAAATGGGGCATCAAAATAATGTACCGGTACTAGGCCTATATACAAGCATTTTCCTCTAAATGGGCCTGGGGCACCCCCAACATGTGTATTTTGCCCTAACATGGGACCCCTACTCCACTTTCCCCCATAAAATTGTGATTTCGGCCCCTGAAATAATGGAACTTGGATTTTGTGAAATTGGAAATACACATATTTCAGTACGCCTAAATTTACAATTTTGCCATTGGGAAATACATATATTTAAGTCCATTTAGAAATGTTATTATTGGGGTTCAGCTTTCATTTATTTCATCCGGACTATTATAGAAAGGACCTAAATCCTTTTTTTTATATGTGATTTTAGTGTCCCTTTTACTTGTTTCTCGAAACAAGCAAAAAATCCCCGCTAATTTATCATTAGAATTCTATAAGCCTTATCTTATTACTACACATTTACAATGTAGTACTTTCGCTATTTTTGGAAGAAAACACTCACCAACTCCGTAATTTGGAAGAGATCACTATCCATCTCAGCAGGCTCTATATTCTCCTCTTCCTTAATCTGGTCGAGTTCTGGTACATCTTCTTCTTTAGAGGTACCTTCCGACCCCTCTGAGTCATCATTATTCTAAAGAAAACATAGGAGTCGGAAGGCACGTTCGACGTTGTAACTTGTATCTCGCCATTTTGTGATGTCGAATGTGCGAGAAAAAAAAAGAGAAAAAAAAAGACGCAAATTGACGTCATCATCAGAGACCTTTTAGGCAAGTTGAGGGGGTGCATCTGTTATTGTTGATAGTTCGTCTGAACGATCTATTTCTCCTCTATCCGTAGAGATTTTAAAAATTCCAATACAATATTTGGGCCTTTTTTTTATAATTTTTTGATCAAAAAAGGTCCAAAATGGCCCGAAATCACAAATTTTGGCATATTTTCTCCAGAAAACACAAACATTGACCAAGTACAAGTAAAAATCGTGTAGCAACCAACAATTCAAACTATCTTTATACTTTACCTGAAGAAAAAAAAATAGAAAAAATATTCACGTATGACATTCGTCTTTCCAAAAAAAAATATAAAAAAATGCCCGTTTTTAAAAAAAATGCACTTTTTTGTAACGATTTTACTCAAAAAATTTCAATCTAACCCCCCAACAAAATAACCATATTATGAAAGATCTATTCAATCTGGTTTGATTGAACTTATTTGCAGCTCTATAGGATTTTGGGAAGGTACTCAAAAAAAAAATTGGAAAAACTGGGTCGTAACTGTCACGGTCACCGTGACGCTGGGAGAGTAAGGGTTAACCACCAAATGGAACACCCCCTTTTGGGAATAACAAATTTGGATCCAGCTCAGGTCATGGAGGTATTCACATAGCCCCATGCACGGATAGAGCTGGCAGCAAGTTCCCAATTGGAACAGTTTGTTGCAATTAATCCTTTGATGAAATTGTGTAAGGTGACTAAACAAAATGCCAGCTTTTGAAGTGTCTTTTTAGCACTGTACTGTATGTACAAAGCTTTCATTCACGCACTAGTTCTCTGCAAGCTATTAAGCCTTGATGTTTTCATAGCATATTTGTTTGTTGTGTAAATGGATTTACCCATTTTAATATTGGAGCCATTTATCCTTTTGTTTGATTAGAAGTATGGAAAGCTTAAATCATGGAGCCAACAGAAATATCTACATGTACAAATTAGAATCTATGAGTATTCTTCTAGTTCTCATGAAATGGCTACAGATTTTTGCAAATTCCGTATGTTCATTAGGGTCCACGTCACAAAGGCTCTATGGGTCGGTCGTACGACGGAGGCCGACCCGTCGCCGACCCAACCAAACACCACAAACGCGACGCACAACTTGTTATGTTTTCCAACACAACACAGACAAGTTCAAACGCCATACACTTCACGCACACTAAACTTCATAATACATACACGTAAAATGATAGGCCTCAGTTATTAGATGTGTCAATGAACTTTTCATCATGACAAAGACCTTGAAAAGAAGTTTGTCCACTGCGGATTTTATTGATTTTTGTTTTCAAAGAAGCAAATACCATTCAATGTTTTCCTTTTCAACAATGGACAGCATGGCCGGTGGATTCATGTATAAACTCTCTGCCAGCAATCTTGTACTAACTTAGTGCTATAGATCATGCATGGTAAATCACTGTATGATACTGTAAGTACGTTTATCGCGGGAGAAATAAAGATTCACGAAATATAATGTATCTTACCTGAAAAAATACACATGCATTCGAACTTCAAAAGTGTTGTTATGAGTTTGAAATAAAAACTTTGTGTTGTATTTAACCTCCACTGTCCTTTGCATCTACGTTCTGTATAATCACTCTTTGGGCCTACTTCGTCTCATACAGACAAGGAACAGATGTGGTGTTTACAATACTTTCATTCAGTTTACAACAGTTTGGTTTGCATTATAACTTTTCAACAAAATTATATCTTTTACTTAAAATCAAATGTACAGTATACCCAAGCCCTTGATATTCCGAGTTAATTCAACTAAACACAAGCTGCCCTTGGAAATACAGGTTTCTTCAAACCCATGGTTCCACCCGTAGTGCTGAAAACATTTATTCCCAGGGTTCATTTATCTTACGTCGCGTGAACTTTTGCATTAAAGCAATGTATTGCGAAAGAAGGGAGTGATATAAAATGTTTGTTCTTTTGTCTGTCTTATTTAAGTCTATGCTACTTACGTTTCGCTAATTAAAATAAGTGAAATTTTAATTGTTTTAAAATAATTCGGGAGGAATTGTAATTGCTGTATGATCATCACTTTACCTAGCGCAGCACTACGAGGGGGGAGGGGGGACATCCCCTTCCCCCACGAGATCGCTTTCTCCCCATTTGCCCGCCAGAAAATTGTTTAAAGCTATCTTATATATACGTTTTGCTCCCCCATGAGACCAAATTGCCACTCTTGCTCCATATGACCAAAATCCTAGCGCCGCCACTGCACTTAGCCCACCGAAAGTGTATGTTTGTGTGTGTGGGGAGCAGGGGAAGGGGGTGGGGGGGAGGAGGGGTTATTGAAATTGCTTGAAGATACAAAACATATACCACAATACAGAAGATGTAAATATGGAGAAAATAAGTTGGAACCTTTCCCCCAAAATCCCGCCTATGCGGCCCGTCACATTCACAAAAAATGTTGTTTTTGTAGTATCAATACAAATCAGGAGACGGGGCTTGCAGTTTATTCCATGAGTGGGTAGCACCCCTCCCCCCCCCACCCTTCTCCTTTTAACAACTCATCATTTCAGATTGCGAGTAAATAAGTTGCAAACATAGTGAGAGAGAAATGCAACTTAAGGTTCTACAAGTTTTGTAAGACGTAAAGTTATTATTTTGTGCTTGGTTCAGTCATACAAATGTAGCTTTGGGTTGCAAGACCCCTCACAAGAAGAAATCAAATTAAAGATATGACGATAACGAAATCACCCCGTAAATTACCCTGCAAATTTAGTATTCATCAGTCTTTATGAAACACTTTCTTCTATGCAAAATGTGCTCTTCGCTGTTTTCAACGATATGCATCAATGATGATGAATCAGCATTTACAATGTTTACACCTCTTTAAATTTTTTTTTACATATACTTCTTTAACTGTTTAAGTCACAGCGGCAACAGGCCGAAGTAAAAGTAGATCGTCTTATTTTACTGAGCTGACTGGATAAATTAAGACGTGTTTCAATGTAAAAAATAACGTTTTGGGTGTAGTGTCATAAATCAAACACGTGCGAGGGACTCTTGCTCATTATGTAATACTACATCATACATGAGCCTGAATTTTTAAACTCGGCAATTGAAGGAGCAATTGTGAAATGTTAAGGGTACGACTCGGGGTTTAAATGAAAACTGTAAATAGGTCAGTGAAAATATTGTAAACAATAAATTCCCCCGCAAAAAATTACTCTTACATGACCTTTTTATCATCTTCTACTGTTCTAGTTACTTGTACAGAATGGCTCTCATTCAGCCATAAACAAACACGTTTTCTTCACACAAGAAATTTACTTCAAAGGAAATAAACCCCACCCATTTTCCTTCTGCAATAAGCAATTGAATTCGAAATCCTTCTGAAATATTGATAATTCTATGGAAACTTATCATTACTTATGAAAAAAAAAATCATTTCATAAATCCGTAATAGGCCTACATAAAGTTTGACGAAATTTCCCAACATCGAATAACTACTCATTAGTAAATTCGTACAAAATTTGCAAATGTAATATTAGGAAGGGGGTTGAGGTGATCATTCTCTGCCCCCGTGATCTGCTCCTGTGAGAATTTGAGTGTTCAGGTCCTTTCTCTCACTGGTATTGTCAAAGGCGGAATGTTTCTACTGAAAGTTAGGTGGGATGAGTCACTTAAGTCAGAAATTCAAAGTACAAGATAGGCCTTCTGTACTTCCAGTAATATTCTTCCAGAAATATTCACTCTATACAGAAATACACAGCAAATAATGGTAAACAATTGCCCTAGCTCACCCAGTTGTAATCCGATTGCAAATACTTAGTTCTGGTTTGCCAACAAAATTATTATCTTAAAATCTTGTACCTTGTAACACAATTAAGGTCGAGGAAGGACGAAGGGGGAGGGGGGAGGGGGGGGGGGGGCTTGGTATTCTCTATGTATCATAAGCTAACAAAAATCTAGGCCAATTGGAAATTTTCTCAGATAATGAGTTACACGATAATGTTATTGTTTGATATAATTTAGTTCAGAAGATTTTATACCAAAAGCATATTTTCTCAAGAGTGAATGGTGCTTATATGTATTGTAATCTAAAAATATCGAAATTTCAACGTTTTGGGAACAATTGCAATCAAAACAATAATAATTCTGACTGTTTTCAGTCATAAAATGCATACTATTTCTAATACCTGAACACATTGAAGCTGCACATCGTTGATGGAATGAATTCCAGGGTATCAAGTACACAAGGATCGTATCACTTTGTGTATGAATATAAGTTTTAGGTACAGGTGGGAGCTGGTCTTATATTACGCAATGTAGGTTAGTTATATATCTTACAGTCAGGTATGCTAATTACCACGTGGCGCGACCGCGATGCGTACTGCGGTAATGACATTGCTTGTTAAACATGTCCCTTTGAAATTGCCAATATTTGAACGATAGAAGCAAGTATTTATTATCAAATGATTCTTATTCTCTATGAGTATATCAAGAAAGCAAACATCGCCGTAAGATTATAATAACTTATAATGTTATCATCATCCTGGGTCCCAAAGCCTATATTGAAGCGTATGAATATTTAGGACCATTTATAATATTGCAGTGCCTGGATTTGATTTATTACGCGCTTGCATGACATGGGAAATTTCCATTACATCGCGGAGAAATGCTTAATATTTTAATTCAAAAGAGATGTTTGATGTGAAGTAAATTAACAGGAAAAAGACAAGGGGGGGTAATATCCGAAAGATCAAAGGGGTTAGTAAATGTCAAGTCTCGGGAGGGGATATCCGTTAATAAATTTCATTAACACGGGAAAGCAAAGAGGGAGGGGAGGGGGAGTCGTGTAACTCCACTTTTTTCTGTATCGCGGGGAATGCTTAATATATCCATTTAAAAGAAGTGTTTGATGCATGTTTGGTGTGAAGTCTATTAACGGGGTAATATTTGAAAGATGTATAAAGCCTTGGGTTTATAAATGCCAGTTTCGGGAAGGGGATATCCCTTAATAAATTTCCTCATCACGGGAATGCAAAGGGAGGGGTGGGTGGGAGTGGTGTAACTCCACTTTTGTTCTGTATTGCGGGGGAATGCTTATATTTTCATTTAAAAGAGAACAATTCAAAAATTATATTATCTCTGGGATCAGAGATGACCCCCTGATATATGATCGACCAAACAAACATCAGCTGATATTATCTAAAGAAGTGCATAAGAAGGCGTGGTTTGGTATTCACAATCTAATATACTATCAAACATTTGGGTTGGAACAAAGTTTGCCCCGACGTATAACTCTGACTTAATAGTGTTGCTTAATATAATGTAGTATGCCTAGGTAGTTAACTTTAACAAGAAAACAACTTTTCGCAAGTAATTGGGTTCTTATTTATTGTAACTTAACAATAATATTTTAGTGGTTCTAGATGACAAACAATCAAAACTATAATTTTAATTAATTTCAGTTTTTTTTTTTTTTTTTTTCTTCTCTCAAATGGGGCCCTATATCAATAACACGTGGACGCTAACTCGACATGTTAGCGGCCACGTGTGTTATACAAGGAATATCACTTGATGGAAGAATAATGTTTGTTTCAAGCTGGGGGCACATCTCATATTACGGAATCTAGGCAGGGACTTGTCAAAGTAACAGCTTCCTGATCTAGGTCACTGCTCGCAATTGATGATTACCTCGTGGTATTGCTGGTTTCGTGATGCGGTTGATTAACATTGCTCAGTAATAAATAAATCTGTTTAGATTGACCACAATTACCAATTGAACCAACAATTCCGTATCAAATCATTTATATTCTCAACAACAAGTAAATATATTTTATCACTGTTGTGTATTAACACAGGAATTATATTAAAACAAAGGAAACTGTCATGAAAAAGACGGAGTTAGCTGTACCTTTATTTTCCGAAGCGTATGGATATTTAAGACCTCTTCACAAATTTTCAGGGTGCCTGAATTAGTAATGTTTGGAAAGTTGCCCGGGGCATTTCAGTTACGTCCCAGTGTATGCGTAGTATCGTTGATAATTTCATTAAAAAATGGGTGCAATGTAATTCCACTTTTTTTTTCCGTATGTTCATTTTTTGTGTGATCAATTTGTGTGACCTTACAACATTTTCGCAAGGGTAGTGGGGGGGGGGGCGATTTCAGCTTGCGCCATCACTGGGAGGGTCACCAGAGATATCTTGAACATTTGCCTACACAGGTGAAGATAAAGGGAAGATAACAACATTTTTGTTTAAATATTATAGGAGCATATGAATATTTTTGAAAAAACCCAGCCCCTGCTCTACTATGTCAGTATATGTCGGTTTCAAAAATTCAATATAAGCCTGGGCTATAGTAATGAAAGCTTTACGGTGAAAACGGGTGCTTCATTTCGCCACTCCGTGTGAAGTTTATTAGGCCCTAAGGGCTATGATATGAACTAGAAACATTTTTAACGTTTTTATTTTTCAGGGTTTGATCAAGTCGAGCTTTTTTTTTTCTTTTTTTTTTGGTGAATTAAAAATAGGTCTAAACCTGTAAACTTTGTGGAAAGAAAAGACAACACAAACTAGGACCTAATTAATTTTTCTAATTACCTTTGGTATAAAAACACAAGAAATGCTTCTGAAAATATATTAATGCTCTTTGAAGAAAAAAAAAAGGAATAGCCTATTTAAATTGATTTAAGACGATGATCCATCTGTTGGAATTATAAAATAAGAGAGTGAAGAAGTTCAAAATCAGCAACGATCAATATGTTTATTTTTTAAGCAATTCATCAAATCCTGGGAAACAATTTTAATGTAAGGCCTGCTGTACACTGTTTTAAGACAACCATCACACTAAACTTGTAACATAATATAGCCTATCGTACATACAGACCACTTTTCACTTCACAAAGTCGAATTCAAAACAAAATCAATAATTTCCACAACAAACCATGGGCAAACAAAAGAGATTATCTTTTGTTGAACTTTCACGGAGTTAATCCCCATTCATAGTGAGACAAACACAGAAAGCTCACACACATTGTACAGTGCATTTAGTGCATACAAACTAAGAGTGAATGCGTGGACGCTCGTTTCTTGGGTTGACATTGATTCAATAGGCAACTCTGTGCTATTTTCAGTCGGGCTCCGTGCGCGACCGGTCGCCTGTCGGTCGGGTGACGGTCGCATAAAGCCTTAATGACGTGGACCCTTACTGTGTTTGATATTCCATTATCAGAAAGGCCTTAAAGGTTTCATGTTATCTTCTTCTATCATGTCCACACACTAAACAGCTTTAATCTAATGATTAACTTCAATACTTTGGGCTTTAGCATTGTTTATGGTAAGCTCATTCATTGTTCATGGTAAGGTCTGCTGTTTAGCATGGATTCTGTAACAGGGGGCATTGCAATATGCGTTGCATCGTCTGGGGCTCAGATTCGAAGCTATGTCATAATCCCATTTTTTCATTGATACCTTAACCCTTACTCTACCAGCACTTTTTTGAAAATGCGCTCGGGAGGCGGGGCCAAAGACGGGGCACCCAAAACGGCGATAATATCGCCGCGTGGTAGAGTAAGGGTTAAGACTGTCCAACCCTTGCTAACAACCAATTGAAATACCTCCAGTATAGCCAAGGATAGGATTTTTAGAAAAGTTTTTGGTTACTTTGCAATAGCATCAGGAAGCTATGCGGTCATGATGGTGTGTGTGTAAGGGTGTATGGGTGGTGTGTGTGTGTGTGTGTGTATGTGACGGTCAGCTTGTAAACGCGATATCTTAAGAACAATACACTGGATTCATGTCATATGTGGTACACAGATAGCACATGGTCCGTAGATGTGCCCTATTCTTTTTGGTAGTGATTCATTCATATTAATTAGTAGGCTGGGCTTAATATAAAAATCTTGAAATGTTTATATTTTAATTCATATTTTAACAACTGCATATCTGTTTTGTTTCATATATGGTGTAATTATGATGTTAGCTAGTGTGTACATGTTCATGATGTAAAAATGTTGAATTTCATTAATATGTATAGTGGGCAGGATTTTATATGATTTTGCTGAAAACAGCTTGTAACACGGTATTTCAAGAACGGTAACCTGGTACACAGATAGCCCATGATCTGTAGATGTGCCCTATTGATTTTGGTAGTAATATCATGCATATTAATGAGTGGGCAGGGCTTAAGGTAAAAATCTTGAAATGTTCATATTTTAACAACCGCAGGTTTGTTTTGTTTCATATTTGGGATAATTTTGATGTTAGCTGATGTGTACATGTTCATGATGTAAAAATGTTGAATTTCATTAATATGCATAGTGGGCGGGGCTTAATATGATTCTGTTGAAAAGAGCTTGTAAACACGGTATCTCAAGAATGGTAAACTGGATTCATGTCATATTTGATACACAGATAGCCCATGGTCTGTAGATATGCCCTGTTGTTTTTTGATGGTGATATCATGCATATCTATTGGGAGGGCTTAAAGTAAAAAAATTGAAAAAATGATAAATGAGCAACTGTACATCCATTTTGCATCATATTGGGCATGGTAATTTTGTTGGTTATTGTGTACATGCTTATGTTATCAGCATATGTCATTAATATTCATGGTGGGCATGGCTTAATGTGAAAGTGCGAAATGATGTAAACATCATATTGTACGTACCCCATGAACGATACATCAGATTTATGCTTTACTGGTAAACAAATTGGTCATGTTTTGTACATATGTTCTAATGTTGTGGTAGTGAATATAAATGAGTAGGTGGGGCTTACTGACAAATTCTTGCAATAGGATAAATGAGCAATCGTTTTTGCATCATACTTGCTACCATGATATGTTGTTAATTATTGTGCAAATTGCTAATGTTGTCAACATTTTTATTGATCTGCATGGTGTGTGTGGTTCATTAATAAATATCATGGAACAAATATTTCATTATATACAATGACATGACAGTAAGTATAAATTTTGCAAATCAATCAGCTTATGAAAAAGAAGCATTGGAACCACAAAACCTTTTGGCTCTGGTTTACAGTAGCTCAATCAACACAGAGTATTGACTTGAGGTTATAAAATCGTACAAGAAATGTACCGGCCTTTAAAATGTTAAAACTGTTTTGTCTTGACACCTCTGCTTTTGAAATTTTGGCTCATATAAGATGTTATCTTTAATTCTAATCCTTGTATTTTGTTAGATGTAATTCATTGTAATTTTGTAGTTATGGCTAAAAAAATGTGCAATTTTTTCATGCTTTAAGAGATTTTTTGAGATATTCCATGTTGTCTTGTCTCACTCAAGCTCCCCTCAGGCATTTTCTTTTACGATCAGACTGCCCATCATGCTTGAATTCTTTATACCATGAATTACCAGGTAATTTACCATTATGGTATATGATCCATTGCTTATTTGAAGCACTCAGATACTATTTGAGAATTCCTTAAATTCCTTATCTCAATATATTTTGTTTCCAGTAATGATACTTATTCTTGTTGCAATTGCAAGTGCAACTTTGTATGAAACTTTTATTGCAAATGAAATATCTATTTGGACGGGTGGATTGAGCTTAATTTGACTTAGCCCTTACTCACCCAACAGACCGTGACAGTTACGATCCCTTTTCCAATTTTTTTTTTTTTTAGGTAAAGTATAAAGATAGTTTGAATTGAGGGTTGCTACACGATTTTTACTTGTACTTGGTCAATGTTTGTTTGTTTTTGGAGAAAATATGCCAAAATTTGTGATTTTGGGCCATTTTTGACCTTTTTCGATTAAAAAATTATAATAAACGGCCCAAATGTTGTATTGGAATTTTTAAAATCTCTACGGGTAGAGGAGAAATAGATCGTTCAGACAAACTATTACAATAACAGATGCACCCCCTCAACATGCCTAAAAGGTCTCTGATGATGACGTCAATTTGCGTTTTTTTCTTTTTTTTCTTTGCACATTCGACATTACAAAATGGCGAGATACAAGTTACAACGTCGAACGTGTCTTCGACTCCTATGTTTTCTTCAGAATTATGATGATTTAGAGGGGTCGGAAGGTACTTCTGATGAAGAAGATGTACCAGAACTCGACCAGATTGAGGAAGAGGAGAATATGAGCCTGCTGAGATGGATAGCGATCTGTTCCAAATTCCGGAGTTGGTGAGTGTTTTCTTCCAAAAATAGCGAAAGTACTACATTGTGAATGTGTAGTAATAAAATAAGGCTTATAGAATTCTAATGATAAATTAGCGGGGATTTTTTGCTTGTTACGATAAACAAGTAAAAGGGACACTAAAATCACATATAAAAAAAAGGATTTAGGTCCTTTCTATAATAGCCCAGATGAAACAAATGAAAGCTGAACCCCAATAATAACATTTCTAAATGGACTGAAATATATGTATTTCCCAATGGCAAAATTGTAAATTTAGGCCTACTGAAATATGTGTATTCCCAATTTCACAAAATCCAAGTTCCATTATTTCAGGGGCGGAAATCACAATTTTATGGGGGAAAGTGGAGTAGGGGTCCCATGTTAGGGCAAAATACACATGTTGGGGGTGCCCCAGGCCCATTTAGAGGAAAATGCTTGTATATAGGCCTAGTACCGGTACATTATTTTGATGCCCCATTTTTTGGGACCATGATCCTTTTTCCCTTCCCCTGGCTATGCCACTGTTTGTGGTGATTACTAGATAGATAAAACAAACATTTTGGACCCCTGTATGTACCACCGGGCTTCCCGGCTGTAAAAGTCTGTCCCCACGGTTACCACAAAATTGTGGGGCAGGTTAGAAACCACAATAACATTCTTATGCGATAACATGTTATGCGTATGCTTGAAGAGGACGAGCCACCCGCTACACCCAAGAGGAAGAGGGACAGACCGTTGAAGATGAGCCCAGGCCCCTCTTCCAGGCCTTCCGCTGCAGTCTCGCCACCATCACCACTCAAAGAAAATCCGACTGCAGCGGAAAAAGCTGCCTTCAAAACCAGGGAGGAAGAGCGGAACGCTCGGCTGCAGGAGATACAACGGTCGAAGGTCATCCCTGCAGCCGATAAAGACTATCATCTGTGGGAAGTACTGGTGGAGAGTGACCGGGATCGACACGAGGTCTTCGGTAACTGGTTATGGGAAGACCAAACTAAAGTAAGTTGAATGAATACAGTTGCCATTTTTTTCTTTTTCTTTTTAATTCTATTTGCAGCAACAAGGTATAGCAGAAGACTTTACAAATTTGGACCTTTTCGGCAAACATTTCTTATGAATTCCATGTGGAATGAACAGAAGTAAGTGTTCAATAGATAATCAGCATAGTCTATCAACATAAAAGTAGCTGTGAAGCTTGTAATGGCTGAAATTGGGTCAGAAATAAACAAAAAACAGTTTCGTGCATAATAAATGAGGTAAATGACCTAATTTGCATATCATTTGCATATTTTTGTTGTTGTTTGGGGTTGCAAATCATGATGTAAACATCTTGTTTTTCTGCGTTCTATTAGTTTTGGACATCATAGAAGGGGAAAATGCATTTTTTTGGAAAATTTAGTGCCATACACTATTAGATGGATTATTCACAGAATCAGGGGATAATTTTTAGGTCAAAATGTACCAAATTTTTTATATTTGCGTCATTTTTTTTCTTCTGATTCCTAAAAATCCATGAATAGTATCAAATGAAAGGTCTTTTCAAGGACGATTCAGAAATTCTATCCATATTTTTTTGCTATTTAGCCACAAGGCACAAGCGTGTCATAAAGATAAAATGTTTGGAGACCTAATATGCTAATTCAATGACCTAATTTGCATATTTGAGTTCGGAAATATGCACATTTTTGGAAAGTTCAACTTGTAAGCATTCATAAAAGTTGAACTTGTTTTGGTACAAATGGAACAGAAAGTGCTGAAAAAATCCTCTTTCCAAAAATTTCAGAAATAGCTTATTCTATTTTTGGAACCTTGGGAGAGTAGGGGTTAGGCTTTACTGAAAAAAAATTATGCCACATAATATGAAAATAGTAAAAAAGTCATCAAAAGTGGTGAAAAAATGACCAGTTTACATCATTTTTCATTTTTAGGCCTTGCTGTATGCATGAACAATGAAAATTTTATATAAATTTTGTGACATAGCAACCATAAAACCTATAAATCTTCTTATTCTAAGTTGTTAACTTATTGCTTTTCACATCTCCACCAATGTTACTTGAATGAGAACAGTTGAATATGACAAAGAAGTTTTGAACTTGATCTCCATCACATATCCTAGTGGAATCAAAGTATACACTGTAGCAGGAGAAAATGGTCAGTTTGATGATTTTCAGTGACTGAAATTTAGGACCGAAATATTTATAATTGCATTAAAAAGCTCTCAACTACAACAATCAATATCTTCTCAATACAAACATGGCACATTATTTTAAAGGACTGGGACATGACATCAATAACCTTCCTCATGCCATCTTTCTCTTTTTTCGACAACAAATCACCACATGCTGGACATTCAAAAACTCCACTCAAAACTTATAGGGTTGAGCATCTGCATCAGTGATGCTCTGGTTCCTTTCTAAATTGGAACCATAACTGTCTATTCTTAAAGGTATAGCAAATTGCTTTTCAGAAAGCACAGTTCGTTGGGCATCAATTGTGTTCTCATCAGTCTGTCAATAAACAAAACTATCTACTTTGGATAAAACCATAAAATATGATTGATTTTTCATAAAAGTACGATTTGAGTAGTCAGCTGTGACTACCAAGTGAGTTGATATGCCATTTACTTCCATGCCGTCTAGTCATTAGGGATCACTAAATGGGCTTGAGATGGCATTGAAATTCTCATACGGGTCAATCAGTGATATCAGTCACAGTTTTTATTTGCAATTTAAATTCCAAATTCCATTTTAGTCAATACATGTGTTGAAATGTGGAAGTGGGTTGATTCACTTTTAAAACAGTCTCTGATCCATCGATGTCTATGTAGATTGTAGCAATTTAAAGGCTTTTGCTTCATAGCTAAGAATTTTAGAATGTTTTATTTCATGTTCTGTTTCATAGATGTGCCACATTGATGTTGCATAGTTTGCTTGCCATCTAAATTATAACAGCAAGCATTGCTGTTGTATATTTTGCTGGCCATTTAGATTATAACAGCAAGCTTTGACATTGCATATTTTGCTTGCCATTTAGATTATAACAGCAATCCTTGATGTTGCATATTTTGCTTGCCATTTAAATTATAACAGCAAGCCTTGACATTGCATATTTTGCTTGCCATTTAGATTATAAAAGCAAGCCTTGACATTGCATATTTTGCTTGCCATTTAGATTATAACAGCAGTCCTTGATGTTGCATAGTTTGTTTGCCATTAGAATTATAACAGCAAGCAATGATGTTGCATAGTTTGTTTGCCATTTAAATTATAACAGTAATTCTTGATGTTGCATATGTTGCTTGCCATAACAACAAGCCTTGATGCTGCATATTTTGCTTGCCATTTAAATTATAAACAGCAATCCTTGATGATTAATAATTTGTTTGCCATTTAAATTATAACAAAATTCCTGACAGATTGTATGCAGTCCGAGCACATAGCTTAACGGCAAGGGGTTCCTGGCGCCAGAACTGCATGCATTAAGGGATAATTGTGCTCTCAATAAGAGAAAAAAAAAAAAAAAAAAAAAAATGAACTTGGGAAATTATCCCTGTATATATCGAAGATCCCTCAAATTTTCAGACAGACATTAAAATTACCTGACAAAATTTGTATGGGGGGGATGTTACACCCTCACACCCTCTGATCGGTATGCCTCTAAGTTTCTTAAACTTGGGTGATAATACTAATATTATTTACAGAAATAGACCTCAGCCTGTAGCTTAGGTTTTTTTTGTGGTAAACTGGTAAATATGATTAATTCCCAAATAATGCAACACTTTGATAAATACTCCAACATCACAGATATATTTGCTAATGGCACCCTCATTGAATATGCAAAATTGATCATCATGCAGAAAGGGGGGGGGGGGGAAGGGGAGAGAGAGAAAGGAGACAACGCATGCCACCTACTTTTTAGAAAAATCTAACTTAACCAAAACTAAGCAGTTGTTTTGTATTGTATTTCACTTTTTGCTGTATGCCACGGAAATCACATGTAAGTCATGATGGTTTGTTTTCACTTTGCCAGGATGGAAAGTGGATGAACACCAGTTTAACACCTTGGTCTTTTCGAGAAGTGTTCAGAGAACCAGGCAGGGGTGAAACTCCTACCATCGGGACCGACCGCTTTATGTCCCCTCCGAAGGACAGTGAGCATCACCTATGTGTGATTTAGAAGACAAATCTCTGCTTTTGATGTCAGCGTATATTCTTCTGCATATCTGTGGAAAATTACTGGTTAAATCACTAGTTTTTTAAGAAAAATAAATGGAATGTCTTTAATTTAAATAATATATATATCTTGGTAAGATGGTGTGGAATGATGACAAGTTTGTTCCCCTATAAGAGGGGTCATGTACCTTAAAGGTCATATAAGTGATTAAAAGAGGAAATTTTGTGTTTCTCTTGCTGGGGAAACAGTTACTGATCATGCTTGGTAGGATGCATGTGGAATTATGACAAGTTTGTCCCCAATAATAAAGGAGTCATGTACTAAAGGTCAGAGGTCAGATAAGTGCCTAAAAGAGAAAATTTTGTGTCTTTTTTGCTGGGCAAACAGTTACTGATCTTAGGTTTATGCTTGGTAGGATGGTGTGGAATGGGGACAAGTTTGTCCCCAGTATAAGAGGGCTATGAACCTTAAAAGGTCAGAGGTCAAATAATTGATTAAAAAGAGAAAAGTTTGCATCTCTTTTTTTCTGGGAAAACCATAGTTGATCTTGAGTTGATGCTTGGTGGGATTGTGTAGAGTGATGAGAAGTTAATTTATCTTCAGTTTAATTTCAGTAACATTTCCTGGTAAAACCTAAAATCCTATTGTGTTACTTAAGTCACAGCTAGGGCAGGTGATGTGTGATGTAAATTTGTGTTCTGCTCAAGATATAAAACTGATACATTCCCCATTTTTTTGAAAAGCAAATGAACTTGTAGTCATAACCATTAATAAGGGTATATAGCTTGCCATGTCCAGTGTTGGAGGTATATTCTGGTATAGGATGAAATCAGTAGTGTAGTACATAGTTTATAAAACACAAAAAGCATACTCAGAACTTAATAATATGAAGATTGTGGTCATTTCTTATGTGCATTTCTTAGGAAATAGAAATATGCGCATAAAAGTTACATGCACGTTTTTGAGTTTGATACCACCAGCCTTTCTGAACATTACACCATCATTGATTGATGCTGTCTTTTTTCTTAAGTACCAACATATCTGTATCCTCTGGACTTTCTGCTTATCACATTAATCTTGATTTTCTGGCCCCAAAGTTTTCATATCTGACTGTTTAAAAAAAACTCTAGTTTGCCTTCCAAATTATGTTAAAATATATAATCTTATTTTGCAGATTTACTAAAATACCAGAAAATGTTGAAACATGTGGGCCTGGGTATGATTCTTGTAACCCCATCCTCCATTCAGTTGTGCTGGATCCAACTGCTCATCCACAGAATTTTAGGGAAATTAAAAATCTGCAGTATATGTACTCATAAAATGTAAGTTAATAAAGCTGAAAACAATCGTCAATCATAATTTCATTAAGTACCTGTTAACTAAACCTGTCAAGTTAACTTGACTCAAAATAACTAATTCTTTGCTTTTATTTGCCAACATTTTTTGAAGTACCAAATTGACCAAAAATAAACTAAGTCCTTGCTTTCTCCATATGTTCACTGTTAGGAAATGACACAGAAAAGTTTAAGTCCAAAGCAAACATCACTTATGCAAAAATCTAGTCAGATTTGAGTATGATTCCAGTCAGTTTTTTGTCAAGTTAGACCTAGGTCAGATTTGAGTCAGTTTTTAGACTGGTTGAGTCAGTTTCTGTGTAAGATTTTTTGCAGTGAGAAATATAGTTAGTTTTGTATAAGATTCTAGAAAGATTTAAATCAGAAATACCTTCAAGTCAGATTTAAATCAGAATTGAGTCAGATTTTAATCAGAATTTAGTCAGTATTGGTGAATATGGGTCAGAAAATGTAATTCTGCTTAAAATCTGACTATAAACTGATCAAATTCTGACACGATATCTGGATTTCATTTATGATTTCCTGTAGGGATGTAGGGAGGGATATAGAATGGGACATCATGCAGAACAGAGGAGGGGGTGGGGTGGGGGTAGTTGTGACATAAGGTGGAGAGCATGTTATTAGTGGTGAGAAGATTTGTATCGTTTGCGATGTCTGGTTTAAGCAGTGCAACATCCTTCGCATTTCTCAAAATATAAAACAGCATGTCAAATTAGCTTCCAGGAAATTCAAATTTTCAAATTGTATGGAAGTGATAATTAAATTATGGAGTGAATCCGGAGTTTAAACCACCTTGCTAATTAAATTCTGATAACAAATCATCCCACTTCCACACCCAATGCAAGCCATTCCACACTCTTCCTCTTTTTTCAGTCTATTGGTAAAAGATAAATGTTATCAAACATTAAGAGTTTTCCTGCAACCAAGATTCATACACAACCAAATTTTGCATTAGCATGAAATTCATTAAAATATTATATCCTAGGATTTTCTCATGCAATTGAGAGTTAAGCAGACCCTACCTCTTTCTGCATTTGTAACCTACTTGTAGCTTGCCATTTTTTGTTTTTGTTTAGGGGGAGGGGGTTGATGTTGGACTGACTTATTTTATAGAGGGTCTAGAGCTGATCCTCTACCCCATTTCCTCAAGTCTGAACAATCTGTGCATTTTAGCATATGTATTTTTTCAAACCTACAAGTGTCCTCTTTACAAATTTCACACTGGGTTCTCACCATTCGTTAATTGTTTAATATAAATCCATGGAATCAGCCAACAAGTGTAGCCAAGTGTATATTGTTTATCTTCCAACCCATACCAGGTTTGTCAACCTCAGATTTGTCATCCTTCTGAATAGAGGAAAGTTAATTGCATTTATCCAGCTATGTTGATGCTAGCCATGTAGGAGCTGAGCATTCATGTAGATTTAAGAGCATTGATTGAAATGTTTGGCTAATTTATTGACTACTAATGAATGATTAACATTAAAACATCTGTCTGCATATCACATCCTCTTCTTTAATTGGATGCATTAGAACTGCATGAAGCCATACCAGCTCTGACCAGACACATTCATGATAAGTGACTGCTGTATGCTATGTGACAGGGAATTAATTGCTGCAAAATGCTTTATTCGTCACAAGGAACTGAGTACTGTATTTATCATTCATACAGTACTGTAGGTGTACTGTATATGGGGTCTGGTGTTCACAGAGTGTTCAAAGTTGTATAGGAGAACTTCTCAAATTTGGTTCATATTTCTGGCAAAATTTAACTTAAAAAAAAAAAAGACCAAACTTTTAGAGACAAGCATGTCATCATTCCTGATCTTATAGACAAATAGTGTAATATTAACCCACAGTACAGATGTATTTTCTATGAAAATTTCATAAATACTCTTGACCTATACTTGAGCCGAGTATAATTCTGTTGGTGATTACTTTTAAATCACTTTGGTAGTTTTCTGTGTTCTTTTTTATTGCATAGTTGAAAGCAGTAAGTTCCAAAAAGCATAAAAATTGTTCAACTTTCTGAAAGGTCATATTTTCAAGACCCATGTAAATGGGGAAGGGCTACATGTCTGGACAAGAAATGCATACATGTATGAAATAGTTGAAATTTGTACAAACATTGCTCCTATTAATAACAAATTTAAAACCGCAAAAGAAAAGTCTTGCATTGACACTTTGGGATTATATAAAACTTGTCATCTTAAAGGCCAGGCGTGTTAACGCAAAGATACACAAATTATTACAATCCAACGTTTCTGATTGGTCAAAATATTTACACAATTCTGACAAGCCAATCAATAACCACAGAGGAAGTGACATCACTAGTATGTATCAGATTTATTGGTGACGGGTCAAACATTTTTCTTGCGACAACATTTTTTAATCATGAATGTGTAGATATTTCTCAACTGTTAAAAAGTGGTATTTTCCATTTCTTGCAATGTATATTTAAAACATCAATTTTAAGAATGCATTACTGAAAAATATTTTTGTGTATTTTTAAGATGCAGTGTTTGTTACATGGGTAATGACCTTATAACTTGACTGCCTACAGCAAGTTATAAAATTGGAAGAAGGAGGCCTTGTTATTAACCTACATGTAATTTTCCACTTCACTTTGCACTTGAGGTGTGACTTGAACCTGCAGAGGATGAATTGAATGACCTATTGTACTGACAGTCTATTGATAACAAGTGACAAACTGAAACCATAAGAAATAATAATTTTAAAATAATATAGAATACTGAAAATGGTGACATTTCTCTCAGTATGGGATAGAATTTGCTTTGTGTGTTTGTAGCTGTTTAAATTTTCAGATCTAAATATTAAAGAAAAATATCAGTTTGGGAAGTACATTACATCAATGTGAAGTCTAATAAGCCATGTATATTCATGTTTCCATTGTTTGAATATTGAAAAAAGGAATGTATAAACTTCTTTAAAAAAATTGAACATACAGGAAACTACTGTAAGGTGTTAACATGTTTCTGATGAGAACTTCCAAAGGTTGACATCCTATTTCTGCCCATCATCACAATCAAACTTAAATCAGCTTCAACCTGTGAAGAAAGTTTTTGAGTTTCGTCTAAGATTTTAAGCTTTGGTGTGTAAAATCATTCAAGTAAAATCATCCCCTTAAATGTTAAAATCGTTTATTATTTTTTCTTTTTTTAAGATAAGAATTTTCATGATAATTTTGGAGAATCTTTCTTGTCTTTTTCCGTTTCATAAAAACTTTTGCAGCTGTCCAGCTGTAAAATTAACTTTGAACGATTAGCATCGGAAGTGGCCCATTACTATATGAAGAGAATATGTTTACAGAAGCAGTGATTCACATGGAGTATTGATCTTTGAAAGCTTGTGAATACTTTTAGGTATTTGCTGCATCAGAAGTGCATGTTGGGAAGGTCAAGAACAATATGTTATAATACAAATTTACTCTTTTCGTAAGTTTCTTTGGTGCGGCAGTTTCTTAATCATGGATTTGGGCTGTATTGATATTCTGTCATGCTTAATACAGCTTTAGATTTCTCTAAATAATTTAATGATTTCTCTCTAAATCATTTTTATGCTCACAGAGCCGCCAATAATGCTCTGTTGAACCAAATTTCTTCTATGAATATACCTCACTCAGACTGACTTTCGCCAAAATACCTCCAACTACCTCAGGAGGACTTAGCAAGACTCCTGGAATCTTGAGGCTAATAATAAACTTCAAACTATCACCATTAAAGTAGGCATCGACCCTCCCCTACTAAGTCACAATCGCAGAGAGGACGTGACCATCACCCGCATTCGCCTAAGCCCAAACTTCGAATAACAAAAAAAAAAATCATGCGCTTGTGCATCTACTTTGAAAAACTTACATGCACAAGAAAGATGCTACATGCACACAATGCACAACGACAGGACTTTGTCGTGAAATAAAAGCATTTCATGTTGCACCCACTTTTTTTGTAAGAGTTGGAACATGGAATTACCAAACACATATACGCCATGCTTTGTCTGCATCAGTGAGGTAATCTTACTGTTTCGATTAGGCTGAAATGTTCCCTTTTTTTTATCAAGACAAATTTGTTTGTTAAGATCTGACAGAAGAAGTAATCAATTCTCAATTTGTAATTATTGACTTTATCTTCTGACGTGATTTTTTCAGCTTGTTTCATGTTTTTGTTTTGTGAAGTAGGCTAGGCCTATGTGTTGTTGTAAATGTTGTGTTACTGTGCATTATATACCGAAGTAGTTCCGCGATTAATCTTTCCCATAATTTGGTTGGCATTGCGATCGTTTAGAGATTATTGTTATTTTTTTATTCTGTTTTTTTAAAAAGAAAAGCAACACATGATTCATCGGATCATAGGATTGGTCGGGGTCTGTATAGTGGCCCCTGAGATTTCTTTCTCTGGGTCATCGGGTTGCCGTCACAAGATATTCTCGACGACGGACTCAGCTTCTGATTTATCGGGGTCTGTATAGTGACCTCTAAGATTTTTTCCGAGGGAAATGGGTTAAAAAGCAAGGGACTTCATTGTGTACACGCGATAATGACGTCATTGCCTTGAGAATGGGGGCGCTAACAAAAGTATCTATGACGTTATGAAATGTAGATGCGTATTATATTGTATGTGAACATCGACCAGTCTAGGACTGTCCGGAGAGAACCACCATGATGACAGAACGTCGACGAACCTTGCGCCGTGCCAAAGCACTACTTTAACCCGATTTTGCCCTATTATATTGCCCTATGCAAGGTTGACGAAAATACAGTCGCTACCCCCTTCTAACATCAGGCAATTTTAGTGTACCAAGGGTAAGCAAGGTGTGTTTTCTTCCTTGTGAATGTTGGCGTGTACATTCTATGCAATCATCTTGGGATAATTTCAAGCAATTCATAAACCAATCTATCAATTCACATGTTATTGCCAGCCATCAACTTTAAAAAAAACAACCTGAAACACACATACCATATTCAAATCCCAAAGTAATTACAATGGCAGATTTATTT
Source organism: Chiridota heheva (assembly GCA_020152595.1). NCBI lineage: Eukaryota > Metazoa > Echinodermata > Holothuroidea > Apodida > Chiridotidae > Chiridota > Chiridota heheva. The sequence goes on along the minus strand of JAIGNY010001548.1, from coordinate 473,658 downwards.
GAGCAAGACACTAACGAATGACGCAACCCCCTACTTTCGGGCCTTAGGATCAGGCTCATTATCCACCACCGTGACCCCTGCTGTTCCCCTAAACGACGATTGGCCTCTCCTGTTTCTCTCCTTATAGTGAGTCATGGTAATCAAAACACGCAGTATGCACACAATGTAGTAATACACCACGGTAAATATTACACGAAATGTCAACACGTTATAACTCAAGATATAATAACACGTTGTGGTTGTTAGTGTAGCTGACGAATGCTATGAATGATAAAACAAAATCTTCAGCACGCTTTTAAATGTTCAGTCTTGAATGACATTCAATACTGTTGCCATATATGGTCATCACACCACTATTAATTGACCAATCTGATTGATTAAAAATGACATAATTTTGTCATGTATGTAATGGACCAATACCATTATTCAATATAAGTCTTTCATCCCTTATCCCGTAATGCCATGGTAACAGACATCAAGGAGATTTAAACAAAGGATCTATATAGATCCAATATTTAATAAACAAACATGGATTATTAATGGTTTTTCTTATAATTTCGCCATGCATAATCATTGATCGGTCTATTCTTGACCGCCCAAACAGTCCTTTATCGTAACAGATAATTTTACCCCATTAAACATATAATTAAAGCACTAGTACTTTTACCACCCTATTATTAAACACACATTATGTACAAAAATAATGTATCGATCGGTACTTTTTGTCAAACACAAGAACATTTAAACAAAGGATCTATATCGATCCAATATTGAATAAACAAACATGGATTATGAATGGTTTTTCTTATAATTTCGCGATGCATAATCATTGATCGGTCTATTCTTGACCGCCCAAACAGTCCTCATCGTAACAGATAATTTTACCCCATTGTTAAACATCATATAATTAAAGCACTAGTACTTTTATTACCCTATTATCAAACATGCATTATGTACAAAAATGATGTATCGATCGGTTCTCTTTGTCAAACACAAGGACATTTAAACAAAGGATCTACTGATTATTGATCCAATATTGAATAAACAAACATGGATTATGAATGGTTTTTTCTCATACTATTGATATCGATTTGCCATGCAAACAGGTTTCATCTTAACAGATAATTATACATCATATAATCAAAGCACAAGTACTTTTACCACCCTATTATTAAATACGCATTATGTACAGAAATGATGTATCGATTGGCTCTACAACCTTTAACCCCCATTGTTATACACATAAACAAAATTAAGGCTCACAAACCCACGTAACAGCAGATAGCAAAAAATACGCATGATGTACACAAAATGGATCGACTGTATATCCTACTTTAAAAAAATAAGGCCCGTTTTACCATTTGACGAAAGATATAACTCAGTCAAATCAGGGACAACTCCCTGGTCAAATTGTGTTCGGATTCTTCTACAATTTAAATTCTTCATCTAATGCATGTCCTGAAATGACCCCAGAAGCAGCACTGATTAACGGTAGTTGGTACATACTAAGCACTCAAATAAACTCACGCGAAAAATCGATAGTAGACCTATCGATTTTCCTGAAAAACTGTTTGTAGAACGTTTATTTTTATTTTACCTCGACACTTTAAGAAGCAGTTTTTTTCTTTCTAAAACTTGTCATGTTTGATACTAACGTTTATAAAATAGGCGATATTTTTTAAAAGGTGTGATATGCTAAGACGATTAAGCTCCCGTAGACCCCCTTTTTCGCTTTAAAGCGCAGTTCTGTCCTGTCATTCCCCGTTAGATGCCAGTTTTGTCCTCTCAAATGAAAACAGGTGAGCAAAAAACTGCCTCAAATGACAATGTTTGAGATAAATTATTTCTCAAATGATGAGTTTCAAAAAAAGTCTTCTCAAATTATTCACTTTTTCAAAATATCGTCGCTCAAATTTTGCTCCCTGTGCAAAATCTATGGGATTTGAAAATAAAATTAGGTTCTCAAATCGTACACGTTTTCAAAAAATGTCTTCTCAAATCACACCGTTTAAAAAATATCATCGCTCAAATCTTACCTCTTTTCAAAAACATGTTCTCAAACATGACAAGTTTCCTGTTTCTCGATTGTCAAGTACAATCTCTTCTCGAATGACGTGACTCTGTAATTTGTGACGATATTATTGCGATATTATCGATAATCGTGACATGGTGATTTATCTATATTATTTTTACAGTTTAAACTCTTTGACAAATCTGAACTTCTAATCAACAGATTATCAGGGTGTATTGTTTTGAAATGGGTGACAATGAGTACCATGATACCCCCACTTGACACACCTAGTCAGGAAAAGCTATACACGTCGTTAAAAGGACTCTGCGGAACAATTGAGAATATCTTGTGACGCAATCCGATGACCCAGATGGAAAAAATCTCAGAGGTCACTATACAGACCCCTACGAATTAGAGGCTGAGTCCGTCTTCAAGAATATCTTGTGACGGCAATCCAAAGACCTAGAGGAAAAATCCCAGAGGTCACAATACAGACCCCAACCAATCAGAAGCTCCGTCATCGATAATATCTTGTGACGGCAATCCGATGACCCAGAGGAAGAAATCTTAGGGGCCACTATACAGACCCCGACCAATCCCGATGACCCAAAGGAAAAAATATCAGAGGTCACTATACAGACCCTGACGAATCAGAAGCTCCGTTGGAAAGAATATCTTGTGACGGCAATCCGATGACCCAGAGGAAAAATCTCAGGGGCCACTATACAGACCCTGACCAATCCGATGAACAAGAGGAAAAAATTTCAGAGGTCACTATACAGACCCCGACGAATCAGAAGCTCCGTCGTCGAGAATATCTTGTGACGGCAATCCGATGACCTGGAAAATCTGAGAGGCGGCTATATAGACCCGGACCAATAGCCACCTAATTTGCATATCTATGAATATTCGTGAGAAATTAGGAATGCTGGCTTCTGATTGGTCTGGGTCTGTATAGTCGCCCCTTACTACTAACCTATCCACTTGTTTTAATCTCCCCACACCCCCATTCTTTCCTATCTCACATCCCTTCCTCTCTCTCCTTCTTACCAACTTTTCTTCTACAACTTATTTCCTCTAAAATTTTCACTTCTCTCCATCCTTTCCTCCTTTTCCAATCATCTCTTTTGCAACCTTTGCACCTTAATTATTTAACACCCTCTTGGCACGTTTGACTCTGACTGTTGCGGTGCCGTTAAACCTCACTCATCAAACCAAACCAAACCTAAATCATTTATTATGTTGTTGCTGCATTTGCATAGTTTGTTTCCTTATTTTTGGTAATTTTATTATTTTTTTAATTATTTTTTTAGTCTAATGCATATAGAGGTTTTAAAACATTAAGCACAGTATGAATGTCTGAAATGATGATAATGAATAAATTAGAGTAGGCCTATTTTTTATACAGAAGTCAATATCACTTTGTTACAATTATCATCTATACATGAAAATCAACTTAAGAACATTTGTCACATTTTTAAAGGATCAAGATGCAAATATTTTGTTAAAGAAGAAGCTCGCTAAGAAAAAACAAACATAAAACAATTTAAATTTGTGGCAACAATTCTGTAAAAGTTGCATTCAAATGCAATGTTTGTGAATTTCTATTTTCATTTTTTTTGATATGTAGAAATGACATCATGTTATGTTGTTCAAGTTATTTTTGATAACATGGAAAAATCAATATGGTTTAGTTTCCAAAACTCTTGTTAGGATTTGCTGTACTATTTCAAATAATTTAGAAAATGAGTTAAGAAAGAGAGAAAGATTTACTCACGTCACAAATGATATAATTTAGAACCCTATAAAATGACCAATGTTTTTAACTACTTTTGATGCGTTTTTTATTTTCCTGGCTTGCCCCAGATTTGCAATCTAGTTAACTGTTGGTGTTACACATCCATAGACCTTCACGGTTCTTTTTTAACAAAATTTTTCTCATTTCTTGTTTTTTCAGGAAGTCAGAACTTTGACGTGATACGATTTGCAACGTACAGGACTGCCTGCAAGCTGAGGTTTATACAGAAGCGATGCAGCTGTAAGTATACCCACAAAGTTTACATGTGTAGGAGGATGTTTGCTCAGTCCGCATTTTCAAAAGAAGATGAATGAAGTGTTTGCCCTTTACATAAGGATGGCAGTGTCATGCTGGCAGAGATGATTGATTCATACAGAGTGTGAAAATTAATTCCATTTCATCATCTTTGTGCCAGCTAGACACCTTGATATATCTGTGAATGGAAATCTCTTGGTCTCTGTGACCTAAACTAAAATATTTCTTGGAAAAGGCCATGGATGCTATATCTGATAAGAAGGAAAAAGAGACAGTACTGCTGTATAACGCAGTGTCAGCCCACTGGTCCAAAGTCCCAATAGTCTGAAGGTTTGATTGTCCAAATTAAAGGCCCAATAGTCTGAAGGTTCAATAGTCTGAGAGAAAAGGCCCAATAGACTAAAGGTTCAGTAGTCCGAAGGTTTAATAGTCCAAAGGCCCAATAGTCTGAAGGTTAGGGTTAGGGTTTGGGTTAGTGTTAGGGTATGCCTTCAGACTATTCAACCTTCAGACTATTAGGCCTTCGAAATATCAAACTTTCGGGCTATTGGGCCTTCGGACTATTGGACCTTAGGACTATTGAGCCTTTGGACTATTGGACCTTCGGACTAGTGGGCCCTTTCTTTCGGACTATTGAGCATTCAGACTTTCAGACCTTCAGACTCAGTAGGTCTTTTCTTTTAGATTTTTGGGCCTTCAGACCAGTGGGCCTTCGACAAGTGAGCGTTTGAACCAGTGGGCCTTTGAACCAGTGGGCCTTTGAACCAGTGGGCCTTTGGACCAGTGGGCTGGCACCGTATGACACAGGTATCCAATATTAGGAAGAGAGGGACCATTTACGAATGTAAAACATTTGGTTTACTACTATGCTGTAATTTTTCATTAGAATTGGCATACTATACCTATTGTGATAGTCTTAAACATATTCTTCCACTGTTTTTATGGGACCATTCATGTATGCACATTAGTTTAGTTACATTGGATAGAAAGTAAGAACAAGTTAAATAGACACCCTCCTCCATTTGATGGGCAGTTCATAGGTCATAATATTTTTAAATGTTAAGTTTAAATGTTCCATTGTTCCTAAATGCAAAGTGGTGTGATGAATTGTCAGAAAATGTATTTATAAAATAGATTGAAATGCAAAAAACCTTATTTAACCAAGGAGGTATTCAGAATAAAAGTTTTTTTTCGGATTAGTGTATAAATGACTAAAATCAGACTAGTAGTGGCGTCACAGCTGAATTTTCCTCAAATGTCGTTGTTTATTTTATTGACAAACATTTTTCTTCTTACTATTGCATATGTCAGGAGTGTAATAAAACAAACAGTGAAGTAACTGTGAATTAACACCTAAAGAACAAGATATTAAAGTAGTTCCTTAAAACATTTGTTTATCTTTGTGTACCTATTGTTTGAGGAAGACCTGTTTGACTACAAAGAGTATCTGTAAAAGAAAGGAATATTCATGTCTTTAAACATGTACAGTCTGTCTGCCAAAAGGGAATTAAAGAAACACAATGGTGAAAAACTCCTTTCGTATCATGTTCTGTAAGGAAAATACCAAATTCCAAAAATTCTGCAAGTGTATTTAGAAGTGAGTGGTGTAAGTATGATACCATTCAAATGTTAAGAATTCCATGTAGGAATTAGATATTAGCATGGTTACTGCATGGATTTGTTTCTGGAATTATGCTCCATCGTGTGAAATGCCACAGTTTGACCAGGGAAGTGATGCTTCAGAGTGTCACTTCCTTGGACTGACAGAAGGCGTAGGGGAGGGGGGGGGGGGAACTTCATACTATGAGTGGTAGGTGTGCCGCCCATCAACCAAAAACCATACCTGCAGCATAACAGACTTTTTGGTACCTGCAGTATGAAATCATACAATTTTGATACCCGCAGCATTGAGTATTTAAAGGAAATATTTTACATTATATGTATAAATAAATATAACAATTTGACTTAGAATATAAAAACACAAACTATCGGACCGCTTTCAAGTTGAACAGGGAAATAGAGTTGGGTACAAATGAAAACCTGAATCTGTTGTGCTTGGACCGTGGCATACGAAGTCTTTTCCGTAAACGGCAGAAAAAATATAGTGGGAAGAGCGGATGTGTGTTGTCATTCAATATTTTAGTTATTATTTTTTGGTGCATCATGTTATTGTAGAGATCATAGACAGACTTCAGACATATATTATCACTAACAATCATACTCAAAGAGCATGTGGCAGTTTGTAAAAGCATTTTTGAAACATAAGTAATAATTTTTCTCGAACTTGATGAGTAATTGATATGCTTCTCAACTTATAAGTTAAAATTTCAATGTATATACAAATTCATTACAGTTATATATATATATATATATATATATATATTTACTTCAAGTTATACCTTACCTTCCATGCTATAATATGCAATCTGGTCACACGACCTGATTCTAACGCACTTCTAACCGAACCTAAAAAACGCAGTAACCAGCCAAGCCCTGACCTCCATAATACCTCTGTACCACCTCACTCTTTTTCAGCGCGTTTGTTTCACAACATCGCTGAAAACTGGTCATTTTTGTTTTATATTTCAATTAACCTTTCTAACTTTTTTTCTCTTGGCAGCTTCTACCTGAAGGGTTTTACGCTGCCCGTTCTCATCTGGCTCGCCTTTTCAAGTCTTCCGAGAGTAGGGTGAGATAGCCATGGGTCCGAGTTCTTGGCCGACCTACACGACTTTACCCGTGTAGCCTACACTTAGGATAGCGGGTTTTTGTCTCCATTCGTACATAGCGAATGGCTAGTTGAGAGCGTCCTACTCGTGATGGGTGTTTTAGGCCCTAGAGCACAGGTTGTGCCTGCCTAGGGTCCTCTCACCCGGGAATTAGTCTTTTTCTCCCTTAGCCCCACCCGCCTCGAGGTGACCCTAGCGTTATACTATGTATAGTGTTTAGCACGCTAGGATATTTCAGTACACCTTCTCGTATGCATTAAGCCAATTTCTTTTTTCGATTTTGGGCGCATGCGCATTGGGTCATAGTCACCGCTGGGTAAATGTGGGGTCGCCCTGTAACAACTCTAGGGAGCTACAGTTGTTACTAGCGAGCTTATTTTCGTTTCACGTTATCAGCATATGAGTATTTTTATTTTTCTCACACAGTTTTTGAGTTAAAATATTTAATTTTCAGGATTGAAGTTGGGGTGTCGGAGAGACGTGGGTGGGTCTCTCCGACGACCTAGTTACAGGAAAATAATCTTTCCTTTTTATCTTTACAGACCTCAAGTACACAGTGGTTGGTGTTTCCCACGCTACCCCAGCGCTAGAAAAGTCATTCACGTTGGGCGCGTTTTCTCGGGTTTCTAAAGTTTTTCAGATAGAAAATTTTTGGTTTTAAATTTTTTTTCTGTTAAAGCAAGTGTTGTTGTTCTGTTTAGAATGCTATGCCTCGTCTCTCTTTAGCGTGTCCGTAAGATCATAGTTACTTTGCCGTGTTTAGGTTTGTGCGCTTGGACTTACGTTCTTCTCTTAAGAAGTTTATTTTTCAGTAAAAAATTTCTGTTTAAGAGAGTTTTGGTGTTCTGTTTAGACTGCTAGGCCTCGTCTCTCTTTTAGCGTGTCCGTAAGATCATACTTACTTTGCCGTATTTGTGTATGTATATGGATATATGTTCTTCTCTTTTCAGATATATAAAAGAGATTCACTGAGTAGGTTACGCTCTTAGAGGCGTTGCGCCTAGAGCGTAACGGTAAGAGAGAGAGAGAGAGATATCCTCTTAGGGGCGTTAACGAACGTCGCCTAAGTTGTAAACACGGTTCCATTGGGCGGTTCCGTAAGGTAAGTGAGAGAGAGAGAAGAACCTCTTAGGGGCGTTAACGTCGCCTAAGTTGTAAACACGGTTCCAAACGGTTCCTTTGGACAGTCCCTGTCGACTCCACGACCCTTGTAACGCGCAGTCCGCCGGTTGTTGTGAGTTCGGGACAGTTCCATAAGGTTCCGGGAGTCCATACGGTTCCGCGGCCCGTAAAAAGTTACGGGGCGAACGGTTCCATTGGGCGGTTCCGTGAGTCCATAAGGTTCCGCGGCCCGTTGTTACGGGCTAACGGTTCCATTGGGCGGTTCCATACTGTTCAGCGGCCCGTTGTTACGCTTAACGGTTCCATTGACGGTTCCATACGGTTCCGCGGCCCGTTGTTACGCTTAACGGTTCCATTGGACGGTTCCATACGGTTCCGCGGCCCGTTGTTACGGGCGGGCGGTTCCATTGACGGTTCCATACGGTTCCGCGCCCGTTATTACGGGCGGACGGTTCCATTGGACGGTTCCATACGGTTCCGCGCCCGTTATTACGGGCGGGCGGTTCCATTGGACGGTTCCATACGGTTCCGCCCCCGTTATTACGGGCGGGCGGTTCCATTGGGCGGTTCCATACGGTTCCGCGGCCCGTTATTACGGGCGGGCGGTTCCATTGGGCGGTCCCGTGCACGGTTCCGCGGCCCGTTATACGGGCGGCGGTTCCATACGTTCCGTTGGACCATCCCTGACGGTTCCGCAGCCCTATGTGCGGCATTGTGCGGTTCGGGGACGGATCCATACGGTTCCGGGATCCATACGTTCCGCGCCCGTTATTACGGGCGGACGGTTCCGTGGTCCATACGGTTCCGCGGCCCGTTATTACGGGCGGGCGGTTCCATTGGGCGGTTCCGTGATCCATACGGTTCCGCGGCCTGTTGTTACGGGCGGACGGTTCCAGCGCCCGTTATTACAGGGCGGACGGTTCCATACGGTTCCGCGCCCGTTGTTACGGGCGGACGGTTCCATTCGACGGTTCCGCGGCCCGTGTTTACACGGGTCCGTATTTAACGGGTTCACGACATCGCACGTTTAATCGATTATCGCCCACTAGCTACGTGGTCAGGTGACAGGTGACATTCTTGACAAGAAGTATAGCATTGACAGTTATTTTTCTTCTTGGTCCTGTAGCCATTAGCTACGCAGTTCCACGGCTCGTGTGAACGCAACTAAGACTGTCTCACGTTGAACGCGTTACAAGTTCCGTATTTATTTTCACCAGTATCATGGACATGAAGGACAGGTTCCCGAGTGTCGATGTTTTTACACACCCAGGATGTCTCGTGATGCGTAGCGTGCAAACGCTTTTTAAATTACGCCCGTGACATCCATCTCACGTGTTACGCGTGCAGATTATGCTGCGAGTCAAATCCCGTACTCTTTGCAGCGATTGGGATCTAGCGGCGTGGTCGGAGCACAGACTCCACCGCGACCGGTACTTTCAAAGAGCGGCGGAGAAAGTGGAGAAGCGACGGTCTGAGAGGCCCTCTTCGTCTCCCCACCGCCACCCAGGTCCAAAGCCAGGGAGGCGGGCGCCGCCCACTCCAGCGGAGCGCCTATTGAAAGACGTACACCATACGGTTCATCCGGAAGTATAGCATTGAGACAGCTATTTTTCTTCTTGGTCCCGTAGCCAACGGGCTACGACAGTTATACGGTTCCACGGCCCATGTTTACGGGTCCGTGCGGTTCCACGTCCGTGTTTTACGGGTCCGCACGGTTCCATTGGCCGTTCCGCGCCCGTATTTACGGGTCCGTCACGGTTCCATACGAGTCCACGGTCCGCGTTTACGGGTCCTTTCGCTTCCATTGGATGGCTCCAGTGAGCGGAACTTATCTCTAACGGGTTAACGTGCACTGTACGGTTCACCGGTTATACGCCCACTAGCTACTACGCTCGTGGTCAGGTGACAGATGACTACGCCCCAGCAAGAAAAAACGACCGCGGAACACTGCAACACGCGGCTAACGGTCGCCAATATCCTGAAGTTCCGATACCCGGGTTTATCGCATACATTGCACGTAAAAACCGCGTTAATATCTGTAGAATGTGAGCCGAGGGTCTCGTTCGACGCAAGAATCACATTCAGGTATGCCTCCCGTAAAGAAGGAAATCTTATCCCCGGCGCTAGGCCTCGAACCCGAGCAAGCGCTAACACGCGACGCATCCTGGGAGCGTGACGTGCCGACAAACGGGGACTCGTCCTCGTGTCCATGAACTGGTGAAAAACTATGCGGAACCGTGGCGTTCAACGCGAAAATCTCACCAAGTCAGCTCACACGGGCGTGGGGATCTCGAAACTAACGGTGTGACGTCGTTGTATCGTTACCTTGCTGTAGAACTAAGCAGCACTACAGACCCAAACGTCATCTCATGCCCCGGACGGAGCCGCCAAGTTGTGTTACGGACCGTGCACGGGCCGTAAAACAAGCCGTGGGGCCGTATGGAACCGATTATCGGAGCCGTGACGGACCCTAATGGACCCGCAAGGAATCCAATGGCTCTACAACTAGCCGTAAAAAGGGACTAACTCACGTAAGACCCGTGGGGCGTCGCCTCTAGTTGGCCGACCGGTCCCAACGCTGAACCGAGGACCACAGCGGTGTACACGGGTTTGAACAAGTCGATAACACCAAAGCGCAACCTAAGAAGCGTTTACATACGCGACGCACCGCAGGACAGTCAAGGCGCCAGAACGCACCGACACTAGGGACCTGCCCGTCCGTGGTCGATGATATAGGCGCAAAACATCGCGGAACTGTGACGCCAACGCGGAAAATCCTACAGAGGCAGTTCACACGGCCGTGGGACAGCGTAGCTATGACCAAGCAGCTTCCTAGCTAGCGAACTCAACCGGGGTTCATCGTGCAGTGTATGCGCATGGAAGGTAAGTATAACTCTAGAAATATCCCCGCTACGCTTAGCGGGTAAATATATATATGTATATATATATTACATATACATATATATATATATATATATATATATATATATATATATATATATATATATATATATATATATATATATATATATATATATATATATATATATATATATATATATATATATATATATATATATATATATAATATATATATATAAATATATTTATATATATATATATATATATATATATATATATATATATATATATATATATATATATATATATATATATATATATATATATATATATATATATATATATATATATATATATATATATATATATATATATATATATATATATATATATATATATATATATATATATATATATATATATATATATATATATATATATATATATATATATATATATATATATATATATATATATATTTATTATATGGAAGGCCCCCTCCCTCCCCTCCGGGGTTTGATCAATGGAATATTTATGTAACTTGTGCAGCTTTTACCTGTTGTCATGGCGACTACGCATCTGTCTTATATGCAATATCATTTCTTCAGCTGATGTTTCTTGTTCTCCTGTTGATTACTATCCTCACATTTATCCATGGTGCAGCTTTTCCTGATGCCTTTTCTATTTGGAAAATTTGTGATAACATTTTGTCTTGTGGCAGTTCATTGACTTTGTTCTGGGTAACAAACCTTAAAGCAATCATGACCCAAATAGAGGTCCAAAGAGAAACAAAATCTGGAGAAACTGAAAAAGCAAACAAACATGCCATGATATTTGCAAAGGTATTATTAGCATGTAGGTTTGAGGCATTCATACTTGTTACTAAATATCAGAACGCCTGAAAGTGAAAACCTGTCTTTATTTGTGAATGATAATAGAATTTGTTGAGTCTTGATTGATTTGTTGGTGTTTGAAGGAATCTGTTCGAAATTCTTGTCTCTTTATATACGATTGCAAAAAACGCCACACATGGTTCATTTGATATTTCAGTTAATTATATTTATGGCTTCCACAGAATTTTGGGAGGTGAGGGGAAGGCAAAGCCCCCAATAGCCCCCTTAGACACGTCACTGCTTTCTATATTACTATCTCTTCAAAATAATTAAAATGCCACGAGAGCCCTTTTTTAAAGGGTGTTCTTGTATCAGGTTATATTGTATTGTTGAAAGGCTGATATCTTAAAGGATGGATGTATTAAACGTTCATTACAACACATCAACCCGTATCATTTTTTATAAATGTACATTGGTATGTTTGGAAACATTTCAGACGGTATATCTAAAAGAACACGGGCAGCGCAGTGGGAATCATAAAAATTGCTACACATCTAGTCATCCACAGATCTTTGAGAGTTGATTAGAAGGCAACTCCTTATTTATGAGTATGCTTCATCTCATTTTTTATTTTTAATAGTTATCTTTTAGGGTTAATTCAGAGGTCAAAGCAAGTCCATCTTATATAAAAAAAAGACTTTAAAAAAGAAACAAAATGGTGCAAAAAGCAGTAAAAAAAAATCTTATTCTGTTAAGGAGATAATTAAGTTTGAAGCATGGTATCATTTGTGTAGAAATGACTGAAACCAGACTAGTTGTGATGTCACTGCCTCAGATTCCTCAGTCTATGTATTTTATCATATTTTGTCCTTTGCTTTTGTGGCTTAAAAAACATTGAATGTGTCAGGAAAGTAGCAAAGCAGAATCTTGTAAGGATAATTATAATTTACTACAGTACCTGAAAGAAGTTGAAGGGAAACAAAATTGGAATAGAAAAAAGTTAAAAGACTGTAAATTTTCTTTAAAGTACATTAAGAATTGTTAAGAATGTGAGGATAATAGACGCACTGCACTAGTGTTTCCTACAAAATAAGACAGAACTTTAAACTTTATTATCTCCTTATCGGAATAAGATTTTTCAATGGTTTCTTCACCATTTTGTTTCTTTTAAAGTTCTCTTGCTGGAATACTGAACTAATTCTTTAAGTACTCAAGTTTTCGAGACATGTTCTCATTCCATTAACACCCATGGTTCTTAAACTTCTCTGACACTGTTGACCTGAGATGTTCACCAGCCACGAAACAACATGGTCGACATGGAGGTGAATTTGTTGTAAAATTTGATAAGTCTTAAGGGTTCATATTTGTGGCCCATCATTTTATTCAGGGCTGTAATTATCCTTCCCAAAGTGTGTGTGTGTGTGTAAGGGGGTGAGGGGGGGGGGGGGGACAGGGCCATACGTTTCCTCCATAAGCTGGGAGACAATTTCTGATGGTTTTTTCTTTTTAATTTTGCCTGAAACGTATATTCTTCCCCCCCCTCCCCTCCTAGGAATTACGGCCTTTGCTTTTTATCCAAGGTTGACTTTTTCTACTTAAATATGTCACTAAACATGTCATCTCAATTCTTACACAAAGTTCAAGGTATTGAGGGTGTTAATTTACCTGTACTGACATTCTTCATTTTTCCATTGAGTCAGCTTTTGTTTGAAATGGATTTATGAACCTTGTATGAAATCTAGAGAGAGCTGCTGTCCGGTATGAGAATAAATAGCTACAACGCTGGAGGAAAGATCCAATTAGTCAATTTGGAATAGTCTCAGATCTTATCAACTTCTTAAAGTTGTCAGTGAACAGCTTGTTAAAAATTGTGACAAGTTTAATCAAATTTCCTTCAGTGTGGAACAAAAAGGTTTGATATCAATCAGTACGATGTGGGAATACTCTCAAGTCTGGAAAGAAATTCATACATAATGTTATTAATGAGGTTTTTTTTGGAAGTCAAGGTTGATTTTTTCAACATGATAATTATTTGAGGGAATGCTTCTATTTTTGTAAATTTACAATCAAATGTGTTGTGCTTGACAGTAGAAGCTCATCAAGCAGATCATCCTGGGTCAGCCAAGTTTAGTGTCCCAAGCCCCTAAAGACCCTCTGAAGGCAGTAATGCCTGTAGGTGAGGATGTCCACAGCCTTTGATAAACCAGTTATGGAACACTGGTTGCAGACCCAATGGGGATCGAACCTGGGATGCTAGCTTTTAAGCTAAAGACTTTTACCGCTAAGAGGTCTATGTAGTGACTTTAGCTTAAAAGTAGTTAACCCAAGTGACACCTACGACAGCTCCCCCAAATTGTCATCCTTTATTTCAGTGGCATCAATAGAACATATATAATTGAAGGAGGTGGGGGGGATGTGTAAAGTATACATGTATAGCACCATTAACCATTACAAGTGTGCACCCTACAGTGTAGGATCCAGAGGACTGCCCAAAGGAAGTCTTGCATAACTCATAGTAATGGTGGCTGTAAATCATTTCAAATTACTAATGCTACTGTGAAATTAGAACATTTCAAGCTGTGAGGTTGAAGGCACATCCCCCATGCCATATACGTTGGCATGATTGCTTAATGTAGTTGTAGAGGGTAGGAGGTATTGTACATCAAGCGTCCTTTAGACTTGAAGGCAGTCAGAAAACCTATTAGCAATGATTAACAAAAGAGAAAAGTGTAAATCAATTATTTACACAAATTAAAGAAGCCTTAAATTAATGATTTCTATTTTTGAAATGTACAATTTTGATACCATGATGTTTTTCAAGGGTTGCAAAAATGTGAGATGAATATTCTTTTCTTATTCCGAGACAGGTGATTGGATGATTTCGTACACATGGGTTGATAATGTTAGGGCAAATATTATATTGCTAGTTCATCATTGGGATTCAGTTCAAAACGCACTTTCATTTCTAATTTCTAAAGAGAACATTACTATCTCTTAATAATTACCTAATAGAAATGTAAGAGCATGTTATTTTGGGGTCCATAGAATATGTTAATACACTTTTCTTGCACAAGATAGTACCTTTGATATAAATGTTCAAATCAGCCATAATCACACTGAACTCATTTTTCACAACATCTCTAATAAAATTGAGAGTTATAGAAAGATGCCCTCACTTTTTCACCAAGAGTTCCTTGAATAGGAGAGAATTAATAGCATCATTTTAGACATAAATAATTAGTTATGTTTTAGGGCCTCGCTGCATTCTCGTGAAATGCAAGAAACACAATAGTCCATAATCAAGGAGTTGAGTAACTCTTTCTAAAACACTGTATCTGTGATTTTGACAAATACCTGCAAGGTATCTATCAACGCACTTTGTGGTTGACAGCTCAGTAAATCAGTTGCAGCAGTGTGTAATTAGAAAGTGAAATTGATATTTGCAGCATGACCTTTAATAAATGTAGTTGTGTCAACTGATTGGATCTTGAATGTTTAGTTGAAATGGTTGAAACTAAACTTAGCAAAATGGAGTTAATTTCATGAAATTTTGAGCTGTAAACATGGGACTTACCAGTGGATGTTGCATTAGTATGTTAAACTCAGAAATAGCTTTCTTGAATTATAAATCATCTACAAACATGGAAGAAGTATGAACACATTTTACTGCATAAGGAGGCATGCGTAGCTGCATATAAGTAAGTTGTGTGATTTCAATAATGATAAATGTAATTTGTATTTGTGATTTACTGATAAAACCCGCAGGACAGCATCACCATGCTGAAGATATGTTTGTTGCCTAATTATAAATTAGGAAATATCAAAGGGGTATTATTTGGGTGTCTCTAGAATATATGAGTTACACTTTGCTGCATGTGATGTTACTGATAATCTAACTTTTCCAGTGCCTTCCCTTTTCTCCTTAATTATGACTAACAATTTGAAATGAGAATTTTGAAAGATTCCTATTGAAAATAAGATTGTACTTATATCCATGCATGTTTGTGAATAGAACTTGAGCATCATTATTGCCCTACTGATTTCTCATAGGGATGTATTAATGAACTACCATCATTTTTGTAGAAAATGTAAAGGTGTGAGATAAAAATGAGAGCGTGTGTTGTTTTTGATATCAATTAGGCAAAAGTGCTGTATACAAGTATCTTTTATGTCAAGATACATGTAGCACCAAAGTAGCACAATCCTGCAGGAATATTATATCAAAGATTATTCAGGTAACTCAACATTGACCTTTGTAATAGGTTTTCTGTTTATAAAGGGCAGTAAGATAAATATGTCCATCACAAAAGCTTTCTGCACTTCAAGTTTGTTACAACAGCAGTGAGTCAATGATAAATTTTGTGTTTGATTGTCAGTGGCCCATGCAGAATGGCCTAGTTGGCCTGCATAAAGGGTAAATAGTTAATAGTCAATAGTAGACCCATATTTTATTTTCATTTAATCAAGATTAGGTTTTATTTCATCAGTTTTTTGGGCAGTTAAAGAGTCAAAATGACATGTCACTCACTTTCATTGTTTCTTGATAGACCCTTTCTCCCAGACTGCCTGGGGGGTATTGCTGTGCCCTTTGGGATATCCATAAAATATTCATTGTAGTTATGGTTTTGTCATTTGGAAATATACAGTACTGCTGGTATTACAATGCACCTAAAGCTGAATCCATGACATCATCTTCGTATAAAATATTCAGTAACCAAAATGGTTTTGGGGGAAAATGGGGTTGACTTGATATTTTGAGTAGAAAGTCATGATTTTTGCTGGAGGATGATTTTCTTTTTCTTTAAGTTTTAAACATATCCATTTGGGATTGCACAGACTTTACGATCTAGTGCTTACATTCCCCTTACAGAGATCTCTTAACTTGCATCAACACCTTCCCAACCTTTTCTGGTAGAGTTAAATATTTTACCAAGCCTGCTCGTTCATTGGTGACTGAGCCTTTGCATGCTTCAGATACGAAAGCAACTATGCATAAGATTGCTGAGCGCGCCTGCCATTTTGATTTGCATAAGTTTAGATTAACTGTGATAGACAAATTGCTTTTTTTCTTCTATCTTATGTTTGTTTCTGCCTTGATTATTTTTACAATGTTTTTTTTGTTTCAGTGTTTTATAGTCTTTATTTGGACATTATGTATGTCACCATTAATTCACATTTTTCCCCCTTCTCATTAGACCAGGATATGAATTGACTACTTTAATAGGTATATCAATAGTCAACATGGGGTAAATTGTTTTTAAGTCAATTAAAAACTATTATTGTAGCAAAATATTCCATCAAAATGTTTAAAAATACAGTGACAATTTTTACAGTGTGTTGAAATCACAGGCATGGATTGTATAAATCCTTTGTTTTTCTAATTGGCTATCATAAGTCTTTGATGGGGTGTAGAAAAATTTGGCCAATGTCTTTACCATACCCCCAATCAATTTCTAGCTGGAATATACTTTGCCATCAATTTCATGTGACTGACACCTACAAAAGAAATTCAAAGAATGATACTAGGATTTTGAGTTGTCTGCCCTCATTTTGTTGTCATACTGGATACTACAGTTTAGCATGAATTAAAAATCCATCAGAGTGCAGTCAAGCCATGACTAAAAATGCTATTTTTAAAATTACTGATCTGCTCTTTTAATACTCTGTAAACCATGTAGGCTACATGCTATTAGATCTAATTTTGGAATATTGTTTTATCATTATTCACAACCAATCAGTATGGCCATCTTTCATACTGTATGTTACTGTGTATGGATTAAATGTTACCTTCATGTTGATCTTGTACATTGTTTTCCCCGGGAAGCAATTATTTTGTCATATTTTCATAATACTTATTTTCAAAGGTCTAATTGATCTTTTAGATGTGCTTTTAATCTTTGAAGATAATTTTATGAGATGCTGTTATGACAGAACTATTCTTGTGATATGAATATAGGAGAGTCATCATTGCAAAATCATATTACCTCTTATTAATGTTCATGTTAAATGCATTTATAAAAGCATTTTAAATTCTGACTCATGTACAGTGCATTAGTCAAACCCACTGTAGTCAGTTGTATCATTTTATTATTTGCTATAATCACAGACAAAATTATTTGGCACTTTTGCTTCCCCCTACTACCACTCTTCAATGCTGGCAAAAACTTTAGAATAAATTTCTTAGCCTCTTCATTTTTAAGGTGGTAATCACGCCAACATTGAAGTGGGGGAGGGAAAAGGTGCCAAGCATTTTGTAGCTGATTGTACATTGGAATGCATTGGACTTAAATTTGTATCTACAGAGACTTTATTCTGCTCATATAATTGATTAATCATACATGTAGGAGATCTTTAAAATGTGGGGTGCTCAGTTATATTTGTATAAATTCTGTTTACTTTTATTAGTATATATCAAGATGTAGAGGCAACATTCGCTGAACTGCTTTAAAATATATTAAAATCCATCATAGTAGCAAAAACTTCCATCAACATCAGAATAAACATTTACAGAGTTTTTAAATCTTAGGCACTAATTTGCATATTTTAAGCACAATAAGCCAGTTCATGGTTACAAACGCGCATGCCCGGATCTGATTATGGGGTTAGGTCAAGTGGTAATAACAGTAAGCGCAGTATGGTCCAATGATATGTAAACCAGAGTTTTCTGTCTTAATTCTACCACAGGATGGCTTTGTGACATGCCATGTGGGATATGGAGATGGATGCCATGCGGGACATAGGGATGGATGCCATGTGGGACACAGGGAGGGTTCATGTGGTACATAGAGTGGGATAGCACATGGAACATTTGTGTGGGATGCCATTTGGTACATCTTTAGGATGAGATGCCATGTGGGACATAGTGATGGATGCCCTGTGGAATATAAGAGGGTGGGATATGTAGAGGGATGCCATGTGGGACAGGGGGGGATCCATGTGGGCATATTGAGGAATGACATGTGGCACATGGGTAGGGATGCCATGTGGGACATAGAGATGGATGTCATGTGGGACATGGGTAGGATATAGGGTGGGATGTCAGGTGGGACATATGATGCATTGGATAGTGGGATGTTTTTATAATTGGACTTGTGATATGTTTGTCAATTTTAGTATGTGAGCCATGATTGTATTTATCATTCTAGTTTAAATGAATATTGTTACATACATGTGGCATCCCACCCTATGTCCCACATGGCATCCCTCATGTCACACATAGCATCCCTCAATATGTCCCACATGTCTTCCCTCAATATGTCCCATATTTTGCCCCCCTCTATGTCTAACATGGCATCCAGTCCTCCTAGATGCGCCATATGGCATCCATATCTATGTTCCACATGGTATCCCACCCTTTGTTACACATGGTGTCCCTCCCTACATGCCACATGACATATCCTTATATTCTACATATATATCCTACATCTTATATCCTACATAGCTTCCATCCCTATATCTCAAATGTTATCCCAACTCTATGTTCATATCTATGTCCCACATGGAATTCCACCCTATTGTATGTCCCACATGGCATCCCAACCTAATTGTCCCACATGGCATCTCACCTGGTTGTCCCACATGGCATCCCACATGATGTCCCTAATCGAAAGAACATCCATTTCGAAAGCACAATTACATACATATAATTAAGACACCGAATCAACTCAAGTATTTAACCCCCAAAAAAAAAAAAAAAAAAATCGGGAAGTAACATTGCTATTCAATGCGTGTTAGTGATGCTTATGGCGAGACATTCTCAATTGATCTATTGACCTGCATTGCTCAATCAGCTGCAAGTCTGGAGCAACAATAACGGTTTTAGATTCTCCAAAGACAAGACAGTCTGCATGCACTTTTGTCATTTCAACAACCTCCACCCCAACCCGAACTTTGTGCTCAATGGGAATCGCATCCCTAAAGTTGAAAACACAAAGTTCCTTGGTCTTACTCTAGACCCCAAGCTCACCTACAAGCCTCACATCACCAACCTGAAACTAAAATGCAATAGCTCCCTCAACCTCCTCCGACTGCTCTCCAACACTACTTGGGGAGCGAACCGCTATGCTCTCCTCAAAATTTTCAGGCTCACCATTCGTGCTGCTTGACTATGGCAATATTGTTTACTGTGTCGCTCACAACTCATACCTCAACCACATTAACACCATCCAAAATGAAGCCCTCAGGCTTTGTCTAGAGCCTACAGGACCTCCCCAATCACTAGCCTTCATGTTGAAGCCAACGAACCCCCCTTTCTACTTAGATGTAAACAGCTTAGCCTCTCCTATGCTTTTAGAGTCCTCACCAACACCCAGAACCCTGTTTACAACCTCATTAGGTACCCCAATTTCTCCTCCCTCTTTGATAGGACTAAAACCCTATCACCCCCCTTCAGCTTACGCATTAAATCAGACCTCTTTCAACTTGGCATCAACCCCGCCACTCTCGGCACCTATTCCTGGCCCACTTTTCCGCCTTGGGCCACCCCCCTTCCTTCTGTCCACCTAGACCTCTCCACTTATAACAAAACTCAAACTCACCCTAATCTCTTCATCAATCTCCACAACCAAATCAAAGACCAACTCTCAAATTACACCTCCATCTATACTGATGGCTCCAAGGAAGGCAACAAGACAGCTGCTGCTGCCATCATCCAAGACATCACCCTCAGTAGCAGACTTCCTGACCACTCATCCATCTTTTCAGCCGAGGCTAAGGCCATTCTCCTCGCCCTCAACTTTATTGAGTACTCTCCTCTTAGTCACTTTGCCATTTTCTCTGACTCAAAGGCTGTTCTTACTTCATTACTCAATCTTAAATGGGATAACCTCACCTGCCACCTCCTCCTCGGGAAACTCTTTTCTCCCACCCTCTGCAGGAAAAGTGTTCTTTTCTTCTGGATACCCAGCCATGTTGGCATCCCTGGCAATGACAGGGCTGATACAGCCGCTAAGCTTGCCCTTAACCTCCTCCCTTCCCCTTTTCCCAAAACCCTCTCTGACATCAAACCGCTTATCGCTTCTCTTGTTCGTGACCGCTGGCAAACCTTATGGAACTTCCAAATTGATAACAAACTCCATGTTATCCAGCCCACAATCCCAATCAAATCCACCATCAACAACCTTTCTCAGTATCGACAACGCTCATATTACCCGTCTTAGAATTGGTCACACCCACCTCACTCACTCCCACCTCCTTATTGGTTCCCCCAACCCCTCTGTAACAATTGCCACTGCATCCTTACAATCCAACACGTTCTCCTTGCTTGCCCCTGTACAACCTTCCCAGAGCTTCTCTGCGCCCCACAACTCAATTGCTGAGTTCTTCCAAAAAAATCCTCCAGATAAAATAGTCTCCTTCCTTCAGCATGCATCCCTCTACAACCATATTTAATCCTCCTCTTCCACCCCCTCTCTACTTTGTTTTTAGTTTTACCCATGCACCTCCTCTCTCGATCACAGCTTTCTGGCTTTTGTTCTTGAATTTCTCTCATTCTTCCCCTGGTCTCTTTCCTTACTACCTCTAAAATGATCTGACCTCTCAGGCACAATTTGACCTTCGTTGTCGTGGTGCCGTTAAGACCTCATCAAACAAACAAACAAACAATACAAGTTATTGTTACTGTCAACTGGCTTATTTGTGATGTATTACATGGCGATAATCAAACTCTAGCAGAAATAGCCTTTCCCGTGATATTCAGTCAACAGCACTGGAACATTTTTAAAGTTGGGGGACCAAACATATATTGGCATGGGGTCCAGGGGCCTGCCCAAAGGCCCCTGTGGAGTCCAGGGGTGGTGGGACCCTATAGGGCGAATCCCCTGAAAGCTTTGTGGTTTTAGCGGATTTGGTCCTAAAATTGGTTTAGTCCCAAAATAGGCCTAAATTTAACTGAATTTTGCATGTTGCAACTCTTACAAATTCAATCATAAGTTGAAGATGCCAACCCAACAAGGCCAAAACTCTGTGAGAGGATGTTAAATTTCTGGTTGGGAGGTAAAATTGCAAAATTATTCAAATCATATTAAAAAATTGTCGGAAAATTTGCGTAAAATATTACAACATTTCCCAAACGTAGAAGAAAATTAACCAAATTTTCCGGAAATAGCACAAAAAAAAAAAAACTGCCTGAGAATTGGCCAAAAAATTCCCCAACTTTAAGCAAACTTTGATAAAATTTCCCAATAACTAAGGAAAGTTTCCAAAAAATAGAAGGAAAAAAACTGCCCAAATGGGAAGCAATTTATCCAAAATGTGAAGAAAATTTCTTTAAAATGATGGAAAAGCTCCACGAAAATTGAAGGGTATATATTTCCTGAAAATTAGAGGTTTCCTGATTAGTAGCAACTTGAACATTGATAGAAACTTAATTTACCAGTAATTTTTCCACTTGAAACCGGGAAATTATGGGGGTCTTGACCCCACTCCTGAGAGGGGACCCTTTCTACATCCCTGATGCTGATCCATCCTTTGCTAAAAAAACCAGCAATTTGGGGATGATGGCTATCTATCATTGTACAGTTGAATGCCTTTCATACAACATCCGGTGACATGGACAAGTGTATTCATAAGCGTTCACTGTCGACATCATTTCCATAAAGTTGCTGTACTTGTGGCGGGAAATTTACGGCACCTCCGTTTGCTGCAGTGCAATAATCCGATGGTATCTACCAAGGAGGTACCACTTTAGTATCTTGAAGATTGTATATAAAGAATCTTGGTTGAATTGTCGATCCAACCAAGGATATTCTATAAAACTATAAAAGTATTTTTTGCAAATTATAAACTAATCTGATCAGATTGTAATCAAGCAATATAGAAATTGCAACATGTCTGTAATATGCAAATTAGTGATCTTGTTCTATAAGCTTTGCTACCCTCTAAAGTGAAATACGTGACCTTGATTTATTTTCTGACTCATGGAATAAAATTTTAATTATTATATGTAACCATCACCCAGTGATATATGACACTATTTACATGATAAATTGTATTCTCCCCCAGTTGTCATTTGAAGTATCTTTGGAATGGTTTATGTGGCTTAATTGGACTACATTCTTGCGACTTCGGCAAATATCTAAGCTTATTATTATCATTATCATTTTATTTATGGAATTCATGTGACATGTAATCTGAAAATCACTAATAGGAGGGAGCTACTATTTGGAGCTTAGTTAAATTTTGCCTCCAAATGTTGTGCGCTTTGCAAGAAATCTTGCAAAATATGTCTTAACATTGATCAAGGGGAATCTTGCAAGATATGGCTTAACATCGATCAAGGGGAATCTTGCAAAATATGACTGAACATCGATTAAGGGGAATCTTGCAAAATATGACTTAACATTGATCAAGGGGAATCTTGCAAAATATGACTTAACATTGATCAAGGGGAGTAGGATTTGTACTAATTTCTTTTGGCCATGACTGTACTTTTTTTGTTTTTTTGTTAAACATATATTTATCTGTTAGAGGGTGTCTTTAAAAGAAATAAGCATAATTATTATTTCAATTTTACAAATAGTTTTAATAGTTTCTAGGATGTGGATGGTCAAAGTTTAATAGTTGATTTGATATGCAAAGTAAGTGACATTGAAGGAGTAACCAAACTATGTTAACAATTATGTATCTAAAATTTTCTCCAGTAAAACAATAGGTATGTGCTATAGCCATGCAGTTCCAAAATGGGAATAGTGAATTTCATTTTATTTATCTGCATTTTTTCAGGCACTTTATGGCTGAGATTAAAACAATGGATCTGGTTATCTAGTACTGGATAATGGTTTTTCCTATGACAAATTTGCATATTATTCTGAATACTTGGCCTGAATATGTTGTCAAGTCTACAAATTTGTTGTATTATTTTTTTTTGGGCTCATTTCTATGATTTTGGGAGTATTTTATCTGTGGAGGAAATCATTAATTTTCTAGAAATCTGTAATTGTTTTACCTGCCTTGAAATCACCAGGAGCACTGTTACTAGATTTCAAGCAACATCCATCATACCAGCAATTAAAAACCAAACCAAAAATTATTTCCTCTCTTATCTAGTTCATTGAAACAACCTGGTTTTCTGCCTCTGTTTATGTTACACAAAATTTGGCCTCGGAGTTTGATTGATTTCTTAAGTGATCATATCTCTGGAGATGTTACTTCTCACATCAACCCCAAGAAGCATTTCTTCAGGTGAATAGCGAGACAGATTGGTGGCAGAATTTGAATAGCGAGACAGATTGGTGGCAGAATTTGTCTTAAATGTAATTGATTGCCACTCAATCTGATGGGTTTCTCTTAGCGCTCTTATAACTGGGGCATTTACATCATTATGAGACTGATATATCTCATTGGTGATTTACACCTGTTAAGAAAAATTTATGTAGCTGTTCAGAAGAAAGTAGTCACAAATGTGGAATTGAGTGCATGCATGTCCATTTCAATTGATTTGACCTTAAGGTAGGCATCTTTTGTTAGGAATAGACTTAAGTACTTGATCAAGAAACCTGGAAAGTGGACATGGCTGAACTCTGTTGATCTGTTTTCCTTTTGATGTTTTTTATGACATATAGTGTTTTTCATGGAGCACTGGAGCTATTAACAAAGTACTTATTTATATAAATATGTTTTTTTGCTTTGTGTGAGTTAAGGGTTTCTTTTATTTCATGAAATTTATGTGTAAATTTACCTTTGTTTTTCTTCATATTGTATATCATACTATGAAATATATTAATCCCTTTTATAAATTCAGGACCTCAGGGGGACAGAATTGCAAAATTTAGTACATTTTAGGGGAAAATTTGCCTCTTGTTGCCCTCACACTTTGATGTCCCTCCCCCCCCCCCACACTTTCCAAATGAGAATAACGGCCCTGATATTAAGTTTTTATCCCTTCCAACCTTAAGATTAGTGGCATAGCCAGAGGCGGGGGATCATCCACTCCTAATATTTTTATCCATTGATTGAGATTTGTACATGTCAGCACACCTTGTCGGTTCACTTCCTTGTACTTACTTGCCCTCTCCAACCAAGAAGTGATCAGGTTATTTGAATGAACTGTTCATGCGCAATGTATGTGTGATCTGCTTGTTCATTTCTAGTATACATCATATTGTACCGAGAAATTTCACAAGGAATCGGATAAAAGTCTCAAAATTAGGAAATGGTGCATGATTTTTGGTTCGCACGAGAAGCATTTATGCGAAGCTATGTAATGGCGAATCTGTCTGGCCGTCCGGCCGTCCACAGATTTGTCCTGGGATTTCCTCAAAAATGTTAAAGGTTTTTGAGACTTCTCAGAATTTCCTTATAAAATGTTAAAGTTTTCAGAGGTACTTAAGATAGGATTAAAACCAGTTCCTTAAAAAGTCTACAATACATTTGATATTTTCTTAGAAGGTAACTGTAAAATGATATAATTTTCCAATATTCTTCAGAGATCCTCAAGTCTCTCTTGTAGCACTTGAGATTTGAAATCCTTAAAATTCTTCAAAATATTTGGGCACCAAACAGTCATATCAGGCATGGTTGTTTAAACTCCACCTTTATTATTGTGCTCATTTGCATAAAGTTACTACAGTATATGACCTGACCAGACTTTTTTATTTAACATGCTTAGTCAGGGAGTGTGACAGGATGTGATTGCATATAAACATAGGGAGGGATGCCATGTTGGACATGGATGGGGGCCATGAGGGACATATGATATAATATTTACCATGTTGTATACACCAAGGGCTATATCAGGCATAATTATTTGACTCCACCTTTTTTTCTTATTCAACAACTCATTTGCATATAAGTTATTATATGAACTGACACTTTAATACATGGTATGCTCAATCAGGGACTGTGATAGCTAGGATGAGACTTCTTATGGAGCTTATGGGACATCATGTGAGACAGGGTGGGATGACATGTGGGACATGGGGTGGGATACCATACGGGACATGGGGTGGGATGCCATGTGGAACAGGGTGGAATGCCACGTAGGATATGTGGTGGAATGCCATGCAGGACATAGGGTGGATTGCCATGGGATGGAATGTCATGTGGGACATGGGATGATATGGGATGTCATGTAAAAACTAAGGTGCTTGAGTTAGTGCTCTATTCCACCTTTCTTTCCTAACTCAAGCACCTTAGTTTTAAGCGCCCTTTTGGCACATTTGATACTGACTGTCGCGGTACCGTTAAACATCAATAAAGCAAACCAAACCTAGAATAATCTTTTACACTTTTCTTGGATGTAATGGTACTGATGATTTTTTGACGTAAAGTCTAGTGTGTAAATTGGCCATGCTGGTTTTGTGGAGTATGTTTGTATACCCCATCTATCAGGAGGACTTAATAGACAGCTACAGTAGGCTTTGATTACCTTATTACACCCTATATATTGTGGACTGCTGTGAGAGCACATGCAATGTTCTTTTGTGGTCGGAATCAATTTCTTTTGTGTGCATGATGTGAAAGCTAGAACCCATAGAGAATCAGGAGAGGACCCTGCATGACAAAAAGTAACGTTGTGCAAGGGGCATAGAGTCCATTGCTATCATGATCAGAAAAAGGCTTGTAGATAGCTGGTATCTCAACCTCCTATAATCTTGTATAGAAGACTTTTGGAACTTTTGATTTAGTTATAAAAATTTATGAACATTTCATTGCAATGAACAGAATAATTAAAGGATTGGTACAGTGTTCAAGCAAGTCCGTCTTGTATGAAAGATGAATTAAAACCCGGTGGTGCAGACAGCATTCAAAAATCTTATTCCATTAAGGAGATATTAAAGTTGAAAATTCTTATTTTACTGCTGGATATCCCATACAGTGGATTTACTTATCAATTAATAAGAGTTCTTTTGTTTGTCATTTCAGTAAACCTTGTAGATATCTGGAACATGATTGAAGCCTTCAGGGAGAATGGCTTGAACACCATGAGCCTTGCTGATGAGTTGAGCTTGAGTAAAGTAGACACATTGTTATCCAGTGTGTTTTATCAGCTCAACAAGCGCCTTCCATCCACCCACCAGATAAACATAGACCAAGCCCTCTCTGCAACCTCAAACTTTTTGCAGCTAGCTTATGATGAGTAAGTTATTCTTTTTTTGCATTTCTCTGTAGCATGCTGTCAACAAAAACCTTCACCATCCATATTACAATAAAAAGCTGTCAATTGGGCTTACTGTTTATTTCAAATTGAAAAAAATTAAATAAATGAAAATGGAAGAGGTTGCAATTGGAACCTTTATGTGCTTACTGGACAAACCTGATCTCATTTGAAACAAGCTCATTTGATGATTATCTCAGCAGAGACCTCTGTGTGCTTGTATGAGCAAACAGTGAGCTTACTGATGGCTTTACTACGAC
Source organism: Chiridota heheva (assembly GCA_020152595.1). Classification (NCBI taxonomy): domain Eukaryota; kingdom Metazoa; phylum Echinodermata; class Holothuroidea; order Apodida; family Chiridotidae; genus Chiridota; species Chiridota heheva. The sequence goes on along the minus strand of JAIGNY010001548.1, from coordinate 446,694 downwards.
GTGAGGGCCACAATTTGTTGTAGAGGTTTTACATGAACTGATTTTGATATACTTTTTGTTTTGTATTGTGAGTCATTGCTGAGGGCCTGTGGAAGACAATTAACCCTGATTAAAGAACTGAAACAGATAAATGATTCCCATTTTCTGTGTATGCCAATCATTTCCTTCTCTGAAAGTATTCCATAATGCATTATTTTTCTCGCTTCTCTCATTTCAGCGGTGTCACAAACAAGATGACAGTTTTTGCCGTCAAAGTTGGCCTGTCCTCCATGTGTGCTGGAAAACTGAATGACAAGCTTAGATGTAAGAACTTTTAACTTTGACTGTTACTGTAGCAACAATTTTTTTATATATTCTTGAGTTTAATCTCATTTATTTTGTCTGAAGTAGTTTTCAATATTCAGTAGGATTGTTTAGTAAAGGGTGTATTATTTTTAATTAAGTCTCTAGAATAATCTGATTGTTTTAAGAACAATTCTACCTCCAACTTCAGTACCTTTCTCCACAACAGCAATTTATTCCACCTGATCTAAACCTCCCTTTCATTCCCTTCTCTGCATTATCTTCCCCACCTTTCTTTTAGGACCTTAACTTCTTTCCCTTATTCACCTTCTCTCCCTCCTCCCCTCAATCCCACCTTTCTTTCCTAACTCAAGCACCTTAGATTTTAGCACCCTCTTGGCACATTTGACACTGACTATCGTGGTGCCGTTAAACATCAACAAACCAAACCTAGAATAATCTATTACACTTTTCTTGGATGTAATGGTACTGATGATGTACACTATAGCGATCTCTTGGTAAAGTCTGTAAACCAGTTGACAGTTAGGTCCTCAGCCTGGTGAAGGACTGTGATGCCACCATTAAGGCAAGAGAGTGGGCAGTCGTCCACCATGTGGTGCATTGTCTGGGGTTCCTCACAGTCGCGGAGTGATGATGCAGCATGTCCCCACTTGAAAAAGCTGCTGCCACATGACCCCACATCAGTGCAGTGCGGATCTGGTTGAGAAGGCTTCATTGACCTTGAGGAAGGTCCATACCCGGGGATGGATGTAGGAGTCAGTGACCAGGGCCTTAAAGGGGACTTCCCTTGAGTCCCAGTGTTTGTGCCACAGGTCTAGGGTTTTTCTGGAAGAACTCGACAATTGAGTTGTGGGGAATGAGAGAAGGTCTGGAAGCTTGTACAGGGGGCAAGCAAGGAGAACGTTATGGACTGTGAGGGTGCAATGGCAATTGTTGCAGAGGGGTTGGGGGAGTTAATAAGGAGGTGGGAGTGAGTGAGGTGGGTGTGACCTATTCTAAGACTGGTAGTATGAATGTTGTCGACACGAGAGAGGTTGTGGATGGTGGGTTTGATTGGAATGGTGGGCTAGCTAACGTGGAGTTTGTTATCAATTTGGGAGTCCCATGAGGTTTGCCAGCAGTCACGAACAAGGGAAGCGATAAGCGATTGGATGATATGGGGTAGGGGGTTGGTTGAGGGCAAGCTTAGCGGCTGCATCAGCCCTGTTATTGCTAGGGATGCCAACATGGCTGGGTATCCAGAAAAAAAGAATACTTTTCTTGCAGACGGTGGGCGAAAGGAGTTTCAGGAGGAGGAGGTGAAATGTGGAGTTATCCCATTTAAGATTGAGTAAAGAAGGACTGCCTTGGAGTTGCAGAAGATGGCAAAGTCTGATGATTTTCAATGACAGAAATTTAAAGAATAACATTGAAGCTGCCTTGAGCTGCTTTGTCTTTCATACATCACAACTCTTGCATAAATTACAAATTCTCACAAGCTTTTATTAACCATGACTTGGAAAGTACAAATGCTTTTGATGTAATTTCAGGCATTTCTGCTCAGAATGGAAAGCTCTTGCCGGTGACATGTTTATAAACCATTGGGTGTAAAATACCTGTACTGAAAATTCTTAAAGTTTGCCAAGCATCAGTACACTCACTTCTGTAAAAAGTACTTATCAAAAAATAGACTTGTGTGGGATCCCGGTAGTTACATTAAATCCTGGTTTCCCGATTCCCAATATTACGTTAATCCCAACAACATAAGGATTCGTAATTACAACCGGGAATCGTGGGAGTGATACAAACTGTTTAAAAAACCATCTTTTCTGGTTTTTGAAAGAAATGATTAAGCAAATACTGTATATGGCAAAAAATCATATTTTGTGTCTTCTTTTCTTATTTATTTATTTCGATGTAAAAACAGCTTACTCTTACAAAATTTAAGTCAATTTTGACATTTGGCAAGCACACAAGTCATTTATAACATTGGCAAGCACACAAGTCATTTATAGATTGACATTTGGCAAGCACACAAGTTATTTATAACATTGGCTAGCACACAAGTCATTTATAACATTGGCAAGCACACAAGTCATTTATAAAATTGGCAAGAACACAAGTCATTTATAACATTGGCAAGCACACAAGTCATTTATAACATTGGCAAGCACACAAGTCATTTATAACATTGGCAAGCACACAAGTCATTTATAACATTGGCAAGCACACAAGTCATTTATAACATTGGCAAGCACACAAGTCATTTATAAAATGATCAATCATGAACAAACTTTCAATTCATGGTGGTAAAAAAAGACCAAAGTTTCGTGGAGTTTTTAGATACCAAATTATGAATTCTCTTGTATCTGGGCAAGTTGTCGTGTTTCCACACATACAACAATCCAAACCCTCAAATAAAACTGTAATTTCATATTGGCTTTTTGATGCCACAAGCAAATTCACATATCAGCATCAACACACTCATCACACACTAGACCCCTAACAGTTATAACATTAGGCCCAAAATCATAAACATGAAATACCTCTCAAAATGCTTTAAAGATACCTCATGTGAATACTAATTGGGAACAATAGAGTTCCATCTTGATTTCTTTACAATAAAATTGCATTGAAAATAACAAAAAGTGTGTCTGAAATTGCAAATGAAGTTATGGCAAGTTACGTGAATGGCCCATTGTTGACATAGTTACAGCATGTACATTTGCATACTGTAGATTCTAGAAGTTTTACCTGCAAATCTTTGGAAGGGTAGGGAAAATTCTTTTGGGAGGTCTTTTGGAAGTTACGGGAGCTTACAGGAGACATTTGAAAGATTTTGAATGCTCTTTGTAAGTACATGCTTTATTTACTAGGTTGTTTACCAAGGTATTTTAATAGATGTTTAGATGTGAATTTGGCCTAGCACACTAACATAAGGTAGTGCAGTAAGGAATATGTTCATATCACATTAGGGAAATCCTAGCAAGACTACTGGTAATGATTAAGTAACACGTCTGGTATTACAAAAACAAGACTACCGCACAACGCTATCAAAAAACGAGTTTTCCTCCCAGCTAGTGTTCTTGAAAATAAGACAACTGGGATTTGATTGAAATAATTATTACCTTTCAGAAAATGTCCAGGACTGTGAATACAAACAGAAGCATTAAAGTCACTCTTGATGCTGATTCTATCCATCCTTTCAGATATTTATTCCCAGATAGCTGATACCAATGGAATTATGATATTTTCCAAATTTGAAGAATACCTCAAGCTTGTGCTGCAACTGCCCACTGCTGTGTTTGAAGGGCCGTCGTTTGGATATGACGAGAACACGGCAAAAGCTGTCTTGAACCCTGGACAGGTATGTGACGTAGTGGCACTTATCTCCATTATCTGGCATGTTGAATATTCTCTAGGACGTTGAATATTTAAATTTCAAATTCTTGCAGTTTTTCTTGTTCACTTTGTGAATTTTCTCTTTTACGAATGCTAATGAAATTTTTAAGATCTTATGTTTTTCTTTCCTCCAATTATTCATTCTTTCACTTTTGCCTCGAATCTAATCATTCAATTTTTATTTTTATTTCTTCAGAGTGTACTGTGTATAAACCTACTGTACCTTCTTAATTCTTAAGCATTAGAAGTGTATTATGTTTACAGATATTTACGAATCATTATTACCACTTAGTGTTAGTGGTACAGGAATAACTTATTCCTCTATTTCTAACATTTTACCCATGATGTACATTTTTGTGCTGCAAAGTCCTAACACTGCACATCTAAGGGTCAATGAATAGTCTAAATGGTGTCATTACGCATCCAATATGCAACATTTGGCACTTTTTTGTCTGAGGCTTTGATTTGAAACCTAATTCCATTTCTCTTTATAAATCTCTGGAGATGTATTAAATGAGTAATGTTGTTATTTCATTTTCTCTCTCCTATAGGACACTTTTATGGCCTTGACATAAAACTTAGGTGGATGATTTTATGCTGTAGTCTTTTAATGACCTGCTTTCTCTTGAATGTTGCCATTAGCGATACCTGTCATGAAAGATAGTATGGTGCCGCAAAGTCCTAACAATGCACTTTTAATTGTCAAAGAAATGTTTTATTTACCATCAAAATCTATTCATGTTCAAATAATAACAGCTTCTATTATTGTCTGCAAGAAATGGTGATAAACTAGAAATGGTTCATTTTCTGCATTTAAATGTACAGAAACTTTGAATAATGTTGGAAAATTCCATGATTTACAAAGGGTATAATTTCCTTTAGCATTAAAAACTTTTGTCCACCATATACAGTATGTCTAATGTTAATTACAACATTTTTGTGACACTAAACAAATTTATACTGATGTGATGGAGCACACAATGTGTAGAAGAGTTTTTATATTGATCATGAAAACTCTTTTTCACTATGGAGTTATGGATGATCTAAGTTCTTATATATGCACAATTTTGGCAAGATACTTTGGAGGTATGCCCAGGAACTTAATATGATTCAGGTACCTTGTTCATACTTTGAGGCATATGCCAGGAAAGCATACGTAAGTCACATTTGACTTGTTTTCAGTGTGGACCCAAGGAATTTTGCCAGGATGGAAAGTGGATGAACACTGGGTTAACACTCTTGTCGAGAAGTGTTCAGAGAACCAGGCAGGAGGTGAAACTCCTATCATTGGGACCGACAGCTTTACGTCCCCTCCGAAGGATTGTGAGCGCCACCCAACCATTAATCACTTTTCCCAAAGCTTAGGTGGGGGAGAAGGTGTCATGTAAAATACAAACCTCGAAGCTGGGACCTCCAGCATGTCAATCGTACGCTCAGCCGACTGAGCTACCTGCCTCCCGAAAAGGGAGGCATGCCCAGGAACTTAATATAATTCAGGTACTGTGGAGGCATGCCCAGGAATTTAATATAATTCAGGTACCTTGGAGACATGCCTTGTAACATAATATAATTTAGGTACCTTGGAGGCATGCCTAGGAACATAATATAATTCAGGTACCTTGGAGGCATACCCAGGAACATAATACAATTCAGGTACCTTGGAGGCATGCCCAGGAACTGAATATGATTCAGGTACCTTGGAGGCATGCTCAGGAACTTGATGTAATTCAGGTACCTTGGAGGCATGCCCAGGAACATAATATAATTCAGGTACCTTGGAGGCATGCCCAGGCACTGAATATAATTCAGGTACCTTGGAGACATGCCCAGGAACATAATTTAAGTATCTTGGTGGCATACTCAGGAACTTGATATAATTCAGGTACTTTAGAGGCATGCCCAGGCACTTAATATAATTCTATAAATTAATGCTTCATATTCAATCGTTGATGACTTCTATATTATAATTCTTGTCAATATAATCATATTTTAGAAATCCTTAGTCAGATACAGCTCTTTCCCCTCAAACTTTAAAAGCAATTTTTTATGTAAATGGAGAGCTATTTATCTGGTGACATCATACTGGCAAATTTGCATATTGCCTTGAACGATTGCTCTGATTGTTCCAAAAAACAACCCCATCCTTGATGGAATATTTCTGTGAATTTTCTTTTTCAAATATATAACATAGGACTATTAAGAAACAATTTAGTGTAAAAATCATACTGATGTATTTTCCGTTTAGGAGTTATTGCATTTCAAAGATTGTGCCAGTGTGTTGAAAAGTGACCTCGCAGTGTAAAATATGATGTCATAAAGGCAGATCCAAGACAATTCTAATGCATTTTGATCAAACAATTTTTTTTCTCTCTTTTATTCAAGAGTGTAAGGTTTTATGAGCAGATGGGCAAAGCACTTTCTCATTAATTGTATGTCATGCCCCATCTCAATAGATAAACAAAAGATGTTTCCAGTAATTTAGGAAGAGGCAATTAATTTTTAAAGAAATACACAAAAATTGTGTTGGATTTGCCTATATAACATCACACTGTACACTGTAAGGTCACTTTTCAAGACACTCATGCAATCTTTGACATACATTAATTCCTAAACGGAAAAAAAATACCAATAGCAATACGATTTTGACACCAAATTGTTTCTTTCATGGTCCTTTATCGTATAAATGAAAATAAAAAATAATGGGAATATTCATTGCTAAAGTTTTCTATCCTTCTGGGTTCCCAACCGTGTGGGTGGTATGCCAGGTATAAGAGAAAGAGATCAATACTAGCCCTCAGCCTTTTCCCGATCCACCTTCCCTATTATGTACTCAGAGAAAACAATCAAACCCCATTTTCAGTGAATTCCACTCACAGTGGCAATGGGACTACCTAGTTTAAAGGGGGAGAATTTCCTTATGGGGCGCCCTGTATTTTGCTAGTTTGATTTTCATTGAATATCTAAGCCACAGAGTTGTCAAATTAGATGAAACTTACACTATGTACTATGCATAGTGTTGGGAAGTGAAAAATAATAAAATCTAGAAGGTAGTACAAATAATTTGCAAATTGATCAGGTCGAAGATCACATGCAGATTGGTAAAATAGGCAAAACAGTCCATTTCATTTATCTATCTCCACCTATTATGGGTATAATACTCATGTTTCATTGTTATCAGCTTGTTGGCAAGATATGGAAGGCTATTTCTATGACTGATAAATGATTTGATTCTCCACGTTACCCTGGTAACCATTTAAAATACATATAAAATAATAATAATGATAATAATACAATATCTCAAAAACTAAAACACATTTCATAAAAGCTATCATAGGATGGTGCAGAGTAATAAAAGCTAATCTCCTGCCAATTTTCACTTGGATATTTTATTCATGTGTCAAAATTTTAGATTTTTTGTCCAAAATTGTTGATTTTGAGAAAAATGCATTCAAATTTTCAATGAATAAAAAGTTCCAAAAAATGAAGTATTGCAGTTAGTTCTTGACAAAATATCCATGTCCTGACTTTTCCTTGTTTGCTTTATTTTGTTTTCTGAACCTTTTTGGATTTTGTTAACTCCTCTATTACATCTAGATTATTAGCACAATTTGATAACAATAAAGATGTATTATAACGAAATATTGAGTCAAAATTTCTGATAAGAATGTTGAACCAAATGTTGAGCAGAATGAAGATAATGATGAATTGTATGATTTCTTCAGTGCTAAGACTGAGGGTGTCCAGTCAACTTGATTGAGGTTAGCAAGCCTTAAAGATTCAATATAGAACAATTTAGTGGGATCAGACTTAAAGGTTATTAGTCTCTCAGTTTATTTCAGTTAAAAGATGGTTTTCTGGATTGTTTACTGATCTGTTCCATGGCATCTGTTAAGTTGCTTTTGATACAATATTTTTAAACCCATTTTACTCAGCTAAAAATTCATTTTTATTGTATGACATCATTTTCTATACACTTTAAAGATTCTAATTAAGTAGAAATCACAAAATCAATGGAATGACCATTTTTGAAGAAATTCCCCCTCCCCTTCCCTTTCCCTTTAAGTGCCTCTCTGGTACTATGTGCCGCAAAATACCAACAAACCAAATCAATAAGATAAGGTAAAAGATAAATTTATTTCGTCCACAACAAAATATGGAAATTTGTCGCTTGTAGCAAAACGTACAAAGATATTTAAAAATATATACTTGACTTGATTACTGTGTTGTGAGCAATGTGGCTTATATTCTATTCTCTCCAACATTTCATTCCGATTCACTTTACCTTGCACTTTACCACCTAAAGTTTTGTTTTGTATCTTTATTTTCTGGGATTCTCTTTCTGCAGATGGGCATCAGCTTTCCTGTACAGCAGTTCTCCTATAGTATTCCTCAATTTTTTTTCTAGTTGCCTCAGGTCTCTCGGCCCTTGTTTTTTTTTCTTCCATCATGACGAAACGCTTCTGCCTTGACCTCGACCCCCCCCCTCCCCTCCCCATGACCCACCTGCTACCTCCATTGACCTTTCTTCAGCCCCAGTCCCCCAAATTCTGATAATACAGGCTACCAATAAACCAGAAAGTTTTAAAAGAATTTTGCCTTTTCTCATTCACAAAGTGCTCCAAGGCCTTGTCGGTACCCTCCCCAAGGTCTTTACCCTCAGATCCGGCGATCTCTTGGTGCACTGCACCAAGGACACTCAAGCCACCACCTTCCTCACCACCAAATCCCTAGCCAATACCGGTTTTGACGTTACAGTCACCCCCCCCATCATTCCCTAAACTCCAGCAAAGGTGTGGTCAGAACTAGAGACCTTGCCTACCTGACCGATGAAGACCTTGTAGAGGAACTTGCCAATCAACATGTTACTGAAGCCTGTCGTCTTGTCCTCAAGAGAGATGGTGCCGAAACACCTACAAATACCATCTTCCTAACTTTTCCCACACCAACTCTTCCCTCCCACATCACTGCTGGCTACCTGAGAATCCCAGTCACCCCTTATATTCCTAACCCCATCTGTTGTCATAAGTTTTAGAGGTATGGCCATGGTAAAAACACCTGCCGCAGCCAAGCATGCTGTGGCAACTGTGGAGCCCTGGATCATGGCAGCACCTCCTGCACCAGCACTCCGTTCTGCACCAATTGCGACAGTATTTACCCAGTTGACCATCCCTCCTCAAAAAACTGCCCCACCTGGCTTCAGGAAAAGCAAATAACCAATTTAAAAACCCTTAATCCCAACATCACTTATCTGGAGGCCAGGAAGCAATTTCTCGCTTCCCTCCACACTAAACCTTCGTACTCGAGCGCAGTCTCATCTAACACCAATACCCCCCCCCCCCCTCCGCTCCTAACATAACTAAAACTGACTCACATACCCAAACCGACCTCACCTGGCTCCTCTTACCCAGTCCTAAGCCCATCACCATTGCCAACAATCCAACCACACCAATTACCCAAACCACCTCCACCTCCACCACCACTTCTCTCCCCAACCATCCTTCCTCTAAGCTTTCCGCCGTCCCCTACCCCAACACCTCTAACGCCATCAAACATCAAACTCAAGCCAACCTGGCTAACAAATATCAAACCAACAAACAACAAGCCAACCAACAACCAATCAACCAAACAACCAATCAACAAACAGCCCACCATCCAAACCCGCACATATGACACGGAAGAGAACATGGATTGTTCGATTACCAAACATACTTCTCATCCAACTTTAAAAAACAACTACTCCCAAAGAAACAGGGACAAATCCAAAGAAAAAATCAGCCAAACTCAGACCCAACAGATATTCCTCAAGATAATCCCCTGCCTCCTTATGGTGTGCAACATAAACAATTACAATAACATTTACAACATTATACACTGGAACATAAGGAGCCTTAAGGCCAATTCTGAAGGAATTGACCTTCTGGCCACCACCTTCAATCCGATCATCTTCTGCCTACAAGAAACATTCTTGAAAATGGCCTGTGGGGGCATCTCCATTCTCGTTAGACACGATATCCCACACAGCCCTGTTCATGTGAACACCAACCTTCGGGCCATCTGTATGTCTATCTCCCTCCACAAAACCTTCAATCTTTACAATATCTATCTCCCCCCCCCATCCCATTGCCAACGTTCAGCCAACCAGCCTTTACAACCTCATCTCTCAGCTCCCCTTCCCCTTCATCCTTCTTGGTGACTTCAATGCCCACAATACCACCCCCAGAGGCAAGCTCATCGAAAACACTCTTTGACAGCACAGCCTCTGCTTGCTCCACACTAACTCCCCGACCTACCTTCACCCTGCCACAGGCTCCCTCACCTGTATTGATCTGTCATATCTGTTCCCTCAACCTCCTTCATGATTTTAGCTGGAAGGTCACTGCTGATCTCTGTGGTAGTGACCATTACCCTCTTCTTATACACTCCAACCTTTAAACCCCCACTGACCACACCCCCAATTGGAACCTCGAGAAGGCTGACTGGCCCCTTTTCGAAACCCTCTGTGACTCGTATCTCTCCCCTTATCTCCTTGAGGGTGAGGATCTGGTCAAACTTCAGTAAAATCCTTATTAACATTGCCACCTGCTCTAATTCTTAAAATCTCCAAATCCCCTAACTACCTCCCCCCCCCCCTCCCCCCGCCCCCCATTCTGGTTCTCTGATGACTACAAAACTGCTATGAAGAACAGAAAAAGGGCCCTCGGGAACTCCAAAACTAACCCGACCACCCACAACCTCAACCTCTTTCGCATCAGCCGTGCCAAGGACAGGCGCACTATCAAGGACAGTAAAACCAACAATTAGAACAACATCATCTCTTCTCTCACCACCAACACCCCCATTAAGAAGATTTGGAGAATGGTTAACAGCTTCCACAGCAGGTTGGGCAAGTCTCTTATCTCTCCTAGAACGGTAACCTTCTCACCGCGAAAAAGGACATCATTAGCCAACTTGCCGCCTCTTTCAGCAACATCTCATCTTCGGCGAACTACCCCAATGCTTTCAAAATAAAAAAAGCTCCCGATGAAGCCCGGAGTATCACCTTTCTCCCCGATAACTACGAGAGCTACAACACCCCTCTCACCCTTTCTGAATTAAGCCAAGCCATCCACGATGCTGGCTGCACCTCCAAGGCGCAGATAACATGCCCTACCAGTTCCTGAAACACCTCTCCAACAAGGCCACCACTACCCTATTCACCATCCTCAACCACATTTGGTCCTCACACTCCTTTCCCTCTATCTTTTGGACAGCTATTATCACCCCTGTCCCTAAACCGGGAAAGGACAGTACCAACCACTCCAGCTACCGTCCCATCACCCTCACCTGCTGTCTCTGTAAAATGATGGAAAGGATCATTAACTAGAAACTAAACTGGTTTCTTGAGACCAACAGAGTCCTCTCCCCTCAACAAAGCGGCTTTCGGAAACGTCGCAATACTTTAGACCAGTTAATTACGCTCGACACCGCTATCCGAAAATCCTTTGCAAAAAAGGAATACCTCGTTGCCATCTTTTTCGACCTCGAGAAAGCTTTTGACACTACTTGGAAATACGGCATTATCCGCAAAATTTACACCATCGCCCTCAGAGGCCACCTCCCCATCTCTATTCAAAACTTCCTCTCACACAGGCAGTTCCAAGCTCTTATTGGCCACACTCTCTCCAACTCCTACCCCAAGAAGAGGGCGCCCCCAGGGCAGCATCCTCTCCCCCACTTTTCAACCTGAGCATTAACGACATAGCAGACAAGCTTGGCCCCAACATCAAACGTGACCTCTATGTGGATGACTTCACTATCTTCTACTCCTTCCCTAGCTTTCCTCTTGTCAAAAATAGGTTCCAACTCGGCCTCAACCAGCTGCAAGACTGGTGCAACAATAATGGTTTTATATTCTCCAAAGACAAGACAGTCTGCATGCACTTCTGTCATTTCAAGAACCTCCACCATTACCCGAACCTCGTGCTCAATGGCAATCGCATCCTTAAAGTTGAACACAATAAGTTCCTGGGTTTAACTCTAGACCCCAAGCTCTCCTACAAGCAACACATCACCAACCTGAAACAGAAATGCAACAGCTCCCTGAACATTCTTCGCCTCCTCTCCAACACCACTTGGGGTGCGAACCGCCATGCTCTCCTCAAAATCTTCAGGCTCACCTTTCGTGCCAAGCTTGACTATGACAATATTGTCTACTGTGTTGCTCACAACTCTTACCTTAACCACATAAACACCATCCAAAATGAAGCCCTCAGGCTTTGTCTGGGTGCCTACAAGACCTCCCCAGTTAGCAGCCTTCATGTTGAAGCCGAAGAACCCCCCTTTCTGCTAAGGTGTAGAGAGCTTAGCCTCTCCTATGCTTTTAGAGTCCTCACCAACACCCAGAACCCTGTTTACAACCTCATTAGATACCCCAATTTCTCCACCCTCTTTGATAGGACTAAAACCCTTCTCCTCCCTTTAGCTTTCGCATCAACTCAGACCTCCATCTCGGCATCAACTCCGCCACTCTTGGCACCTTCTCCTGGCCCATTTTTCATCTTGAGCCACCCCCCTTCCTTCTATCCACCTGGGCTTCTCCACTCATCACAAAACCCAAACCCACCTAACCTCTTCATCAATCTCCACAACCAAATCAAATACCAACTCTCAAACTACACCTCCATCTCTATACTGATGGCTCTAAAGAAGGTGACAAGACAGCTGCTGCTGCCATCATCCAAGACATCACCCTCAGTAGCAGGCTTCCCGACTACTCATCCATCTTTTCAGCCGAGGCAAAGGCCATCCTTCTCGCCCTCAACTTTTTTAAGTACTCTCCGCTCAGCCACTTTGCCATCTTATTCGACTCCAAAGCTGTCGTTACTTCTCTACTCAATCTTAAATGGGATAACTTCACATCCCACCTACCTCCTCCTCCGGAAACTCCTTTCGCCCACCGTCTGCAGGAAAAATATTCTTTCCTTTTGGATACCCAGCCATGTTGGCATCCCTGGCAATGACAGGGCTGATGCAGTCGCTAAGCTTGCCCTCAACCTCCCCCTATGCCATTTTCCAAAACCCTTTCTGACATCAAACCGCTTATTGCTTCCCTTGTTCGTGACCGCTGGTAAACCTCATGGGACTCCCAAATTGATAACAAACTCCATGTCATCCAGCCCACCATTCCGATCAAAACCACCATCAACAACCTCTCTCGTGTAGACAACATTCAAATTACCCGTCTTAGAATAGGTCACAAAGACCTCACTCACCCACTAACTCCTTGTTGGCTCCCCCAACCCCTCTGCAACAATTGCCATTGCATCCTTACAGTCCATCACGTTCTCCTTGCTTGCCCCCTGTACAACCTTCTTAGAGCTTTCCTCGCTTCCCACAAGTCAATTGCCGAGTTCTTCCAGAAAAACCCTCCGGATAAAATTATCTCCTTCCTTCATCATGCTTCCCTCTACAACCATATTAGTCCTCCTCTCCCACCCCCCTCTTTTTACTTTTTTTTTCTCTCCCATGCACCTTCTCTCGATCTCAGCTTTCTGACTTTTAGTTCTTGTATTTCTCTCAATCTCCCCCTGTTTTCTTTCTTTCCTACCTCCAGAATGATCTAACCTCTCAGGCACAATTTGACCCTCATTGTCTTGGTGCCGTTAAATATCATCAAACAAACAAACATAAAAAGATATATAAATATAAAAGTTATAAATAGAAAAGTTATAAATAGAAAAGTTACATAAAAGTTATATAAACAACACTAAATTAGGAAAAATAATTTTTTTGTACATACATACATTTGGACCATGACACGTACATACATACATTTGGACAGTGACAAATGAAGTCTTTTCCGTGACATATGAAGTCTTTTCCGTGACATATAAAGTCTTTTCCGTGACATAAAGTCTTTTCTGTGACATATGAAGTCTTTTCTGTGACATATGAAGTCTTTTCCGTGACATATGAAGTCTTTTCCGTGACATATGAAGTCTTTTCCGTGAAATATGAAGTCTTTTACGTGACATGTGTATTCTTTTCCGTGACATGTGAAGTCTTTTACGTGACATGTGTATTCTTTTCCGTGACTTATGAAGTCTATTCCGTGACATATGAAGTCTTTTCCGTGACATATAAAGTCTTTTCTGTGACATATAAAGTCTTTTCCGTGACATATGAAGTCTTTTCCGTGACATATGAAGTCTTTTCCGTGACATATGAAGTCTTTTCCGTGACATATGAAGTCTTTTACGTGACATGTGTATTCTTTTCCGTGACATGTAGTCTTTTCTGTGACTTATGAAGTCTTTTCCGTGACATATGAAGTCTTTTCCGTGACATATGAAGTTTTTCCCATGACATATGAAGTCTTTTCCGTGACATATGAAGTCTTTTCCGTGACATATGAAGTCTTTTCCGTGAATGGCAGAAGATATATAGTGGGAAGAGTGCATGTGTTTTCATTTAATATTTTAGTTTTTTTTTGGTGCATTATGTCATTGTAGAGATCAGTGATGGACTTCAGGTAAATATCATCACCAACGATATGGCTTGCGGCCCTTACGATCTTTTTTATTTTCTAGTTAAATCTTTTGTAAGCAGCTCGAATATATAATACTAAAAATCAACACGCTTTGTATAATACAAAAAAAAAGAGCTTAAGAATAATATTGTCAACTTTGAAGTATTTCAGTTTTTGTAAAAAATATAACCTTTGGTATGCCCTGCTTCTCGTTGCATCAGCCTGGTCTTTAAAGGTAAGTTTACGGTCTATGATAGTGCATAGATATTTGTAATGGTCCACCTAATCAACAACATCATTTATTAACCCTGATTGGAGCACGATCACATGGCCATTTTCTAAAATCAAACACCATCTCCTTGGTTTTTTACAATTTAATTTCATATAGCATAGATTTTCCGATTATCTAAATAATGTTGCCTCCAGATGGCACTATGTTCTTTAGATTAAGTTGGAGAAAGTCAAAAGGCATTCAGACAGCTCCCAAGTAAATAATATAGGTATGATAATGCTTATAAATCAGCTCCCTGTAAAGGTCAAAACACTCTGTGCAGAATGTCTTCAAGATAATTTAGGATTACAATGTTTATTGCCATTCAATTAGTATTTGGCTGATGTCCAGTTGTGTACCCTCAACATTTTCATCATTTTGCAGGCAGAGTTAGCAGATGTACTGCAAAGCATGACAGATTTTTCTGTATTAGAAATCTTTGTTTAATTGCAGTCTGCAATGGAACAAATCTCTTTCCATTCGTTATGAAAAATATCAGTCAAATATAAACAAAATCTATCTTAGAAATCTCAGCTTTTTAGATTTAAGTCCCAGCATTCCTAGTTTGGTAGACCTCATTCCAAGTAAATAAAGTTCACTTTGCAGTACATGTTCCTCCAAACTATTGAGTTTTTTCTTCTAGTGCTATGCTATAGTCCCAATTAAATTCTCTTTAATGTGGTAAGAGGATTACTTCTAATGTTGTCATTACGGTCCAATCTGCAATATTTGGAAGATGTTTAAAATCTTGATTCCTTTTCTTTTTAAAAACTACTAGAGAATTGGAGTAATGTTGTTCATTTGATTTTCACTCTACGAAAGGACACTTTTATGGCCTTGACATAAAATCTAAGTGGATGATTTGACACTTTAGTCTTTCCTTTTAACTTGCCATTAATGATATCTGTCATGAAAGATGCTATGGATGTACTCAGAATTTTCTAAATATAGCGGGAGTCAAATTGGTAGTAACTTAGTGAATATATGACAAAGTGTTTAAAATCATAAATGAAAGACTTTCACAATCTTGGAAGTGATTTGTGGGAGCAAAGTGCACATTTTTTAGCTAATATAAGCCGATGGCATACTTTGTATTACTGTCATAACTTAATCTTTGGGAAAGAATCTGTTAGGTTAAATTTTCTCCCTATACATTGAAGAAATTGCAGCTCGAAGGAGCACTTCTTGGAAAAGTGAGATCATTATTGTGGGGTCCCTAGAATATTGAAGTACATGTGGTGTGTTGATTATCTGTCATATGAAAAAATCAACCATTATCATATATCAGGAATACTTGATTATTTCTTAACAATGTTAGTTCTCAAAATAAAGAAGCAAATCAAAAAATGAGACGCCCATTTTTTGACTGGGTGCACTTACAAGAAATGTACAGTGACACCATCAGGGCTTCAATATCAAAGGGGTTGGGGTTGGGGGTGGGCACAAACCTTTTCAGCATAGGGTCAAGGGTCCTGCCCTTTGTGGTTTTTAGATGCCCCAAAAAGACTCTGAATGTGTGCAATACACTGGTTTTTTAAGTACCAAATTTGCACCTCAATCAATATATGGTACGATCTAATATAACAGCATATAATTTTACAATAATACAGAGTACCATTAAAAAATGTCAAAAATAGCCATCTTGGACAAAATAATTTTTTGACATTTTGGACATAGGGGAGCACGTGCCCCCCATTCCCCCCCCCCTCCCCCTGCTGGTGCCACCTGAAATTCACAGTCAGCTACAAGGTCTAAAGAAGCCTGGAGATGCCAAATTTCATTGATAACCTTGGCTGTAAAGGAAGTAACGATTTTAATACACATTCACTTTTAGTCAATACTCTCATTCCATTTGCTCCTTCAGCATCTTTAGGTTTTAGTTAAAGCATCTGGCGGGCCTGACTTTAGACATAGCCATGCCACAAAGTAACATGAACATATAAACCTCATGCACATGATCATTAATATTCTTGTTACAGTGATATGATCTAAATACATTAATTTGTAATGATTCTGTCGAAAGATTTAAGGACTAGAAATTAAAAAAAAATTACTTTGATGGAAATGAGGGCACAAAGATCCTTATAAGATATTATAATATAGCTGTCACATTGTCTTGAAAACTTGAAGACTTGCAACATCTGTGAACAAGTCACATGGTGTACATTGCTTTATTTTGTTTTGTTGTCTTAAAAGAGGGTTTCTATTGTTTTCATCATCTTCACATAAGCTTGTGAAGAAAGGACAGAATTTGTGAGTCAAAAAATCATTCTTTGGTACAATTTTAGGGAAATGATCTTTTACTTTTCATCAACAATTAGAATTTTGATATTGGTACTGTATGAAAAAGTAGAAACATCTGTGATAAAGATGATTGTTATTTACATCTGTGATAAAGATGAGTGTTATTTACATCTGTGAAAAAGATGAGTGTTATTTACATCTTTAATAAAGATAGCTTATTTACATCTGTGATAAAGATGAGTGTTATTTACATCTGTGATAAAGATGAGTGTTATTTACATCTGTGATAAAGATGAGTGTTATTTTTTAACTTCTTAGTATCTTGCAAGTATTAAACAAAATGTGATTTTCCACCTTTTGCAAGAATTCAGTCATTTTCAGTCAGTCATTCAGTCATTTTCAATCATGTAACAGATATTCAAGACATTCTGGTATATGCCTGTTCATCACGCAATTGTGTCAGGATAAATATCTTTTTCTCTTTCATTTATTAGACTTCAAATCGGCGAACAACGTTAAACGAGTTTCTAGATACCCTTCAGAGGGACCCAGCACCACAGGTGTTACTATGGTTACCGCTTTTGAATAAAATGGCTACTGTAGAAAATGGTAAGCAGACCTTGACCTGTTTTATTAGTGTATATGTTAATGATAGAAAATTTGCTTTCTTTATCTTTCACTAGAAAATACTTTAAAAGATAACAAAAATAAAACGTAAATGCGCAACACTGTTTATGTGCTGATGTGAGTTTTAATAGCTTAAGTGTATATTAAAAATGATCATAACAGGAAAGTTAGTGACAGTAAAAATGTTTGAAAAGAATAAATCAGTTGTTAATTAAGTAAAAAAAAAAAAAAAATTCTTATTTACATCATTTTCGTTTTCATTGTAATTATGGCATTGCATGACTGAATGGGAGTGCTGAGAGATATGTAAGTGAGCTTTCCTGTCAGTTGGTTAATTCCTACACATATTCAAGGTAGAGATGTGTTAGATAAGAGGTCACAGCAGTCAAGCAGGAAACATATTGAAGGGAGAAGCTTGTTTTAAGGAGTTTCAAACCATAGAAATGGCTGGTGTTTTTCAGAAAGTTAAAACTTACAAGCTCTGGTGTAGTTAAAGCTTTATTTATCTCATTTTTGCAAACTGGTTTTGATACATGCATGGATATTGTTGGTACCTCAATTACATCAGTCTATATTTTGTGAAAACATACCAAAATTTTGATGCGCTTATTTCTTGTTCTCTTAAATCAATATATTTTTTAATTTTATTTTCATGTTAGCTGCATGTTGACTTAATACTAGTGCCAATTGAAAAGTTATTTTTCATAGCCCATGGAGTGATAGACGACTCTTATTCACACTTAGGCTCATTTTGATTTACGTTCTTGCGTATGAATATAAACAAGACTTTGTGAATGAGGAAAGATACATAAGTTACAGATAAAATAAATTCATGAAATTAGAAGAAAACTGGTGCAGTGACTGTTGTTTTGAGTACTTAATGATTTACAGTGTTACAGTCAGAGATCGCGTTCACGACATATTTGTTGTATATTACGCCATGGCTCAAATTTCTTATGACGCAGGTTGTACCTGCATCGTAAGATTTAGATAAAGCATGTGAAATTTTACGCCAGAGTTTTTTAATAACATAAATGAAAATCATGAACCTCTCTGATGTGATTCAAAGTTTTATTTCACACAAAAATGATTTTGAATTACTTATAAATAAAAGGAAAATGACACAACTATGAGACTAACGGCTGAATAATTCAACATGCCCATACAAGTACTGTACATAAACACATATAGGCTAGTACATACATGTAGGCCCTATACATGATGTACGTACACTGTACGTGAAAGTTTTAATGTTGTTTTGAATGCAGGCTATCAATTGTCAACGATATTACTAGTTAGGATTCTACTTTCCTTTTGTATTGTGTTGATCGTGTATCTGGAAGTGATCACAATCTGCAAGTCAAGTTACTTATACTGTAAAGGAGTAGGCGCGTTTGAGATCTGAATAGTATATTATCATTGACAATTGGTCGAAGTTCACTAAAACCTCATGAAAGTTTGAATACGATAAACAAAAGTATTTTTCTAGTTTATTTTGGGATTGTTAACCCAAATTTCATGATTCAACAATCAACATTATACAAGGATTGGGTTTGAACTTTTTCTTAATATTTGTTATGATAATAATAGTCGGATTTTTTATGTTATTGGTATTTTAAGCACAATTTTCATTCACTTTAGCAAGGCAGGCCTACACAAGTGTGTGTGTTAACAATACTTGCAAGCTTCGTTAGCGTGCAGTGCCCTGTACATTATGCAGAGCCCTGTACATTACGCAGTGCCCTGTACATGTTACGGCAAATTGACAAAATACGCTAAAAATTCAAGGGCTTGTTGTAACCAAATATGGCAGACTTTTTTTTTTTAACGCAACCTCTGATCCCAGTGATAGGTGAAGTAAGAGTCACAGTAATTATGATGCTTTGATTAGTCTTTTTGAGTATAGTTGTTTTATTCCTAAGATTTATTTTTAATACGAATTTGATTTTTTTCTTTTTGTATTTGGACAGAAAATAAAGAAACATTTTCTTCAATTTGTTTGTGTTTTTCTGTTACAGTTTTTCATTCTGTTGAGTGCAGTCACTGTCACAGCGAATCCATGATGGGTTTCCGTTACAAATGCCAACGCTGTCCTAACTATCAACTTTGTCAAATTTGTTTCTGGCGAGGAAGCATTTCTGGTAACCATACCAACGATCATGAAATGAAGGAGCATGCTACCTGGGTTCAGAAGTCTCCTGCAAAAAAGATGGGGAAAGCTCTGAAGAAGCCATTCAAGGCGTCACCAGGGAAACAAACTCGGTCATCTCCACATTCAGATTCAGAGATCGAAAGGCCCTTAGATTTGTCACATATAGTGTGAGTTACCTATTTTAAAGTTCTACTAAAGGCATATGGATGTGTTGTGAGTGCATAACCTCATATTTTGTGGCTGTAAAGTCTTTGAATTTTAAAAATAACTAGCTTCAGTTTGCAGTCACTGCTGATCAAAATTAACCCTTACTCTCCCAGCGTCACAATGACCGTGACAGTTACGATCCATTTTCCAAAATTTCTTTTGAGTACCTTCCCAAAATCCTATATAGCTGCAAATAAGTTCATTCAAACCAGATTGAATAGATCTTTCATAATATAGCTATTTTGTTGGGGGTTAGATTGAAATTTTTTGAGTAAAATCGTTACAAAAAAGTGCATTTTTAAAAAATACGGATTTTTTTTTTTTTTTTTTTTTTGGAAAGACGAATGTCATTCGTGAATATTTTCTCTATTTTTTTTTTCTTCAGGTAAAGTATAAAGATAGTTTGAATTGTTGGTTACTACGATTTTTACTTGTACTTGGTCAATGTTTGTGTTTTTTTGGAGAAAATATGCCAAAATTTGTGATTTCGGGGCATTTTGGACCTTTTTTGATCAAAAAATCATAAAAAAATGGCCCTAATATTGTATTGGAATTTTTAAAATCTCTACGGATAGAGGAGAAATAGATCGTTCAGACGAACTATTACAATAACAGATGCACCCCCTCTACCTGCCTAGAAGGTCTCTGATGATGACGTCAATTTGCGTCTTTTTTTTTTTATTCCTCGCACATTCGACATCACAAAATGGCGAGATACAACGTCGAACGTGCCTTCCGACTCCTATGTTTTCTTCAGAATAATGATGACTCAGAGGGGTCGGAAGGTACTTCTTATGAAGAAGATGTACCAGAACTTGACCAGATTGAAGAAGAGGAGAATATAGAGCCTGCTGAGATGGATAGTGATCTGTTCCAAATTACGGAGTTGGTGAGTGTTTTCTTCCAAAAATAGCGAAAGTACTACATTGTAAATGTGTAGTAATAAAATAAGGCTTATAGAATTATAATGATAAATTACAGGGATTTTTTGCTTGTTATGAGAAACAAGTACAAGGGACACTAAAATCACATATAAAAAAAAGGATTTAGGTCCTTTCTATAATAGCCCGGATGAAACAAATTAAAGCTGAACCCCAATAATAACATTTCTAAATGGACTGAAATATATGTATTTCCCAATGGCAAAATTGTAAATTTAGGCCTACTGAAATATGTGTATTCCCAATTTCACAAAATCCAAGTTCCATTATTTCAGGGGCCGAAATCACAATTTTATGGGGGAAAGTGGAGTAGGGGTCCCATGTTAGAGCAAAATACACATGTTGGGGGTGCCCCAGGCCCATTTAGGGGAAAATGCTCGTATATAGGCCTAGTACCAGTACATTATTTTGATGCCCTATTTTTTTGGGACCATGATCCTTTTCCCCTCCCCCTGGCTATGCTACTGTTGTGGTGATGACTAGATCAATAAAACAAACATTTTGGACCCCTGTATGTACCCCCGGGCTTCCTGGCTGTAAAAGTCTGTGCCCACGGTTACCACAAAATTGTGGGGCAGGTTAGAAACCACAATAACATGTTATGCGATAACATGTTATGCGTATGCTTGAAGAGGACGAACCGCCAGCTACTAGAAACCACAATAACATGTTATGGGACAACATGTTATGCGTATGCTTGAAGAGGACGAGCCGCCCGCTACTCCCCAACCCAAGAGGAAGAGGGACAGACAGTTGAAGATGAGCCCAGGCCCCTCTTTTAGGCCTTCCGCTGCAGTCTCGCCACCATCACTACTCAAAGAAAATCTGACTGCAGCGTAAAAAGTTGCCTTCAAAACCAGGGAGGAAGAGCGGAACGCTCGGCTGCAGGAGATACAACGGTCGAAGGTCATCCCTGCAGCCAATAAAGACTATCATCTGTGGGAAGTACTGGTGGAGAGTGACTGGGATCGACACGAGGTCTTCGGTAACTGGTTATGGGAAGACCAAACTAAAGTAAGTTGAATGAATATAGTTGCAATTTTTTTTTTTTTTTAATTCTATTTGCAGCAACAAGGTATAGCAGAAGACTTTACAAATTTGGACCTTTTCGGCAAACATTTCCTGTGAATTCCATGTGGAATGAACAGAAGTAAGTGTCTAATAGATAATCAGCATAGTCTATCAACATAAAAGTAGCTGTGAAGCTTGTAATGGCTGAAATTGGGTCAGAAATAAACAAAAAACAGTTTCGTGGATAATAAATGAGGTAAATGACCTAATTTGCATATCATTTGCATAATTTCGTATTTTATTTTTTGCAAATGATGATGTAAACATCTTGTTTTTCTGCATTTTATTAGTTTTGGACATCATAGAAGGGAAAAATGCATTTTTTTGGAAAACTTAGTGCCATACACTATTAGATAGATTATTCACAGAATCGGGGGATAATTTTTAGGTCAAAATGTACCAAATTTTTCATATTTGCCTCATTTTTTCCTTCTGATTCCTAAAAATCCATGAATAGTATCAAATGAAAGGTCTTTCCAAGGACGATTCAGAAATTCTATCCATATTTTTTTGCTATTTAGCCACAAGGCACAAGCGTGTTATAAAGATAGAATGTTTGGAGACCTAATATGCCAATTTAATGACCTAATTTGCATATTTGAGTTCGGAAATATGCACATTTTTGGAAAGTTCAACATGTGTTAGCTTTCATAAAAGTCGAACTTGTTTTGGTACAAATGGAACAGAAAGTGCTGAAAAAATCCTCTTTCCAAAAATTTCAGAAATAGCTTATTCTATTTTTGGAACCTTGGGAGAGTAAGGGTTAAGCATGGTTCAGGAAGAATTTTACAATCTTAGAGGGAAATGTTGGCATTATGATTCAAGGGGTGCTTTGGAGTCCATTGCTAACAAATCACAAATTTTCAGGCTTCTTTAATTTTCAATAAACCTGGTCTTCTTGTTGCCCTGGCTCTAACAAAAGATACAACCCATATTATCTTCACAAAAATAAGGAAAGAACTCAAAAGTTATTCAAAGTACTCAAATTTACTTTTTTTATTAATTCTGAGAAACTTTTGTTTAAATTTTATGCACCCACAGTAATTCTTTAGTTGTAAGCAAAAGCAAGTGGTTAATACTAGCTTGATGGACTTTAGGTAGAGCATCAATGGAGCTGCTGTTTCCTCATCAGCCTCTTGACACGTAGTGAACAAAGCAGTTAATACTGATTGGATGAAGTTGAGGTAGAGCGTCAATGGAGCTGCTGTTTCCTTACCAGTCTCTCAGCATGTAGTGGTCAAAGCGGTTAATACCGATGGGATGGACTTGAGGTAGAGCGTCAATGGAGCTGCTGTTTCCTCACCAGTCTCTCAGCATGTAGTGGTCAAAGCGGTTAATACCGATGGGATGGACTTGAGGTAGAGCGTCAATGGAGCTGCTGTTTCCTCACCAGTCTCTCAGCATGTAGTGGTCAAAGCGGTTAATACCTATGGGATGGACTTGAGGTAGAGCGTCAATGAAGCTGCTGTTTCCTCACCAGTCTCTCAGCATGTAGTGGTCAAAGTGGTTAATACCGATGGGATGGACTTGAGGTAGAGCGTCAATGGAGCTGCTGTTTCCTCACCAGTCTCTCAGCATGTAGTGGTCAAAGCGGTTAATACCGAATGGATGGACTTGAGGTAGAGCGTCAATGGAGCTGCTGTTTCCTCACCAGTCTCTCAGCATGTAGAGGACAAAGCGGTTAATACTGTTTGGATGGACTTGAAGTAAAGCGTCAATGGAGCTGCTGTTTTCTCACCAGTCTCTCAGCATGTAGTAGACAAAGCAAGATAATAATTTTGTGTGGCTGGTGACTTTTGCACTTTGTGGTTGGATCAAGGTTATTGCTCCTTCCAGCATAGTTCCCAGAAATTTGAATGTAGTAAGCACTATCATACTTTAGTGAACAGCGCCTTTGAATTATTACTATTATTGTTATTTATCAAATCAATTTTCTTTTCTAATTTCAAATCTTAATTCCTTTAACAGACCACCTTCACCTGTCACTATCCTGACCTATGACAGCCCGGACACCAGAAGGGTCATGAGGAATGATGATGATTACAAGAGGTGAATTTACTTTATTTTTTTATCACCTCTTTGCAGACTAAGCAAAAAGCTTTTGTTCAAAATTAAAGGAGCATTCAATGAAAGAGGAAGGGCCCTAGAGTATTCAAAGTCCTTCTGGTGTGTCATCAATAACCCACAACCCAAGTAATCCAAACATGTGCATGTTTTTCTGTAAGTTTTACTCAAGTTGCAGATGGACTTGTTGGGTTTTCAACACCAGAGCCTGGGATGAGAGTTGTGTTTTATTTATTCCACTTAAATTCTCTGAAACAACACCCCACTTTCTGTTAGCGTGATGCTTTGAGCTAAATAAGAGATAAATTGTATTTCATATGTGGAAGATCTGCATGATACACCCAAAGCATAAAGAGTGCCACAGAGTGCCACAAAGGATTTATAATGAATAAAAATCATAGTCACAAGCTGAGTCTCTTTCAAACTTGTAGTTGAGTAAATGGCCAATGAGTACAACAATTGTAGACCAACTTATTACAGCAGCATTTCTGTGTCTGTTTAAAAAAATGTGTCCTTCTTTTGTGTATAAATGATGTAAAAGCGTATCAGATCCAATTATGTCATAAATTGCCCCAGATATGTGCACGTCAATAAATGTTCACTTTCACTGCCTTATCATGCAAAAACAAGTTCATTGTCACTGCCTTATCATGCAGAAACAAGTTCATTGTCACTGCCTTATAATGCAGAAACAAGTTCATTGTCACTGCCTTATCATGCAGAAACAAGTTCATTGTCACTGCCTTATAATGCAGAAACAAGTTCATTGTCACTGCCTTATAATGCAGAAACAAGTTTAAGTTGCAGAACACAATTAGTGTTAACTTTTTGCTTTTAAAACTCTCAAATTGGATTGTTTATGCTGAGCTTTGTTTATGTTTATCTTTGTTGAGGTCATTCACCAGTTTTTCTTCAAAGTTGAGCTTGATATACATGACATGATTTTACCCACCATTTTAAAGCTGATGACAGCCCTGTCTGTTTTGTAATCTTGTTTGTTGTTATGAGTGGATGGTAATTGCATATTCTGACAAAATTATTGTGACAGTGAGCTGTAAAAAGTACAGTAAGATGCTTGATTTAATAAGTGCACATATTTTCATCCTTTGAAGTAAAATTGAGCAAGATCATGTGAACAAGATCTGACATGGCGATGTCTTAAATTAGGCTATGTTTTTATTAAGTTATGTGTTTATTAGCTGATGAAAGCTGAAGAAAATAGTTTGACTGATTTGTAACTCTAAAGATGTTTGTTCATTACACCTCAGGATATAACAGTTTTGATCAAACAAAAACAATATTATGCAAGGTTGACATAATATCACATGAGTTGATTACTGTGCATTGTGTCTGCTCCATTTTTTCCAACTCTTTTGGCTAAATTACTAATTACTTTCTATTCATTATTCATAGATGTTGCATTAGAGTTTTGCGTTTATAAGAACAGGGATTGGGTAAGGGGGAGGTCAAGATACATTGCAATATTGCACTATGCATTAAACATAAAAAAGGAATTATTGTGTTATGAATAATTGTTAGTGCTAATACACAATTTTTCAGGCTCTTCTTCTTGCTTTTTAGAGCACAGACACTTAATAGGGTGAGCTCCACATACATTGTGTATGTTTAAGATAGTGGAGTTATCTACACATTCGTTCAGGGGGGCACTTTATTTGGGAAAGATTAAAGAACATCCTCATACACCTTAAGCCTTCGTCTCGCTTTCCTACACATTGTTACATCAATGTTGGCTATATTCCTACACCAGCCATTTAAGGGATTTTAAGTGTTGAGATCAGTTTCATACTTTCTATTTATAAAATGTAGAAGAGAGAGTTTATCTTATTTACAGGCCAATAGAAACAAGTTTAAAGGTGCAAGAAATTGCAACATAATTGATTTCATCACAATATTTTCTTTTATATTCCTAGAACAAAGTCTGTAAAAGTCAGGGGAGGAGAATATAGCTCATTTGCATAACTCCAAAATGGCCTGGGCTGATGCAGCCGCTAAGTTTGCCCTCAACCTCCTCCCTACCCCTTTTCCCAAAACCCTCTCTGACATCAAACCGCTTAACACTTCCCTTGTTTTTGACCGCTGGCAAACCTTATGGAACTCCCAAATTGATAACAAACTCCACGTCATCCAGCCCACCATTCCGATCAAACCCACCAGCAACAACCTCTCTCGTGTAGACAACGTTCAAATTACCCGTCTTAGAATAGGTCACACTGACCTCACTCACTCCCAACTCTTTGTTGGCTCCCCCAACTCCTTGTTGGCTCCCCCAACTCCTTGTTGGCTCCCCCAACTCCTTGTTGGCTCCCCCAACCCCTCTCCCCTCTGCAACAATTGCCATTGCACCCTCACAATCCATTACGTTCTCCTTGCTTGCCCCTGTACAACCTTCCTAGGGCTTCCCTTGATCCCCACAACTCAAATGCTGAGTTCTTCTAGAAAAATCCTTTGGATAAATTTATCTCCTTCCTTCATCATGCTTCCCTCTACAACCATAATTAATTCTCCTCTTCAACCCCCTCTCTACTTTGTTTTGTTTCAACTATGCACCTCCCCTCTTGATCCCAGCTTTCTGACCTTTTGTTCTTGAATTTCTCTCATTCTGCCCCTGTTACCTTTCCTTC
This sequence comes from Chiridota heheva, assembly GCA_020152595.1. Classification (NCBI taxonomy): domain Eukaryota; kingdom Metazoa; phylum Echinodermata; class Holothuroidea; order Apodida; family Chiridotidae; genus Chiridota; species Chiridota heheva. Next base: position 420,284 of record JAIGNY010001548.1, on the reverse strand, counting down.
CTACCTCTAGAATGATCTAACCTCTGAGGCACAATTTGACCTTCGTTGTCGTGGTACCGTTAAGCCCTCATCAAACAAACAAACCAAACCAAAATGGCCACTGTTTATATAGTATTTATCGGGGAAAATATATCTACATGATTGAAAGTGATTAATAGAGATTTATTACATCAACAAAAGTAAAATTTGGGAATGTAAATCATGATGAAATCCTTAGCTCGGTAGACTTACTTGCCATTTGTTATTGTCACTCTTGATTTTCATTTGCACCAGAATAGGTGAATTGTGATGTCTTTTGTTCTTGCAGACTGAATACTAGCTTGGATTCACGCCTGGATGATGAACATAGGCTAATCGCCAGATACACAGCACGGCTCGCCAATGCAAATGTTAACCCAGTATGTGCTTCTTATCATTGATGATAGAAAGGGATTTATTAAAGATCTGTGGACATGAAGAAGGGCTTAAAGGTATATGGAGGCAACCCGAGCTAAATTGCTTAAAATCTATTAAAAACCATGAAAGTAGGAAATATTCCACCAAAATCAGTTGAAAATTAACCAAATTACAGCAAACTTTGTGATTTATTACCTGGCGACCTTGGTATTTTCTTTTGAAAATCCTTTGTTTTTAAAAATTTCTATTACAATTCTTTGAAGTGGTGGAGTAAGTTTCGACCAAATGTTTTTAGTTACCATACCCCAATCAAATTCTACCAGGAATAAACTTTTCCATTATTTTCAGTGACTGAAACTTGAAAAATAAATTGAAAGAATTACATAAGATTCTGAGCTGTCTGACTATTCATACATCACAAATTTAGCCTGAATACAAAATATCAAAATGTGATCAGCTATAACTCAAAAACTAAAAGTGCTCTTTTCAAAAACTGAAATGCTCAGATTTTATACTGGTTTAAGCAGTATAGAATACATCTATAATTGTCCATTTAATAGCTTTTTAGTTTTCAATTATCGATATCCAACTTTAACGTTAATGATGTAAGAATCTGCATACCTTTATTTTCATAATCTTATAAAGAAATCAATGATCTTCTAAAACAAGAGTCTAGTTTCAACAGTGATATATTGTGTGAAGAAGTAAAAAATATTCAATTTAGTAAAAAATGTGAATAAATTTTTAACAAGAAAGATCAACAATGGTGAGAAAAGTGAGTTTTCTCACTTGAACCAAATATACTTTCAAGCTCAGTATTTTGAATCAAAACTTAGATAAAAAAGCTTTAACTCAGTTGCCCCTGAATGTAACAAGTCAAAAAAAAAAATATCAGTTATGTTTGGCTCTTTCTGTTCTATATGTTTGGCTCTTTCTGTTCTATCATACAAGATACGCTAAACTGCACAAGATAAAAATATGTGCACTAAATAGATTGTATAATCAAAAGGCAAGAACTCTCATCTTGGTTTTATTCCAATGGAGAATTCTTCTGCTGGAGAAAGAGAATTGACAGTATTGATGACTTGTCTAAATTGGAACAGTTTTGGTGATTTATTTGTTTTCTGTATTATCTTTGCACAGCCTGCAGGGCCTGAAATCCCAGCTGATTTGGATGCAAACAAACAGCAAAGACAACTCATTATGCAACTAGAAGCCAAAAACAGGTAATCAGGTCGCCTTTGTCCTGTTTTTCAATATTTGACTCCCAAAGTGTGAAGGCAGTACAAAATGTTCCTTGTGACAGCAGATATGATTTTTGCCGTCTCTTTTTAGAAACACAAATTATGTTAGTTTGAGGAGAGATTTGACACAAGATAGTGTTAGCTCTAAATGACGAGGAGGATATTTATTTTCCTCTGAAGAGAAAATTGTGTTGACTTGCTACTCAGATGCTGCTGTAGCAGTCACAACAAGTTCTGGTGTTCACAAAGTATTACTAGAATCAGTTATGAAATGTATTGTGGCTGTGACATGTTATGTGTATGTTTTTTTGATTAGGGTTGTGTATCATAGTGTATCATTGGTTTGTTGTATGCAGTGATAGTGGTGCATGCAGTGATAAAATGCAATGGTTCATGTAGTGTAAGCAGAGAGTTGAGATGTTAGGAAGGCTGTTCCCCATTTTAACTTGAGCCAAAAGAAGGATAACAGAAACAAAATAAAAGGCAGACAAGCTTGCAGAATAAGAGGAATTTTATATCGCAAACACAAAAACTGGTTTGCCGTTTTTAGCTCGACTATTCAAACCCCGGGCGTCGGTGTTGGCGTCGGTCTCGGCATCCGGTTAAAGTTTTGGTTAAAGTTTTCATAACTTAAGTTATGAATGGTGTACATTTATGTGACTTGGCATAGGGGTAGAGAACATGGGTACTGATCAAGTGATCATGATTGGAGGGTTATGTGTGCATAATAATTAGCTTATTTGCATAACAATAAAAATATTTGTATCTATGATATGTCTTAAACTAAAGCAGGAATGGGGATTTTGTTATTGTCTACACCTAATGGTGAGGTGAAATGTGCATATTATTTAGGTTATTTGCATAACAATAGACTTTTGTACAAAATGTTAAATATTCATGAGCGCATAATTTTAGTTATGAATGGTGTACATTCATGTAACTTTGCATAGGCTGTTGAAGTGAGCATGGTTAGTGGTTGTGTGGCATAGGGGTACTGTTCAAGTGAGCATGATTAAGGTGAGCATGGTTAGGGGTTGTGTGGCATAGGGGTACTGTTCAAGTGAGCATGATTAAGGGTTGTGTGTGCATTCTCATTAGCTTATTTGCATAACAATGAAAATATTTGTATCTATGATCTCTTAAATTACAGTGGATGTGGGGATCTTGTTTGCACATTGTCTACATTTCATGGTGAGGTGAAGTGTGCATATTAATTAGGTTATTTGCATAGCAATTTTCCCTCAACTTTTTCAGCTGGTAAATTATAATTACCCTTATCTAGATTTTTTTCAAGTACTTTCCTAGTGTATCCAATAGTTTTAATACCCAAAATCACAGGGAAAAATATGTAAGAATACATCAAGATTGAGAATATCAGGATGTGATGTCACAACTATATAGTAGTCAGATTTCAGTCTTTTCTAAACAAATGAGACAAAGCGTTTGACTTGAATATCTCCTTAATGGATTGATATTTTGGAATGCTTCCTTCAACAGTTTTTTGTTTCTTTGTTAGTCCTCTTTCATATAAGGTGATTAACTTGACCACTGAACTAATCCTTTAAGATCTAAGAGAGGGTAGTTAGGTAAGTAAATGACTGAAGAAATAACAAATAATTGCATTATGCCGCAAGGATACATTGTTAATACTTTAATATTTCATTGACACGGGCAAGTCTAGGTCTCTCCTTTCTTTGTGACTCAATAGATATAATGCAAAGAGGTGTTTCATTTATAAAGATTTCTTTCATGTTTTCTTAGTTACTGGGTGAGGAAGTAACCTCACCCAAACTGTCTGATACAACTCAAAGATATTTTTAAGCTTGCAGTAAAATGTGAAAATCTAAAGAAAGGAGAAAAGTAAGTGCATCCTTCAAAAGCTCATGTAATTTGAAATAACTTCCCCTACTAGCCCCATTACCGGCATATACGTCCATCAACAAGCCCATTGTCTATGCTAGCTTTGAATAGTCAAGCATTTTGGTCCTTCCGACAGTTCTGGTTTTGGTTCCGATGCAATAGCATCAGAAACGTATGAAGTTATGATGGCGTGTGTGTGCTATGGCATAAGCCTACTTTACATGACAAACTTTACTAGAAATATACAACTTTAGGTGACACACTACCTTCAGACTTACTTCAGGTGACAATGTTGGTGTCACCCAAAGTTTTTTTTACCATTTCAAAGCACAATTTTATTGTCGCAAACAGGCTTATTTTGTTCTCTGTGGTCTAAAACCCTTACTCCGAAATTTTGGTTATATTAAAGTTAGAGTTAGCCCTACACCTATGGTGTTTGTATGTGTGTGTATGTTTGTGTGACGGGCAGCTCGTAAATGCAATATCTCAAGAATGATACCCTGGATTCATGTCATATTTGCCATATATATATTTTGCTGGATTCATGTCATCTGGAAATATATATATATATATATTATGTCATGCATATTACTGAGTAGGCGGGGCTTAATGTAAAAATCTTGAAATAATCATATTTTAACAACCACATCTGTTTTGTTTTGCATTTGGTATAATTATAATAATAACTGGTGTGTACATGTTCATGATGTAAAAGTTTTGAATTTCATGAATATGTATAGTGGGAGGGGCTTAATATGATTTTGCTGAAAAGAGCTTGTAAACAAAGTATTTCAAGAATGGTAAACTGGATTCATGCCATATGTGGTACACAGATAGCCCATGGTTTGTAGATGTGCCCTATTGTTTTTGGTGGTGATATCATGCATATTACTAAGAAGATGGGGGAGGGGGCTTAATGTAAAATATTAAGATGTTCATATTTTAACAACCACATGTCTGTTTTGTTTCATATTAAGTATAATTTTGATGTTAGCTTGTGTGTACATGTTCATGATGTACAAACGTTGAATTTCATTTATGTGCATAGTGGGCAATATGATTTTGATGAAAGAGCTTGTAAACACAGTATTTCAAGAATGGTATACTAGATTCTACCATGTGTAGTACACAGTTAACTTATGGTCTGTATATGTGCCCTGTGGTTTTTTGTGGTGATATCATGCATATTAATGAGTAGGCGGGGCTTGATATAAAAATCTTAAAATGCTCCTATTTTGACAATCACATGTCTGTTTTGTCTCATATTTATTATGATTATGATGTTAGCTAGTGTGCATGCGTTCATTGTATAAAGACGTCGACTTTCATAAACATACGTAGTGGGCGGGACTTATGATTTTGTAAACAAAAAGATTGTAAACATGATATCTCAAAAACTGAACTAGATTTACGTATGTGTGGTATGCAGATAGCTCATGGTCTGCAGATGTGCCCTGGGTATGGTGGTGATTTCATGCGTATTAATAAGTGGGTGGTGCTTAAAGTGAAAATTTTGAAAAGATGATAAATGAGCAACTGTATGTCCATTCTGCATGATACTGGGCATGGTAATATTGTTGGTTATTGTGCACATGCTTATGTTATCAACAGATGTCATTAATAGGCGTGGCTTAATGTAAAAGTGCTAAATGATGTAAACACCATACTGTATTTTATGAACAGTATATCAGATTTATGTCATATGTCGCACACAGATGGGTCATGGTCTGTACATATGTTGTGGTAGTGATGTCATGAATATTAAGGAGTAGGTGGGGAATACTGGACAAATTCTTAAAATAGGATAAATGAGCAACCGCTTTTGCAACATACTCGCTATGATAATGTTAATTATTGTGCAAATGCTAATGTTGTTAACATTTTTATTGATCTGCAAGGTAGGTGTGTCTTTTGAATAAATATCATGAAACAAATATTTCAGGATATGCAATGATATGACATGTCACCTTTTGGTTTAGCTTTAATATTATCTTCCTTTAAATTTTTATGATAACCTTTGATTTTTGATATGGATGTTTTTCATTTTTAGTATAATCTCCCTTTTTCTATTTAATATAATCTTCATTCTTTTGTTGACAGAGAAATTATGAGAGAAATTCAAAAACTGCGTCAAGAGCATGATGAAGCTATACGCAACTCAAGCCTTCAAAGGAATCCCACTCTGCTGGCCGAGCTGCGTTTGCTACGTCAGAGGAAAGATGACTTAGAGCTTCGGATGTCAGCACTTCAGGAGAACAGAAGGGAACTAATGGTTCAGCTGGAAAGTTTAATGAAGATGCTCAAAGTAAGATTGCTTGTGCGCTACCTTTTGTGGGTTCAGTTATGTTCTTGTGTCTCTTAATGTACTGAAGTCAAAGTTCACACTGCTAGAAAACAGAAGAATGTTCAAATGCAAAAGTCTCATTACGATATATGGAGTAATTTTGATATGGCTACAAGAATTTTAAAATCTGAGCAAAAAGCTTTTGGATTTTTGAAATTAGCACTCTTAGTTTGTGAGTTGTGTTATTAGTTCCATGTATCAACAGCTTGACATATGCTGATGACAGAGATCCAAAATACATTGTGAAATCACTTGTCTTCACATGTGTTAATGAAGGATTAATTTAGTGGTATTTTGTTTTATTGAAGAGGTGTGACAACTGATATGGAAGTGATATCTATTGTTCAAGAGTACAATTGAATTTCGATGTCTATTTTTTTTTTTTTTTTATGAAAATGAATAGTGAATGGTCTACGGTAGAGGAGTAATGTCACACCCTCAATTATTAAAGGAGTAGTTCAGAGGTCAAGCAAGTCTATCATATATGAAAGAGGAATTGAAAGAGGACACAAAATAGTGAAGAAAGCTTTCAAAATTTTTATTTCGTTAAGGAGATATTTAAGTTTAAAGTTTGGTACCATTTGTGTAGAAACGGCTGAAATCAGACTAGTTGTGATGTCATAGCCTCAGATTCCTCAAAGTCTTTGATGTATTCTATCATATTTTGTCCTACGATTTTGTGGCTCAAAAACCATTGGATATGTCAAAAAAGTTGTAAAACTGAATCTAAGAAGGGTATTTATAATATACCACCTGAAGAAAGTTCGAGGAAAAATAATTCAAATGAGAAAAAAATTCAATAAACTTTTTTTTAAATACATTAACAATCGTCCAGAATATGAGAATGAAGGCGCCAGCTTTTCACAGTAGACTTAAGCGTTGTGCGGAATCCCGGTAGTCACGTAAGTCCTGGTTTCCTGATTCCAGTATTGCGTAATCCGGACCACACAAGTATTTGTAACTACAACCAGGAATCTCGAGAGTGATAAAGTAGAAGAAGAAAAAAACATCTTACATTTTTTTAAAGAAATATTAAGTAAATATATGTTAAAAAATCATTTATTGTCTTCTTTTCTTATCTGTTTATGTAAAAACAACATACTTAAACAAAATTCAAGTCAATTTCAACATTTGACAAGCAACCAAGTCAGTTATAGCTTTATCAATTATAAATAAACGTTCTACTCACCTCACCATCACCTCACCTAGTCTCTTTGGGCCTCTTGGCCCCTAAGGCTGCAGTGCACTCTCTCTACTGGACTCTGCTATTTGCAACTTGTCTGGCTTCTGTCCACAAGCTCCATCCCATCACTTTCCTCTCCGTCTCGACTGTCTTTCTCCGGTTGTTCTAGGATGACCAACTTTCCCCTCTGGTTTCCACATCATAGCTGTCACACAGTGATTAATAGTGCTCATGTGCATCACATGACCAATCCACCTCCACCTGATTTTGTCATGTTTAGTGATTCTCAGTATTTCATCGTTAGATATTACATATGGCCATCTGATCTTCAAAATGATCCTGTAGCATTTGGACATAAATGTATCCAGCTTTTTATTATCTGCCACATTAACTCTCCATGTCTCACAACCATACAAGAGTACAGACTTAACAGGAGAGTTAAACAGTCGTATTTTTGTATATATTGAGAATGTGCTTGAGTTCCATCTCTTATTTAACTTCATAAATGCTACTCTTGCTTTAGAGATTCTGTTTTGGATATCTTCCTCGCCACCACCTTGTAAGCTTACTCTTGCACCAAGGTATCTAAACTTGTTTACTTCATCTAGTTGTTGGTTATCGATATAAACTTTGTTTGCACATTTGCTGTTTATTTTCAGAAGCTCTTGTTTTATCCTTGTTAATTCTTAGCCCACTTTGTGCAGCATACTAATAGAGCTTGGTCACTTTGGTTTGCATGTGTTGATATGTAATTGTATGTTCTCCTCATCACCCAGTCTACCACCATCAGAAAAATATTCCTGACATTACATCACCTTGCTTTACACCTTTTTTGACTTGAAACCATTCAGATTCCACACCACCATCTATAACTTTCTTCATATAATGCTTTAATCAAACATATTATCTTTTGTGGAATACCATAGGCTGCCAATATTTTCCAGACACTTGCTCTGTGCACTGAGTCCAACGCCTAAACTTTCTACTCACGATGGTAAAAAAAAAAAAAAGTTTCGTGAAGTTTTTAGATGCCAAATTACAAAATTCTCTTGAATATTAGCAAGTTCCTATGTATAGAAGGTTATACCACACATTCTTGTTAGTCATTCAACAATCCCAACCCTCAAATAAAAGTGTAATTTCATATTGGCTTTTTGATGCCACAAGCAAATTCACATGTCTACAGCAATGCACTCATACACACTAGTCCACTAAGAGTTATAACACTAGGCCAACAAGAATTCACATGGTATGGAATACCTCTCAGAATGCTTTAAATATACTTTGGGTCAATAATAATTGGGAACAATGGAGCTGCATCTTTATTTCTTTACTAAAAAAATTGCCTTAAAAATAACAAAAAGTGCTGTCTGAAATCGCAAATTCAGGTATGAAAAGATACACGATAAAATTAAGATGACAACTTCTCCAAGTTCTAACTAGATTTTACCAACTAAAGTCAGGGGTCACATTTTGAAATGATTACAGTATACACACAAGAGGTAAATTTTTACCAGTAACAGCCTGAATTCTTCCATGGGTTATGATTTTAGGGAGCATTCTTTCAGGAATTTTGTGAAACTTACGCGGGTTTTTCAGACAGAATTGAGTTTTTCATAAACATTTTAAAGGATTTTCGTGCCCTTAGTAAGTACTGTGTTATTTATCAGGGTGTTATTGAGATATTTAACACATGTTTTTAATGTTGATTTGGCCTTGTTTATAACATACATGTAAGGTAGTGAAAGTGCAGTTAGGAATATGCTTTAGGGGAATCTTGGTAGTGGCAACACTACCGGTAGTGAGTAAGCAACACCACCGGTAGTGAGTAAGCAACACTACGGGCAGTGAGTAAGCAGCACTACCGGCAGTGAGTAAGCAACACTACCGGCAGTGAGTAAGCAACACTACCGGCAGTGAGTAAGCAACACTACCGGCAGTGAGTAAGCAACACTACCGGCAGTGAGTAAGCAACACTACCGGCAGTGAGTAAGCAACACTACCGGCAGTGAGTAAGCAACACTACCGGCAGTGAGTAAGCAACACTACCGGCAGTGAGTAAAGCAACACTACCGGCAGTGAGTAAGCAACACTACCGCAGTGAGTAAGCAACACTACCGGCAGTGAGTAAGCAACACTACCGGCAGTGAGTAAGCAACACTACCGGCAGTGAGTAAGCAACACTACCGGCAGTGAGTAAGCAACACTACCGGCAGTGAGTAAGCAACACTACCGGCAGTGAGTAAGCAACACTACCGGCAGTGAGTAAGCAACACTACCGGCAGGTGAGTAAGCAACACTACACCGGCAGTGAGTAAGCAACACTACCGGCGGTGAGTAAGCAACACTACCGGCAGTGAGTAAGCAACACTACCGGCAGTGAGTAAGCAACACTACCGGCAGTGAGTAAGCAACACTACCGGCAGTGAGTAAGCAACACTACTGGTAGTACAAAACCTGACTACAGTACAATGCTAGTAGATTTACAACACCAGTCATTTCTACACAGATACACAGACAAGACAGAATATATATCTCCTTAATGAAATAAGATTTTTAAACGCTTTCTTCACCATTTTGTTTCCTTTGAAGTCCACTTTTACATATCATGGACATGCTTGACCACTCAACTAATCCTTTAAGGTATTTACTGCAATTAATTTGGTTTGAATTGAATTTTGTTTTTGAATCTGTTCAGATTGTAAATTATAGTTATGAGATGCTTGTTTTTTCTTGACCATTTTGTTTAATTCGTAGTCTGTTATCATATAAGATGACCATGCGAAACATACTTTACTTTGTTCTGTTGTGCAGACCCATGGCTCACCTCGGTCAAGTCCTAGTAACAGTCCTCATCACACCCTGGACAGTAAAACAACCCCCTCCCCCAGCCTTCAAAGAAGCCTTACCTTAGGAGACACCCCCACAGGGGGGAGAATAAACAACGGTGGGGCCAGGAATTTGCGGAGTGACCTATTAGTTGCTGCAGACTCCGTCACAAGTGCAATGTCATCACTAGTCAGGGAATTGAATTCAGGTTTGTAGTTTGGTTTTATTTCGAGGGATATAGGATTGAGCTGTCTATGGGAGGACAAAATACGAAAGAAATCAGTGATATTGTATTATAAAGATTAGTTGGCATAAAGCTGTGACAGATTTGAAGAGAAACGATTGGTATAAGTCTGTCAGTGACATCATCAACTTATATTCCATCAACTTCTTATTTTCGTATAAAAACCACTAGGAGGAGGCGGGATATTTTATCAAGGGGAGGTAGACACCAGATAAAGAACCTTCCAGATCTTTTGACAACAAACAGCTGAATTGGAGTAAAATATGCTATAAATTATGAAAATAACAAAAACATTTCATAAAGATTGGTTAAATGTTGACCGTTTTACAGTATTTTTATTTGTAAGACCTTATCATAAATTACGCAAATAAGTATGTAAATTTAGGGCACAAGAAAAAGAAAACAAAATAATTGACTATTTTTCAAGCATTTACCATTGTTCTTTGAATGGGAATAACAAAGATTTTGCTCTTGTCTTCCCCATTCACAAGTTTACTTACATGTATTGTAATATCACTTTGATTCTATCTTATGTTCTTTATGAAATAAAAAGTTCACTTTGATGTTTATTTGTGTATTTTTGCATAAAAATACCACACTTAGTCTTGATCTGTTTGTTTGTAACAGAAGATGAACAGCCTGACCAGAGTCCGTCATACAACAGACTTACAAATCAAAATGGAAGCAATGGTATGTATAATAGCAGACGGTGATTTATGCTTGTCTGTTTGGGGATGGAATTAGGTGGTATACAGGAAGAGGGATGCGACACTCGAGTGAAGCACGGGAGAAAGGGTTTAAGGTATAAATGGAAGACGCAAATTATGGTTCTTTGAAACCAGAGTAGCTGTGATATTCAGGCTGTTTGGTCGTGCTGGAAGGAGGTTGAAGGGGAGGACAGGGAACTAATAAGGGAATGTAATATTAGATGTATTATTTGTTATTGCAGAGGCATTATGGAGATAGTGTGTTTTTAAGACAGTAACAATTAGGGAAGGGAATGACCTGGGAAAAGTAACTTGGCTAGGGAATGGTCAGATTTTGGCAGTAGGCGGATGTAAAGGTTTATCGGTATGGATATAAGATTGAAGAATGAGACATGGGGTTGAGATTTACTTTTTCGGCTGTTTAGATAGTGTCTGCCAAGTGCAGGCTGCAGCTTCGTCTAATAGGGAGCAATACATTAAGTATCATCAAAAAGACGTAAGACAATTTTAATATTGGAAATAGTTTCATTGAGTAATCCTTGCTACACTTATTAATTTGTAATAAATTGCAGATTAGCAGCCCCACTAGATCTACTTATTATGAGTTTGGTCTTAATTGGTTACCTCAAGATACAATGATTTATATTCTTTTCAAAAGCACTTTTAAGATTGGACCAATGTAGAGAAGTATTCTTGTGCTAAGTTTAGATTGAATTTGTTTTGTCTCTGTGAAAATATTTTGATATGAATATATTTGCTTTCTGTGCAGCTTTGTAATCCCATGAGATAAAGTGTTTTTCACTCTTTATTTGGAATTTTGTTGTTTTGGCTCTTTAGTGAATGGCAATATTTTATTGTTGTGTCAGCTCATCTGTGCTTCAAGAGTTATTAATTATTTCAAGAAGTTTTATGATCAAAAAAGGATTAAGACAGAATCTTAATAGCTAGTTCAGTGGTCAGACAAGTTTATCTTGATGGTAAAGCACAAAATACACAGAAATGTGACAAGAACTACTTCAAGATGTTTGTTCCGTTCAGGAATTATTAAACTTCCAAGATATAGCTGATGTCACATCTTCATTCTTCACATTGAAAACATTTTTCAAAGTTCCTTCAAATGGTTTTTCATAGTTAGTTCAATACACTCTTGTTAATTAATCTCCTGGCATAGATGTTGGATGTAAGTCAAAATATCCTAATTATTCTTTCAATACATATAATTTTAAGGAATTTGAGGCTGTGATTAAACATTTAGTCTGATATTAGCCGTTTGTACACAAATCTGAAGTAAAATTTAATTAAATGTCTATTTTGCAGAAAGAATTGATGATTACTTTCTGTACTGACCTATCTAATGGATGTAAGTCCTAACAAAACTACAAAATGTATTTTGAAGGAAAGACAAGACTATTGAGGAATGTCAGGATGTGATGTCACGACTAGTCTGATTTCAGTCATTTCTACAAACATTAAGAATACAAATTAACTTGAATTTATCATTAAAATATTTTTATTTTATTTTTCTTTATTGGACATGCATAACCAGTCAACTGATCCTTTAACAAGGAATTTATTGCTTTCAAAATTACAGGGACACTCTTGTTATCAGCCTTGTTAGGATCAGAATGTTGAAACTTAATAATGAGTCAACTTGAAGGACAATCTTAGATTTATATCATATGTAGATAATTAAAAACATTTGCAATAGAAGGCACATAAGAGAGCTAAGACGAGTCCCTTTAATATGGCAGGTCTGACCACACCAATGAAAGGACAGACAATGACAGCTACACGGATGATGCTGAATCCTACATAAGAACCGATGATGAGAGCAACTTCAGGACGGATGACGAATTACCAAGGTCGGTTACTGGTGACGATTTTTCTAAGGTGTGTTGATGGGTCTTTTGGTAGGTTCCAAAGAAGCCAAAAATGAAAAATAGAAAATTTACTATGCAAAATGTGCTTAAACTGCCTTGTGTATTGTCAAAAAATTTGTATGATTTAAATTCTCATCGCTATGAAAAATTAAAATGTGCCTTGTGCTTTACATCCCTTTGCCAACAAAGTTGGTGAATAGGGTATAGAATCTTTACCATTCTTCCATCCATCCACACATAAAGTCCTTCCATCCGTTGTCTGTTCATCCGTTCGGTCCTCTATCCAAACAGTCCATAGCAGATAGATGAGGGATGGTTGGTTAGTTAGTAGAGGTGGTAAGGTGGTGGGGAAAGGGTGCATGGCATGGATTAGGGTAGGGGGTAAGGTGGTGGGGAAAGGGTGCATGGCTTGGATTAGGGTAGGGGGTAAGGTGGTGGGGAAAGGGTGATTGCTTGGATTTGGGTAGGGGTGGGGCTGGAGAGGATGTAGGGCATGATTATGTGGGGATTGGTAGATTGTGAATTAGTGGGAAATGGAACATCAAGTGGAAAGTGGATGCTATAGAGCAAAATTAAAAGTTAGTGGGAGAAAGGGTTGTTGTCATTGGTGAAGGGATTTGTATCATTTACTAATACCTTATAGTGTTTTTTGTGGATGCAATTTGTATGCAAAGCCATAAAACACCAACTTATTTTTTTAAGAAGAACTATTTTTTCTGTGGAATGAATATTTTCTGTGAATGAAATGACTTATTAGGTATTCAGGTTGACGTTTTATCAATTTGAGCTTCTCGGGATTGTCCTGAGATCGCAAACTTGGAGGCAAATGGTGTCAGATGTCCATAAGAAAGCTTTAAGATGCAACTGCTGCTTTGTGAGGCAAGACATTCTTTGTTGTGACTGATAGCACAGACTGCTGCTTTGGGAGGCAACACATGCTTTGTTGTGTCTGATAGCGTAGACTGCTACTTTGTGAGGCAACACATTCTTTGTTGTGACTGATAGCATATAGACTGCTGCTTTGGAAGGCAACACATGCTTTGTTGTGACTGATAGCATAGACTGCTCTTTTGTGAGGCAACACATGCTTTGTTGTGTCTGATAGCATAGACTGCTGCTTTGTGAGGCAACACATTCTTTGTTATGACTGATAGCATATAGACTGCTGCTTTGTGAGGCAAGACATTCTTTGTTGTGACTGATAGCACAGACTGCTGCTTTGGGAGGCAACACATTCTTTGTTGTGTCTGATAGCATAGACTGCTGCTTTGTGAGGCAACACATTCTTTGTTGTGACTGATAGCATATAGACTGCTGCTTTGTGAGGCAACACATTCTTTGTTGTGACTGATAGCATAGACTGCTGCTTTGGGATGCAACACGTGCTTTGTTGTGACTGATAGCATAGACTGCTGCTTTGTGAGGCAACACATTCTTTGTTGTGACTGATAGCATATAAACTGCTGCTTTGGGAGGCAACACATTCTTTGTTGTGACTGATAGCATAGACTGCTACTTTTGGAGGCAACACATTCTTTGTTATGTCTGATAGCATAGACTGCTGCTTTGTGAGGCAACACATTCTTTGTTGTGACTGATAGCATAGACTGCTGCTTTGGGAGGCAACACATTCTTTGTTGTGACTGATAGCGTAGACTGCTACTTTGTGAGGCAACACATTTTTTGTTGTGACTGATAGCATAGACTGCATAGCATAGACTGCTGCTTTGGGATGCAACACATTCTTTGTTGTGACTGATAGCATAGACCACTACTGTGTGAGGCAACACATTCTTTGTTGTGACTGATAGCATAGACCGCTGCTTTGTGAGGCAACACATTCTTTGTTGTGACTGATAGCATAGACCACTGCTTTGTGAGGCAACACATTCTTTGTTGTGACTGATAGCATAGACTGCTGCTTTGGGATGCAACACATTCTTTGTTGTGACTGATAGCATAGACTGCTGCTTTGGGATGCAACACATTCTTTGTTGTGACTGATAGCATAGACTGCTGCTTTGGGATGCAACACATTCTTTGTTGTAACTGATAGCGTAGACTGCTACTTTGTGAGGCAACACATTTTTTGTTGTGACTGATAGCATAGACTGCATAGCATAGACTGCTGCTTTGGGATGCAACACATTCTTTGTTGTGACTGATAGCATAGACCACTACTGTGTGAGGCAACACATTCTTTGTTGTGACTGATAGCATAGACCGCTGCTTTGTGAGGCAACACATTCTTTGTTGTGACTGATAGCATAAACCACTGCTTTGTGAGGCAACACATTCTTTGTTGTGACTGATAGCATAGACTGCTGCTTTGGGATGCAACACATTCTTTGTTGTGACTGATAGCATAGACTGCTGTTGACATCGATGAGAAGTGACTAAACTAAGAATATGTATATACCCCTGGTGTTTATTCCCATTGTGCAAGAGTTGTTGTGCATCTTTGTTTGATAGTTAGCCAAGCACATGTTGCTTTGTGTCCTAAACATTTCAGGGTGGTGCGTGCTTGTATTTGTAAAAACTTTTTAAGGTGCACTAGTAGAATGTTTTGGGTTGTTGCTGTGTCTCGCTCCTAGTTCTCTCTTGGTGCAGTCCTTTTAGGGTATGCATATATATTGTCACCATTTTGCTAAATTTCATTCAGATTTTTGTCATGCGTTCCAAGGCATTTGTTTTTATGGTGATTTATTTGCTTTACTGAAACTTAAATATTCAGCTGAAAATAAAGATTGAATCATTTATGAGCATTTGTTCTGTTTTCATAGTATGACAAATTATTTATTAAATCATTCAGAACTATATTGTCTGAGAGTCATCATGTGTAACATATGGTCACAGGTGGATATATTAAGTTTCATATCACATATTGAAAGCACAGAAAAAAGCCATTTTGCAATCCAGTTTTCCCAACATTTTGAGCACATTTTTATTAAGTTTCTTCTTCAACATGAAAGTTCATCAATAGTTTATTAGCACCCCTTGTTCAAATATGCCTGAAAGGTTATTCTTGTTGTTATGTCCATGTTTTTCTGTATGTGCAATAACTCATAAAAATGTCATGCTACACCCCTTTCATTGGCCAGGTCATATCAAGATTTGTCTTTGGAACATAGTTACAACCAAACTATGCATAAACCTTGAATGAATTTGTTGTATTAAATATGCTTGGCAAGTTTACTTCATAAACCATTATAGACTCAGAGCCCTCGTTTAGAAACTGCAATTCTGTTAGACTTTTTAGATGCTTAACTTTTACACTTTGCTTTCAACTCCTACCATTACAAGTATGCATTGAATGAATGCTAAGACTTTGTGGTTTTCACAATAACATGCATAATTTTTCACTGCAATATTCAAGTATATGCAAAGTACCTAATTAAATATGCAAGGTCAGTGTTAAAAAATGCTCATCTTTGTGCTTTTGTACTTTCTTGTGGGTATAGGGTGTAGAATTATTTAACTTATATTTGGATTATCATTGACATTTCCTTTTCAATGATACTATTGTCAAATATTTTGGACCAAGGAAAGTTGGAAAAATAAAATGTTGTATTTTTATGTCAAATTTTGACCTTCTCTTTAACTTTTGATTTCTACAATCATAAAACTCAAAAGGCAGATTGTTCCCTGAAAGGTATACCAAATTGATGGAAAAGTAATCAACTTCTGTTTGCCACAATTTGAATGATATAATATTGAATATATTTTGTTTTGACTTTACATCTAGGCTGCAAAAACGTTTCCAAAATAATTTTCCTTGCTTCAGCTGCACTTATAACTTCTAAATTAAAGAAACATCTTTGAAAAAAGTTTTGTTTCACTTAAATTTCATTTGTTAGAAGGCAATTGTATTAAATGAAATACATTTATATGAAAGAACAATCTATATTCATTTGGCAGGGGAAAACATAATTTCATTTGTGTTGTTAGTTTTGAAGCTATGATTTTTGAAAAGTTTGTTTCAAAATGTTACACAAATCATGAAATATTGCAATTAAAACTTACAATAGGTATAAATGAAATTTAATTATCTTTTAAATATATGGTTTGTCTGAAAGAGTTGGACTGAAAATAAAGCCCAAAGGTTCTTTTAAAGTATACCCTTAATTATTTTGAAGAAAAAAAAAATCAGTTTTTGGCAAGTTTTAATAAAAAAATGAAAATTACCCATGTTTGGCCCTAATTTACTCAGAAAAACTCATTTAAACCCATATGAAAATGGTTAAAATATGAAAGAATAATAGGAATTCTTTCAAATAATATGAAAATCACCCTGATGTGAAATGGGGAAGTCCCTCAAGTAATTTTCTTAATATAGCACACTGTGGGTGTGTGTGTGTATGTGTGTGTGTATGTATGTAATTACTTCTAATTAAACCTTACCTTCCATGCTATAATTATGCAATCTGGTCACATGACCTGATTCTAATACACTTCTCACCGACCTTAAAAACGTAGTTACCAGCCCAGTCCTGACCTCCATATTACCTCTACTAACCCTCACTTCTTTTCAGCACGTTATTATCACAACATCGCTGGAACTGGTCAAATTTTCTTTAATAAATTTAACCTTTTTTTAACAATTTTCTCCCTTTCAGCTTTAACCAGGTAGGTTTTTACATTGCTCGGTTTTATCCGGTTTGCCTTTTCAAGTCTTCTGAGGTAAGACAAGGTAGCCATGGGTCCGGGATTTCTTCGGTCCGACTCACAGGACTTTCCCGTTTAGCCTACACTTAGGATAGAGATTTTTGTGGGGGGTGTTTTTAGGCCCTAGAGCACCAAGTGTGCCTGTCTAGTGGACCTCTTGCCCCTGGGTTTCAGTGTTTTTCACCATCAGCCCCGTCCTTCCACGAGGAAAGCCTAGCGTTATACTATACATTGTAATTGATGTTGGCACATGCGTATTGGGTCGACGTCACCACAGGGTGTTCGAGGCGTCAGCTTCTTACAGCTCCAAGGAGCTACAGTTGTTACAAGAGAGCCTATATTTTATTATTACGTTACCAGTACATATCGTGTGTCCGTTTTTCTCGCATATTATTAAGACAAAGTTTTTCATTTTCAAGCTCGAGCTTTGGGGTGTTGGAGAGACCTTGAGGGGGTCTCTCTGACGTCTTCTTTACAGGAGATCTAATCTTTTCTTTTTATCTCCACAAAAGCCAAGTTACTCAGTGGTTTGTGTTTTCCACGCTAACCCCTATGCTTTTAAAGAATTTACGTTCGGTGCATTTTCTCGAGTTTTTAAAAAATTTCAGATATTAATTTTTCTGATAACACTTTTTGATGTACTTAATTGCGGTGGCTTGCCTCTCTATGTTTGACATCTCCCACAGACCCGTCTCACCCGCGTAAGGGACGTAGGTACATCCTTCGTAGAGCCGTCTTGATGTAAGTGTATATGTATATATTCATATATATATATTTACTTTTCAGATAAATGTCAAGAGGCAACATAAATCAGTTAGTCTCAGAGTTTCTACTTACGCGATGGCCACCTTCTCGATAGATTACTGAGACGTGGCGGCCTGTGTTTGTAGTTTACTTCGTTAACTTTTTCCTGATTAACCCCCTGGAGGCCTCTGACTCAATAGATTACTGAGTCGGCAGGGCCACGGGTGCGGTCTATCAGACGTAAGTTACCTGAGTCTATATTGATAAGCTAAGTGCCGTCCTAGACGTCACTTAAAATAAACCACTATAAAGAAGTGCCCCCTTCTCGATAGATTACTGAGTTGTGAGAGGCGCATATTTTTAGTGGGTAAACCCTTTGTACACCACTGTGGTCCACAGTTCCGCGATAGGGACCGGTAGGGCCACGTAAAAGCGGCGCCCAAAGACGTGAGTCACAAATAATTTCACAGGTCCTTTCTGGTCCGTACGGTTCCGGTGATCGGATCCATACTGTTCCATGGCCCATGTTCATGGGTCCGTATGGGTCCGTGACGGCTCCATACAGGTCCATTGGACGGTTTCATACGGTTCTATTGTCCATATTTATGGCTCCGTACAGGTCCATTGGACGGCTCCACGGCCCGTGTTTACAGGTCCATTGGACGGCCAGATGGCTCCATATGGCTCCGTGGCCCATGGCTTTACGGGTCCATACAGCTCCGGTGAACGGGTACGTACGGCTCCATTGTTTTGTAACAGGATAATGTACACCATACGATTAACCCGGAAATAGGTCAGGTGACAAGTAACAATCTTCGCAAGAAGTATAGCCCCACGAGAGCTATTTTCTTCTTGGTCCTGTAGCAATTAGCTACGCAGTTCCACGGCCGTGTTACAGCATCAATAAGATTGTCCGTGTTGAACATTACAGTTCCGCACTAATTTTCACTAGTATCATGGACACGGAGGACACGTCCCCGAGTGTAGGTGCGTTACTCACCCAAGATGTCCCACGATGCATAGCATGTAAACACTTCTTTAAATTACGCTCCAGTGACATCCATCTCATGTGTTACGCATGTAGATTATGCTGCAATCCAACCCATGTACTCTGTGCAGCGACTAGGATCAAGCAGCGTGTTCGGAGCACAGACTCCACCACGACCGGCACTTTAAAAACCACTGCAACGGTCAGACCGGCCGTCTTTGTTTTCCCCCCCCCTTCTTTTTCCTTTACCTTACTGCATGTAATTGCTAACCAGTTCTGTCTGGTGTACAAAAAGTAAGTTTCATTGCATTATCTTAGACACTGCTATGATGTTTATATCGTGTCCGAACGCTCTTTCGATTGGCATGTTTTCTGAGTTACTAACTCATGTTCATGCGGTGATTGCTTCAGTTACCGATAACAGTTAGTGACCTGTTCGGTTTGACTGTTACTAGGTGTTATAGAGGCTTTTCATCCTGAAAAGGATAAGGAATCTTATCGTTTAAGTAGGATAAAACTGGTGTGAGTATTAGGATCCGCCCTCTGTTGGGGGCTTCGACCTGTACTCTCTTCCTTCTGATCTTCGGTTGCAATCTGATTGCATATTTATAGCATGGAAGGTAAGATATAACTTCAAGTAAATTTACCCGCTAAGCGTAGCAGGGATATTTACGAGAGTTATACTTACCTTCCATGCGACCTGGCCTGCCTCCCCTCTTGTTCAGGCCCAAGTGGAATGTGAAGTGAGGGATGTTAGAGGTATTACAGAGGTCAGGGCTGGTAACTACGTTTTTAGTTTGGTTAGAAGTACGTTAGAATCAGGTCATGGACCAGATTGCATATTTATAGCATGAAAGGTAAGTATAACTCATGTAAATATCCCCGCTATGCTTAGCGGGATAAGTGTGTGTGTGTGTGTATGTCTATGACAATTTGCTTGTAAACTGATATCTTCTGAACGGTACATCTAAGCCATGTCATATTTGGCACATAGATGCATCATGATCCATAGATGGTCCCTATTATTTTTAGTGTCGGTATCATGCATATTACTGAGTGGGCAGAGCAAAATGTAAAAATCTTCAAATGTTTAAAATTCAACCAATTGTACATGAAGTCTTCAAAATTTATAACATCTCCCAACAAAATAATTGTTTCAACAACTTTATTTTGTTTTTCCCTTAAAATCTGGACTGCTACATGTTCATTATTACGTAAGTCTTTGATTCAATCTGTTTTCATGGATGTACTTCCTCCCCTGCACCCACCCACACACGCACTTTAAGGTAATGTTTTAAAAGTTTAGAATATTCTTTGATCGAATGTGTTTCTCTTTTCCTACCCCCATGAGTTATGTATGCCCTCCCCGATATCCCCAACCCAATTCATGGATGAAGCTTGAGAACATGAAAATGCAGAGATGTCAAGAATTTATTGAGCATTTTGGATGGGGAAGAAATGCCCCCTCCCGCTCCACTAAAAAATAGGACTTTTAATTCATGATGGATGAAAAAGCTCTCATCTTTTCTTACACAGTAGTTTAATACAAAGTCAAAATAAAAAGTGACTTTTGCAATTTTTGGCAGTTTTATTAACTATGGGGTCTGGAGAAGAACTACTAAATCAACATTTCCCATAAGTCTGTAATTAAATAGTTTCTAATCATTTTAATAATACAAATTATCACTAAAACTAAATATCTTGGCACCAACATAGTTTTGGAACTTTTCTTGGCATCATCAATAACGTCAGGACCTTATCCGTGACGTCAGGACGTGACCTGTGACGTCATGACGTGATCTATGACGTCAGAATATTGTTTATTTCTAATATGTGTGTTCCAGTCCAGATTTGATGGCGCAGGGAGAAATTTGATGATTTGAAATAATTTCAAGTCATTTCTGAAGGTGGGACCCAAATGTGGAGTACATCATGAGTTCATTCTGTTTGTTCAGGACCACAATGAGTTGTGTGCATCCTCCCACATGTATTTGCATCTTCAAAACAATAAAGAGGATATCTTGATTCTTCTTTCTTTCTATGAAGTAAAAGTGTTAAATCATAAAGTAGTTGAAACAGACATTCTGTCAAAGTGAATCAGTCAGTGAGGTAAGTTCACCAAGAAGATAGACTTGAGATTCGTAAGAAAGGAGCTGAAGGGATCAACAAGGCAAGTGTAGAAAGAGGTGATGACGTTACTCTAGAACCTGGAACTTGCGTGCACAAATCTTGTCGCATGATTTACGTAAACAAAAAGGAAATAGAGAAACACAAGAGAGCTTAACTGAACTCTACCCCACCAATAAAGAGAAATACACGTGTCTCTATTGGGGCTTTCGATAGAAAAAGAGATTGCTTATACTGTGGCAACAAGGTGGTGTCAAGTACAAAAGGTGCTGACTGTGAAGATTATAGTAGTGTAAAAACATATAGCTTTGTGGACAAGATAATTTTGCTCTTTAAAAGACGACAAGATGAATGGGCTTTTTCTGTACAGGGGCAAATTAAATACTTTGGTAGAGATTTGCATGCTGCTGACTGTTTGTACCATCATTTATGTGATGTACACTTTCGCACCCTCAGAAATATTCCTATACAACACAGGACAGATCTAGATAGTGACAACAAGCGAAAGAAAGTTGGGCGACCCATGGACACCGACCAAGAATATGCATTTCTCAAGACATGCTCCTAATTCGAAGACAACGATGAGGAACAATTAACTGTAACCTTTCTTGCCAACAAGATGAAGGAATGTTTACAAGATAGTGACTCTGTTGCTTATGGCAATCAGTATTTGAAGTCTAAACTGGTAAAACACTACGGAGAGGCTATTTTTGTGGCTGATGGTGATGGATTACATGATATTGTAACTTTCCGGGAGAAGACAAGCAGAATTCTACGCAATTACTTCAATATGCCCAAAGGGGATGGAGAGGAAGCTCAAAAGAGAACTATCATAGAAACTGCCGCAAAGCTGATCAAAAGTGGTATCAAGACTCTTATCCCACATACAAGAACGAATATCCGAATGCTACAGAACTTGAGCTTGATTTTGCGTTAGCGTTTGTTCCTCCGAACTTGCGTCTTAGGCTGCAACACCTTCTCGTAGGAAATAACACCAGCAGGAAGGAAGCAAGCATTGGGCAAGCGATTGTTCAAGCGGTACGTCCAAGAGCAGTGATAGCTCCGTTACAACTGGGGCTAGAGTTCAAATGCACCATCACTTTCGATTAAGGTTTTTGATAGACAGTCTGTCTGCCATGGGTTATTGCTCCTCATATGGTAAAGTGCAAAGGTTTGAGTAAAACGCCGCTTCTTTAGTGGCTCCTGGTGTTTTAGGTGAGGACAAAGATACGCATGATATGATGCTGATAACGTTGACCACAACACAGTGACCCTGGATGGAAAGGGAACATTTCATGGTATGGGGATGTTAGCAGCCATAACATCAGGCACACGAACCAGTCACACTATTCCGAGGAGGAAGATGTCTGACTTGAACATAGTTGATCAGACAAAGATTGAGATCAAGGATTACTGCTTCGCAAAGAACACTCTTCGTAGCATTAACTTCATGTCTCTGCCACTTTTAAATGTTGTTGATCATAAGATTGATGTATTGTGGGAGATGTCCTTCCGCTTCAAGCAAACACTACCAAATTGGTAAGGAGTGATGCACCTGCTACACAAGGACTGTCTCCACCCCGGACAATCATCAGTATTATTCGTACCAATGATTGATATGAACCCTGGAGATAAGACATGTATCATCTCTACACTCGACTATATGTGCTCTTGCCTCCAAGCACAGTGTCCCACCAATTGTAACCTTTGATCAGCCACTCTTTTAGAAAGCTTCTGAGATTATACATGAAGTTCAAGATGGTAGTCCACTCAGAGATGTTATTTTGTTATTGGGGAGCTTTCATACTTTCATGAATTGTTGAGGGCCATAGGAACACTCATGGATGGAAGTGGACTAAGGGAACTCCTGGAGACAGTGTATGGTGAAAACGCTGTAACAGATATGATGAGTGTCAAAGCTGTGCAAAGTGCATTTCGTGGAAAGAAAGTGTGAATTATCCAACAACTCAAAAACAAGCAAATTGTGGATTAACTATCAATGAATGTTGGGAGTTGCACAGGGAGCTCATCAAGGCTGATCGCACAGGGTCATGGCAAATGCATCTCCATGCTATACATGACTGTTTGCCAATGAAGATGAAATCTTTAAAGAAAGTCCCCAGTGTTTCAGAAATTCAAAAATGGATTCCATGTTATTCGACGCAGCAAAAATTCTGGGCTGGCCTTAGTCCTGACTTGGTGATCGAGCAGACACTAATGCTTAAAAGCACCCGTTAAGGAAGTGGCATGTCAGACCATCAGAGGGTCAAAGTTTGGACAATGTCTGACCCTGTGGTCTTCCGCCTACAAGTGCAAGAATTCTGTCAGACATTAAGAAAATGAAATTAAGCAGATCTCAATATCCTCAGATAAAAATAAGGCATCAGCATCACATAACCTTTTGATTTCTAGTTTTAAATCATGCAAGAACAAGCAAGCCTTAGAAAGGTTACAGTAGTTTTGAATTTTCATATTTGACTAATTTCATTTTGTTTTTGTTTTTTCATTATGACAAATTTAATGAAAGATCACTCCTTTTTCTCCCTAAAGTAGGAGGGGGCAAAATCTTGTTCTAATTAGGGATCTAGGGCTAGGGTAATACTCAGGTGTAGACAATTTTGCTGTCATTCTTCTGTGTGATCTGTAGGATCTTCAAAAAGGGTAATGCCACCAAAAAGATTGATTCTTTGATAAAAACAGCATCAACTGAAATGTCATACTGGCATATGGGACCCATATACACTCCCATCTGAGGTAAAACCTTCTGCACGGTGATTCCTAAACAAGACTTATTGAGAAAAACGCCAACAAGCAAATAATACAATTTCCTATGATATACACTACTTGAATAAGATATAATTATCTCCCTGCTTCCACATTCTTAAAATACTCTCTTGATAAATCCCTACCCCAAACCTCACATCATATTACCCATTGCACTGAAACAGCATTGTAAATTAATTATAAATCTTTGTAAATTTAAAACATTTAAAATTCCTCACTCCTGCCTCCCATCTCATAGTGACTAACCCTACTTTCACCAAGTTCACCCTCATTTTACTATCAGTTAAAACTACATGGTACACCATTTTATTTGTTTAGCAGTTTACCTACTCTTGGCTATTCCATTTAATGTGCCATTAAACTCAATCAACCCACCATTTGCTGCTTACATATCACATTTTAGATGTTTACATTGTTTCATCTTTGTCATCTGAAATTCCTTTCTCAAACCATTGCCCCAATTAAAAGGAGATATAGGGTTTTGCCTTCAGGACTTTTCATTTGTCAAATTTGTATTTGGGTGTCAAGTTTGGCCTATTTTGGGGACATTTTTGAAGAGGTTTCTTCACTTTTGGCCAGGTTGATCATATAATATCCAGACTGCTTGCAAGCAATCCTAAATTAGACGACCAAGTGGCTCATCAAAAAACAGTTTGATGGTTTGACATCTCAAACTCAGGTCGACAATTTCCATGCAAATAGCAAGTTCTTTGAAAGCTGAAAAATTCTATGGAAAATGACAATTTCTATGAAAGTTGTCTTCAGTCTGACAAGTTCTTTGGAGACTGACAGTGTCTGCAGAACCTGACATAATTGATGAAAAGTGTCAAATCAGATCATTTTATGTTGAATAGATTTGGCAAAACTGGTGAATAATTAACCTGAAGGTCTGAAATTGTCATCTGAGGTCAAGCAGTTATGACTCTATTGTCCCTGGGTAAGTTGTAGATTGGACAAATGAAGGTAGCTTTATGATGAAGATTAAAAACAAAAAGAGTTAAAAATTGTTTAATTTTATAAATTGTTCTCTTTTTTTAGGAATTTCGACTCGAGACAGATGATGAAAACAACCTGATGTCGGATAGAACCTACCCTACTGAGGAGGATTTATCGTCAAGTTCATTCTGGGAGACTAACATGGAAAAGTGGGTCAATCGATAAGGGTTTGCTCTTGTGAGAGAAAAAGCAATGGACATGTTAT
Organism: Chiridota heheva; assembly: GCA_020152595.1. NCBI lineage: Eukaryota > Metazoa > Echinodermata > Holothuroidea > Apodida > Chiridotidae > Chiridota > Chiridota heheva. Next base: position 395,088 of record JAIGNY010001548.1, on the reverse strand, counting down.
GGACATTGCTATTTATTAGTTTGGGAACATGGCGATACAATATAAATTGTACAGTGTTTGGGTCATGTATGCAAAAGGAGATATAATGTATGTGTAATAATAGAATGTTTGTGGAATAGATTTTTACTTAGATGATGGTTTCTATTTATCCCCACACAGATATCAGCTGAGCGTATTTCTGATTGGATTCAGTCTTAGTATTCCAAAGTAATTCTTTTTTAACCAAGTACATATTCATGGTCCATGTAAAGAATGCCAAAGGTTTGATTTCTAATGTAGCAAGGTTAGATGGCATTTTGTATTCACTGATGCAATGATTGTTAACCAAGTTTTAAACTAATGTTTTATGAACCAACGATTTAAGATTTGAGGCTTTTTGAAAGAGGTAATTTGTAGTAATATTATTTGGTTTCAGATTAATCTTTGTCATGTATAGATATATGGGGGTGTGTGTGTTGATGTTGCAATTGATCAATCTTCAGAATTGTTGAGTGGTTTAAACTTTCTCCAGTAATATGCAAGGGGTGGGTTGGTCCGACTTTTGTTATTTCCAAAAAATATTTTGGTCGTGGGGATTGTTCTTATGTAGTTACTTGGTCAATTGTCATGGTTGACTCATTATGTAGGTGCAGTATTTGTGGAGGCAGATGCTCCAGTACTTTATGATTAATACAACAGATGTAAACACTTTTAAAAGGTTTTCTTTGATAGAAAAACACATTTTTTAATTCCACACTTAATTTGTAACAAGAGCAGTGAGAAAAATTCCATGATTCTCCACGACTAAAGAAAATGACTAAAGCGTATAAATTAATGATCAACAAGTAAATGTCTAGAAGAAAAAAGAAACTGTTTCTTGGTCTCCTATATATGCATCTTAAAGAAAAGGAGCACAATTTATAATCTCCCTAATGCCAGAGTGAGTTAGCACAATTGATAATCTTCCTAATGCCAGGGTGAATTAGCACAATTGATAATCTTCCTAATGCCTGGGTGAGATAGCACAATTGATAATCTTCCTAGTGCCAGGGTGAGATAGCACAATTGATAATCTTCCTAATGCCAGGGTGAGATAGCACAATTGATAATCTTCCTAATGCCTGGGTGAGATAGCACAATTGATAATCTTCCTAATGCCAGGGTGAGATAGCACAATTGATAATCTTCCTAATGCCAGGGTGAGATTGATACTCCCTGAAATTTAAATACAAATTCAAATGTAGGAGAAAGATTTATTATCTTCATCTTGCTAAAAATGATTGTGGAAATGCTGCAAGAAATGCTGCATGAGGAAAATCTATTTAAAAAGAAAACAATTGCATGAAATATATGCTATGCCCGTTTTGTGTGAAATGATGCTAGTTTCCAACTGTGCAATTTGTGTGAATTCTCGGAGTGGATACATAGTTTCAGATCAGTCATGGGTCCAGTCATCATTCTTCATAGAAGAAGAAAACAAATTGTAAAGATACTTATTCCCTTTAGAAATGAAAGCAAATTGTCTTAGAAATAGCTATATGGTTAAAGGAATATTCCTGTTGTTAAGCATATACATTTCACATAAAAGTGGGCATTTAAATAAGTAAAGCAGGTAATAAAAAACCAGGATGATCTCTTGTTATTACAAGGGTTTATACAAGTATGGCGTCATGTTCCACCGTTGTCATGTTCCACCTTCGTGTTCCACTGTCATGTTCCACCGCCGTCGTGTTCCACCGTCGTCGGGTTCCACCGTCGTCGTGTTCCACCGCCGTCGTGTTCCACCGCCGTCGTGTTCCACCGCCGTCGTGTTTCACCGCCGCCGTGTTCCACCGTCGTCGTGTACCACCGTCGTCGTGTTCCACCGTTGTCGCGTTCCACCGTCGTCGTGTTCCACCGTCGTCGTGTTCCACCGTCGTTGTGTTCCACCGTCGTCTTGTTCCACCGACGTCGTGTTCCACCGTCATGTTCCAACATCATAGTGTATTGGAACAATAGGCAGAACATATGTTTTACAAATTTCAAAAATATATTAATATTGTCATGGCAGTGCCTTGTGATATCACACTTCTTACACCAAGTCATATTTAAACACATTGATAAAATCTTCATAGAGGAAATGATATCCAAGTAGTTTTTCCACCATTTGTTGATTGTCCTTGAACATATTGGTTGACCACATGTAAGGAGTATGTTGAATTTTAATGGTATATGGACAGATATCAACAACATGAGAATAATTGTATTCAAATATACTAAAACACCATGCAAACAACAACAAAAATCCCATTAAAATAGGTTGAAAATTGACCAAATATAGATACCTTCTTAAAATAAATTGCACAATGTTTTGGGACCTAGGAATATTAAGATAACTAGAAAATTGCTGATTTTGACTGGTTTCAAAATTGGTTAAAACTGAACTATTTTACAATATTTTGAATTTTAAGGCTTTATGATGATGAAATATGCAAAGTTTTGTGTAAACTTGTGACATCAGGTAAAGAAAACTTGCCACCTTGCTGATGTGAACTTAATGCTTTTCAATTCTTCACCAACGCTCTTTAACGATTTTCCATCGATGAAAAACAGGGCAGTTGTGTAACTTTCTGGCTCTCATTCCTCAGTCTATATTTAAAAAAGTATTTTCCTCGATTTTGATTCCTAGAAACCATTGGATATGTCAGAAAGGTAGCAAAACAAAATGTAGTATGGTGCTTATAAATTAAGGCCAAGATGAAATTTGAGAAAACTCAGTTAACAAGAAAGTTCAATTCATTTTCTTTTTACTAAATTAACAAGTAAGCCACTGACCTTCTACCGTAGACTTTTACACCAGTCATTTATACACAAATGATACTTTTAACTTAAAATATCTCCTTAATGAAATAAGATATTGAAATAGGTTTTACACCAATTTGTTTCTTTGACAGTCTTCTTTCATATAAGATGAACTTGCTTGACAACTGCAGTAATCATTTAAGCAGTGTGTGTGTTTGGTATAACTTTGTGTGTTCATTCCGATGTGTTTTGTAACCATTTCCATGTTCCTTGTATTCCTCCTGGAATGTCTACAGTATTTGCATATATGTTTCTGCAATAGTATTTTTTTTAATCATGTGTCCATTTTGTAAAGTTAATGAAAGCTTTTGTAGGTGCCAAGTTACTTTTGATATTCAAGATGGATTTTTTTGTGACTAATATATATATAGACTTGGAATGCAATATGTGCATGTTTACTATAGTCTGGAGAATTTCTTCTCAAGAGCTAAATCAATTTTTTGAAGAGGGAAAACAATATTTGACTAATTTTGTGGAGGTTGTATTGGGATTTTTCTGAGACTTTTTGGAGGGAACATCTAGAGTAGACAAATTTTAAGTTGTCACTATAAGTTGTCACACTGTGTAATACATAATCTTCATTGATGGTGTCATCTAAAATGCATTATATTGTATCTTTGATATTTAAGTATGTCATGAATTTGATGAATAGTCATGAATGTAAATATTTGTATATAGAAAGAACTGTAAATAGATTAACATGACAGGACACTGGGTTCACCTCACATTTGGTGATAATTAATGATCGTCATATCATTTATATCAGAGAACTACTTTATTGGATTCACAATTTGTAATATTTGTATTGTATTTTACACAATGAGTTTATCACATATATTATGGATAATGTATCTCGATTGAATTACATGCAAGCAAGGTTATGGTAAATTGAGTAAGGGGACAAAATGTTTGTCAATTTTTAGTCTGTATCAGGAGCGTTTCTTGAAAATGTTTGACATGACATTGATTATATATAATGGAACTATGACTATTTGTTTCAAAGACTTCCTGAAAATATACATAACATGTTGTTAAAAGCAAAGCCCATCTATTTTGGTATGATTCATTTCTTACTACAACTTGCTGTAGTGGTGCTATATTGAATTCTCATCACATGCAATAGGGGTCAATGAGGAATTGTGTCCCACATATTTGAGAGGAAAAGAGGGATGATTTTTTGAGAAATGAAGAAATTGCTGAAATGGTGGAAAACAATCACACATAACATAAATTACTGAAATTGCCCAACTTTCGTACACTGCTAGATACTTCAAGAAATCTAATTTATTCAAATTTGTTGTTAACCTATCTGCTGAGGATATTATTTGATTTTATTAAATTTCCGTCAAATGCCATCGAAGATGTTGCTCCATGGGTACATTGTATTGATATTTCCCAGAAATAGGGAGAAAAAACACAGGTATGATGGCATTCTATCCCTGAAAACTGTTTCAGAGGGTATTTGAAAGTTGAATTACTATATGCAGAATACTTGCAAAATAAAAGATGACAATGAATGCTTTCTACAATATGGGACTGTTTTCAAAACTGCTTGTAGCATGTTTTTTCACTGTTCTTATGTCTTCACCATAGGTGTACAAGACTATTTTCAATGAGAGGGGGTGGTTGGGGGGCTGAGCACATTTGCCTGAAAATTCCCAGAAATGCTTACATGCATGCAAAAAATGAAGGTCAAATATTGAATCAATTTGCACTAAAATCTAAACCAAAAAAAAAAATGAAAATGATTGTTTAACTCTAACCTTAGGTAGAGCAGAATTCCCCCTGAATATATTTAAAAGTTTAATTGCATGCTTACCAATGAAAATTACTTCCAAGTTAAAAAAAAGTATTTTTTACAACCCTTTCTTTTTCCGAAAATGTCTATGATGTTGCCCACATCTTCAGCCATGAGTCTGTTTGCATACTCCCTTTCTATGTTTTTGGAGTCATTACTTGTCCATCTGTTGTTGTGTCCTCTTCCATTGTAATTCACTTCCATGTATCTGCAACATAAAAAGATTATTTTTTACTTATCCAAAATCCAATTTTTAATTTGAGTAGTTACTTGATTGCTCACTGCTTTGTGAAATTCTATGGTATGTACTACCTGCCAGCTCGCCGTGCACATGTAAAGTTTCATTGTTCCGGTGTGTTACTTCCAGATAATTCACACGTATTACTGAAATGGTCGATGTTGTCAGCATCAAATGTTTGAAACAATTTAGTATTCTCGCCATGTATATATCATGAAGTAAAACTTGTCGATAATGATAAACATGATAAACACAGACACATCTGCCCAACATGATTTTTTTTACTGTACGCAAAGTTAGAATCTGCATTTTCAATTCTCCCATTTCTAATTAATTAATCTATCTGATTAATTTCACTTCTTTTGTACATTTATCCATCTATGAAAAAAATGTTAAAAATTTGCTTGAAAAATTAAGTTGATGCTGTTTCCCTTGCTCCCTTCCCCCCTCCCCCCGACCTGTAAACTTATGGTCTTCATATGGGTGAAATTCATGCTTTTGGGGATTTTTGATCTGAAGCTGAATTTAGTTGATATCAATTTAAATCAAATGAGAGTGTGATGAAATTTATATAGATATTTTTTTCAGCAGCATGTATTAATTTGTAAAGAATAATCCTTTTTATTACGGTATTTTGTTTTTCTGACATTAAGTGTAATTGTGTGTGAAATCATTTGTGAGAGTCCCCAGAATGGAACTGAAATTTAACTGGATCAAATAAATTCTTCACATTTTTGTTTATCTAACAGAAAGGTTGAAGTTAACAATAAAGGTATCTTTTTTGTTTTGTGTTTCTGCTTTATAAAAGTCTTCATTTGTAATGATAATTTTGGATAAATATGACTGGGCAGAAGGTCATTGCCCACCCATAAGAAGATTTCAGGGCAAGTGGCATTAACAGAAACAGTGCCCTACTCCTAGATGTAACAATTGTTCAACTGGACCTGCTGTCATCTTAAATAAAATTTCCCACCTCTCATACAGTTCTAACAAACCTCTAGTTCTCTGATTAATTCGAACCATAAGATTTTTCCCAAAATGCACCTTCCATATGCAGTCTTCAAAACCAAAATCACATAAAACTTTATATGGCAAAATCAATGGAACTTCCAGACCCAGAATAAACTCCACTCCATCAACCCCTACATCGGTAAAGATACTTGACCTATTATTTAAATTGCAAAGATGGAAGTTATGGTCACTCATCTTACTTAATCCCACCTAAACGGTTCACCTCCACCCAGCTGTCATCTTTTCCAAGCATTTCTTTTGTCTCCCATATATTTACTGAATACCAGTGGTGTAGCTAGACTTGGTCTCCCCCCCCCCCCCCCTCCCCCCACACCCCAACATTAATTTTGAGGGAAAAGTCGGATATATTGAGCAATAAAATAAGAAGATTTTAAGGAAAAGTTACTGCTAAATACCTATTCCTAAATAATCTGAGGAAGCTTCAACCAAACGATTTCCTGCCAGGACAACTCCACAAGCAAATGTCTTTTTTCCGCCAGGCTTCATCTTTTTGTGCTCAAACCAAGCACTAGATAAATTACCTCTTTTGGCACTAACCCAAACAAACAAGCAAGTGTTACAATTTCTTCATAATATACACTACACAATAATATACAATTTTTCTCAGTCTTAAGATGCACTCTTGATGAACTCCTGCTAGGGCCCCCCTGAGATTTTTATTCGGTGATACTTTTTTCACCATGAGATAATTCGTAGCTACAGTTTACGAAATATTATGGCAATGGGATAAGCTAAAAAAGCATTCAAATTCTTCATATCTGGACAAATTCCATCGGTCAGTCAGTTAGAAATTGCTTATACTCAATCAAGTACATTGACAAACGGTCATAATAATCGCATGTTCCCTCTTTCGCCTATACAATAGATTTACAAAAAAACCATGAACAATCTAAAAAGATTGAGGAAAGGTTTTCCTTGTTGATCATCTAACGGATATTTTTCCTGACATACACTACGTAGTTATACAAGATTTTGCCTTAACTCAAATTGCTCAAGAATCCACGAAAAGTTAGGTACCTACCAAAAGAGTGCTGAAATTTGTTTCTTTGTGGTTTATTTCATCTCGTATAAAATACAAAATAAGAATTAAAGAAAAGATCGTCAAATTAAAAGAAAAGTTATGATACAAGGTTTAGACTCCAAAAGTCGCTCATTGCAAACAGACATGAAGCCTGTTATTTTAAGTTTAAAATGATTTGAGTATGTTTATGATTACACCGGTAGTTTTCATTACTTTTTTTTTTTTTTTTACAAAATCATCAGGCGTCTTATCGCAATAAGCAAATTTCGTTATAAAGCTTTAATTTTCGAGCATGTTACATATGTGAAATTATTCAATTTTGAGTCAAAACTTTTCAAGGTTCGACGCACCTCACACCAATGTGCTCTGTCACATACAGACATACGCATAAGACTAGTTTGACCACATTTTTGTGGCACTTTTGTGCATAAACCAAATTGAAGTTTTACCTCTCTGGCAATCTGCTTAAGCTGGATAAGCCACCGGGTCGTCTCCTACAACTTTCGGAAAATCTGTTTCATTTGGGAGGAAATTTCCTTCCTTCTCGTGCAATTTTCGGAAAAGTTTCCTCATTTTTTGAGCAATTTTCCCCCATTTCTTGGTAACTTTTGTACAATTTTCCAGAAATTTCCTTCTTTTTTGATAAATATTTGATCATATTGATTTACGGCAATTTTAGGAAAATGTTCTTTATTTTTCGGGAGATCTTTTTCAATTTTTGGTATTTTTTTTTTTTAATGTACACGGTTCAGCTCAGTTAATATCCATAACTTACATCTCACACTGCAGACAGACTAACCCTACTGTTGCCACCGTAAGCAAGGTGACCCCGTTTCATGCACTATCAGTTAAAATTACATTACTTACATTTTATTTATTAATTCTCGCACAACACCTAGCCTACTAATGAGCTATTGGCACATATGACTATTCTAGTTAATGTAATGTTTAAAGCCACCAAACGACCATGGCAGCAGGTTGGCACTGCAGTGATCTGCAATCTTAGCAATTCATCACGTATCAAACGCAATCCACACAAAAGTTACCTTACCAAATCACAGATAGATAGGCGAATTGACTTCCTTTCCGCCCATGTCTGACAAGCGACCTGTCGCACAATTTGTACCAAAAAAACGTACCAGCTACGTTCGTTTGGGTCTTGTTTTGCATGTCATTGGCTTTTCGTATAATAATCAGACTGAAACGACTCATTTAAAGTAGACGCGTAAGAGCAACAGGTTTTTAAGTGGTATAAAATTAGGAAAGAGAAGAATGACGATGATGGTTTAAGCTCAGCATAGAGGACATCAGTTGATAAACCTATGATAGATATGCAAATAGGGAGTTGGAAGAACTATGTATCGACCAGGGAAACGTGATCATGTCATCAATGGGATGTAACTATCTTCAGAAACTATACATTAAGTGTACAGACAATAGGAGAAGTCAGGTGACGAATACGGGGGAGCAACTGGTTTTAATGGCATCGGGCATTTTGAAAATGAACTACTGAAATAAGTATGTCTTGAATCAACCGAATTTTGTTTGGTATTTTTGTAAAGGTGTTTGTCTTCTAGTAACAGGCACAACTTGGCATGTTGAACAACTCAATTGGATTTGACCTTTACGAGTTACAAATTTGACGTTACCTTTTGATCTGCTGAAACTATTATCAGAAAATCATTTCACACTCAAATATCCCTTGCTTTAGCTCCATCGATATCACACCATATACTTCTGTAACTGGTTGTGCATACCACCCCTGTATCCCAGTGGTGCGAAACTAAGAGAAGGGGACACTGACGTTTAGCAGTGTAACAGCGCATGTTGACCTGAACGGAAATGAAGACGGAATAATTTGACTCTGGAAGGTCAACGATTTCTCTTAGTCACAACTAGAAGTAGAAGTGCAAATTAAAATACAAGTGATACCGGTATCCCTGCAGTGTCACCAGTGCTATAATCATTGTCAGGGATGACGGGAGGAGGTAAAAAAGTAGGACACGGAAGAATGACGATGATAGCTTAAACTAAATCAGCTGATAAACCTCTGAAATTTAGGCAGCTAGGGACTTGGAATGTAAGAACTATGTACCAAGCAGGGAAAAGTGATTATGTCATCAAGAAGATGCTACTATCTTCAGAAACTATATACTAAGTGAAGAAGAAGTCAGGTGATGAGTAAGGACGACTGATAAAGCAGATGAGAAAGGAGTTGGAATCGTAATGTAGCGGAAGTTGGCAAGATCAGTCCAAGGGTACTGGGATTATGTAACCCAAGTGTATGCATTAACTACTTCACACATTGATAGTTCTATGATGATATAAATAAGGTCATGAGCCAATCAAATTCAGGGGTTGTGTTAATAGTTGTGGACGACATGAATGCTAAGATTGCATGGGGAAGTAAAATATGGTACTGAGGTATGGGGAAATGGCAAGTCGGGAGAAATGAACGTGGTGACAGAATGGCCGAGTTCTGTAACAAGAACGATATAGTTGTGATGAACATCATGTTTGAGCAACACCCAAGAAGATTATACACATGATGCCAGGTGATATGAATTATATCAATTACAAAGTTTTAGAAACAGCTTCAAGAACGCACAGACATACTCTAGTACAGATGTGGGCAGTAACCAACGTCTGTTTTATGTCAACTGTGAGACTTAGTGAGCCAAAAACAACAACATAAAAGGGAAACTCCATTGTTAGAAAGGGGCACTTTTCCACAGCAGAAGTCCATATATGGGGACACATTTCTCCGTACATGTGATCGACAAAAGTCGTAATGAAGCTCCTTGGTATTATCAACTACTTTTCTTGAAGAGAAATCTTTGGCAATTGAGGGGCACTTTCAAAAAGAAAAGTTTGTTGTCTTTAAAGAAATGTCAGGGAGCGTGCCCAGTTTTCTACTACTGGGTCAGTAACTAACGGGCACTATCTTTTTAAAGGAGCACTTTTGTAATACTTTGTTCAAAGTGTGCCATACTTAACATTATGGCTTTTTACTTGCAAAAATAGTTACTGAGATCAAGATTTAAATAAAAAGCTTGGTTCTAAAAATGAATGCGTAGAAAACAAAGGTTATTTTTAATGAAAAAAGCAACTGAGGAAAGAGGAGTAAGCATTATACTTTAAGGGGCAGAAATTAGAGCAAGTGAAAAAGTTTAAGTATCCTTTAAATGTTTAGGTAATTTTCACTGATCTCCAAACATTAGGAAATTCATCACTTATTCATACGGATTCCCAGTTTGCAATTTTAGCAAAATCTGAACAATAGCCTGATAGCAAGAAAGAGTATTCCGAGCCTATTAACTGATTATACAAAGGTGACACATGCTGACATGTGTCGCAGAAGAAAATAGGAACAAAGTTGCCTTTATTGAAACATTTTATTACAGAGATACCATACTTAACATTATGACTTTTTCATAACAGGGGTGTCGGAAGTGATCAGGGCACGGAGTAAGAAATCCAGTGAAGGCAGGTTTTACTGGGAATATTTTTTAAAAGCGAAATAAACAAAACCAGCACGAAATTGTCCAGATGAGTCCCTAGATCCAACCTTGAAACAAAAAAGCTTTCAATAAAGTAAAAATATCAGGTAGATTTGACTTTCAGCAGTTTAGAATAACCTGGATAAATTCAATACATATCTAAGTGCACTTTGGTCTCGTCCTCCACCGTTACCCTATAGCAAGGGGGAAGTTACCCCGTTTCCCTCGTGGTTTAAAAATCCCTGCATATAGCCAATAACTGCAATTTGAAATATATTGATACTTACAAAATCTAAGTATACAGAAATACAAATGTTCCTTGCTCTTGCTCCTGTGCTAAAAAAAATACAAGCAAAATCTCTTTGAGGATGTAGTTCAGTGTCTGGTTGCTCTGCAAGATGCTTAACTGAAGTGAAAAAGTTCGCCACGGACATACGGAAGGGCACGGATCAAAATAGGCCGTAAGTCTAGAAATTAGTGCAGTTCTAAGGCGATCATTTGCAGTTTCTCGTGTCATACTCAACCAAAGATCAGTTTTTATTTCCGTGTGGCATGAAATGACTCTTTCGGCAGTCATCGAATGAGAACAGGTGATGATGGTCATCTGCGCAAGCTGGTTCAAAGTAAATCCCGCCAACATTTTCTTTAGCAGATCATATAGTTTTGCTGTATAAGAATTACTGGGTTTAAAGGTACAGGCTCTATGAAGATCGAGCCTAGATCAAACTGATCATCGGTGAATGTAACTGCCGTCTTTGATCTAAACACATTAAAGAATCCTCTTCCAGCGTCTATTACAGCAGGAAATTAAGCATCCGCGACCAAGTTCAGTGATTGGAACCGCTCATCGTTTTCGAGAGCCATGCGACTAGACAAGAAATTCTCTGCACTTTCAACGATTTCCGTCCTAACTGCCTAATAGCGGCAATTCTTGACCAGATTTACAAAATTGTGTTAAGTTATGCGATGTTGACGATCATTGTCAGTTTCAACAGATTGGTGATCAGTTTTCTGCAGGGCCTTTTCTCCCCTCCCCCACCCATACACCGGAAATAAGGATTCTGCATCATGCTTCTCAAGAAATTTATTGTGAGTTGTTGAGCCATTATCAAATCGGGCAATGTTACAAGTGCTCTCTGGGCCTGCTGGGCATTGAAACATAACCTTTACATTTGTGGACTTGTCAGCCCATAGTCTAAGCAAATCTTTCGCCTGCTGTTTCACAGCTCGGTCATGTTTGGATGTTCCGCTTGTATTTGGACTGGGGTTGATGATGTTATTCCAGTGTACGCACATATAGGGTCGATTCATCATGATGGCACTAGCCAAATTGTGTAAGTGATCCCCGAATCGCACGTCGTGATGGCTAGGAATTTTTTGAAGCAACAGCGCTGTATTTGCGAAACCATTTAGTTCATTGATTCGATTTACTCAGTGATAGTGTGTGGCCACACTTTTTAGGTCTGACTTCCAATGATTGAATTTAGAGACAAATTGTCCAACGATTTCGAAAGCCAAATCTGACCGATGCCTGATGCACCAGTATGTAAGTAATCCATGTTCCTAAAATTTATGTAGTTTGACCCACAAGCCACCATGTGTGCCAGTATTGGCACTTTCGCCGTTGGTAGTTAAACCCACCAATTTCTCTTTGCGCAAATCTTCTATGTCTAGCAGTCTAGTTCATGAAAAAGACTTACTATGGTTTCAATAATGCCATCCACTCCGCGGAAGTTGCTGTGGCAAGCTCCAAAAAACTTCCTCTCTTGGTAGCGTCTCACTGTCGTGCCATGTAGAATAACAAATCTGGTTCTGGTTTATTTACAAAGCTTGGCCAAACTAAGCTGACGATAAGGGGTTACAAACCGTTAATTCTGTTATCTGCAGCCAGTGACGTCAGTGGACCATTTTTGACTGGGGTGTAAAATTGTAAGATTTACGGACGAGATTTGGACAAATATCAATACCGTTTGTAGAAAGTCCTCGCCAATTTTACTGCCGGATTTTCCGATTTGAATTCATATACAGTCGGTAAAAACTGCTTCTCTGTATTTGCTGATAAGCATATGAAAAAGAAAATTGCTGACCATTCTTTTTATAATTTACCGACCAATATCATGCTTTTACCGACGAACATCGAAAACTGGGGGTGTACACTCTAAGAAAGGTTCTTTATAGC
>JAIGNY010001548.1:207500-380000 GCA_020152595.1 Chiridota heheva | reverse complement strand
AGTCCGTCTGTCATGCATTCAAGTGGTTCTTCTTCTGTACAATGTGGGGCAAACTGTCAGTTTGGAGTAAAGGACACTGTCACTATTGGAGAATAAAACTCTTTACCAATAGAAGACCATGAATAGTTGCACGTAAGGGGTATACATAACACCACTGAGGAGCAGTCCCCATCACAGGAGCTCGGATAACCTATAATATTAAAGCATTATTATAAGAGCTGGGGCAAATAATCATGGGAAAGGCCAGAGAGGAGTAAAATGATAGGGAAATCAATGACTATATGGCGTACAAGTGATGTCCGGTCCGAGGGATGTGCTGCGTCTCCTTGTCATTATCTGTCAATGTTGCGATACTGTTTTCATCTGGATGTGTTTGAAGATAATCTGAATGATATAAAGTGCTTTTAAGTTCCAAACAGAAATTGAGTTATTCCAAGTCACTTTAAATTTTCCATTCACCGAATTCCATCCACTCTTCTGTGTGAATCCCGAATGGCAAAGGCTGAAATTTAATACAGGGTCTTATCTATGACTTCACATGAGTTGTATAACCCAATAAATGACCTAATGTGGCACCACCACAGTACTACAGAGTCCCCAACCCAATGACCATATCTAAACTAAAATCATGATAGCAATTTGTAAGGGAAAATGTACCTCTGTATGACATACATCAATATTTGAATGAAAGGTAACTTTTAACACAATGTGGTTTTCCTTCCCCCTGAAAAATCTGCCTCACCCTTTCAACCTCACACTTTTCAATCAAATCATTGTAGCACTTTTTGTTTGTTCAAAATCCAATTAAATTTTACAACTGATAGTGCATTACTCTTTTCTCATTATCTATTAAATCATTTCAAGAATAAGCATTTCAAATTTGGGCGTTACTTTCTCTGGGCTGTCAGATTGCATAGAAAGTCTTTTCAGTATTACTTTGATACTTTCCATCCTTGTTACTGACAAAAATAAACGAATAAATTGTTGGAATGGTTTAGTGTTACACAATACACTACTTTGCGAATGCAGGACATTCATGCGTACCTTGCAATAAGCCTGTCTGCCATTTCAATTAAAAAAAGTAGCTCTTTCAGATCTACAGTAACCTAAAACACAAAATACATACAAAACTGGTATGTCTATCCTTGTTTGAGGCAGATGAATTTATAAATAAATAATTAGGGGATAAATGGTACACAAATACAAACTTTCACATAACACTTAAGAACAGTAAAAGAAAATACTTTATTTGATATTACACTTTATTGATCTCTTTTAGTTAGAATGCAAGTCTTGTTTCAACATTCATCACAAATTAGCATATGTATAAGTGCTTCTTTAAAGATATATGGACTTCTGCTAAATTGCTTTAAAATCCATGGAAAATAGCAAAAATAAAATCATCCAAATTGGTTAAAAATTGACCATTTGGAGCATCTAAAATTTTCAGGCCAAAATATGCAAATTTGTGTTCCTCTTCTGATGTATGTATGAGTGGGCGGAAGTTTTTATTTCCTTATGTAACCCCTTTGTTTTTTATTTTATTGTCACATATTTGTGAAAAATGAAAAAGAATTTTAACCAAACGTTTTTAAGTGTTGACCATAACCTTAACCCTAATCTAGCAGGAACAGACTTTGTCCTCACTTTCAAGAACTGAAATTTAAGAAGGAAATATAAAGAATTACATAAACCTTTTCACCTACATGTAGACTTAAACTTTGATTTGGACTACAGGTATATTTCATTTTACATCTGAGCAAGCTTTATGTTTGCTTTAAAGGATCAGACATCAGTTAATGATGTAAATAAAAAATGTTTTAAACTGAGTATTTTAAAGCTTTGTGAAATAACACAACAAATACAAGTTGGTTGTCTTAATTAATTGTTTTATAATAATAACATTATTGTTAAAGATGGTAACTATTGACAATTAACCAGTTACATGGCACTTTACTTTTTTTAAGTTGAGTTTTCTAAAGGACCGATAATGATAGTTTGCATAAGACATTAAAACCATCTGCATCTTGTTTTATGCAAAGATATATACGGCAGTACATTCCTCTCAAACAACTGTGGGATACTTGAAAACATTTTTTGACAGCAAACAATACTGTATGTTATGAATACAAATATAACATGCAAGGTAAAAAAAAAAAATGTGATCGTTTTGTTATACAAATCATTTAGGTTTTGTTATACAATTTTTTTTGCCCAAATGTGTTTTTTATTTGAAGTTTGAGCTCTTTCATCAGTGTTTGAGCAGAAGCAGAATTCATATATTTTTGCAAGTAGCACAAGGAGTAAATTCAAGTAGACAAGACAGCATTTTAACAATCTAAACATTACCGTTCTTACATTCTGGGCCACAAAAATCAGTGATTTATATTCAAAATCTTAAATCTTTTTCCTCTAATATACACTGTTCTGAAATTAATTTACCGCGCTAAGCATAGCGGGGATATTTACGAGATTTATACTTACCTTCCATGCTATAGATATGCAATCTGGTCACATGACCTGATTCTAACGCACTTCTAACCGACCTTAAAAACGTAGTTACTAGCCCAGCCCTGACCTCCATATAACCTCTACTAACCCTCATTTAACATTCAATCAAGGCCTGAACAAGAAGAAAGAGGGGGGGGGGGGGGGGGGTGTGAAAAGGCGGGCCGGGATGCATGGAGGGGGGGAGGTAAGTATAACTCTCGTAAATATCCCCACTATGCTTAGCGGGGTAAATTTACTTCAAGTTATATCTTACTTTCCATGCTATAAATATGCAACCAGATTGCAACCGAGGATAGGAAGGGAGTTCAGGTTGCAGCACAATTTCTTAAAGGCTGGTACTAAAACGCTTACAAGTCTTATCCCGCTTTAAGGACAAAATTTCTTCTCCTCCTAAGGACGAAAAACCTCAGAGTGGGAAGTACTGAAACATAGTAAACCACTTCAAACCGAAGAAGGTACTAATCGTTAACATTCACTGAGGCAAACGTCGCATGAAGCTGAGTTAGAAACTCGGAAAACATGCCAACTGGAAGAGCATTTGGACACGATATGAATATCATAGTAGTGTCTACAATAACGCCACAAAACGCACCGGGTTCGTCTATGAGACGGAACTGGCTAGTAAAATACAATTGGGAACGAAGCGTGTACTAAATGAAATGTATTGAAGAATAGCCGGACCGGGAAAAATTTGTTAGCGCATAACTGCATCAGAGCAAAAGTCAGACAAAAAACAAGGGGAAAAACCGCGATATGCATTTCCCTGAATGGCGGCACAAGAAATCCCGTGAAAGGGACTATGCCTCAAACCCGAGTGCATACCCCAGCCGTTCCATGAACAGTGTCGACTACTTTAAGAGATTGCTTCTGGACAATCTATCGGAGGAAAATGTCTCGTGACACAGTACGATGAGATCTCCGTGTATCTTCCCTGTGGTCACGAATCAATGACCGTCGACCCAATTGAAAAACCTCAGTGGATGGGTGCAAGCTGTCCCGGAGCCCGTGACTGAACCAAGTCTAAGAGAGCCCCCCTCCAAAGCGGGGAGGGGGTGAATAACTCCTCATAAAGGCCTTGCTACACCAAGGATTGGTGGACAAAGGCCACACAGTCAAACGAAGTGCTCTGGAACTGTGATGCACTTTGCTGGAGACAAGGAAAGAGCTCATACAGGAAGCCTGCAAAGTCTTGAGCAGCTGAAGGAACCGCAGTTGGCCGGGCCAAGTGGGCGCTATCGGTCGTACGTCGCCTTGCTTAGCATACTCGGTACTAGCATGAAAGGCAGTAAACGTAACTCACATAGTGAGTCCCTTTGAAAAGTAAATGCGGCGACCCCGAAACCCGCGGGTCAGGAGATAGGACGCAAGGAATCGATAGCTTGCGATCGTCCACGGATGCGAACAGACCTACGTCCGGGAGACCGAATGTCCTAATCGCTCTGGTCACCTATGGAAAGCACGCCCATCCTGTGAGGGTTTCACTGAAGCGAGACTATTGTGATCATGTTCTCGTAGTCCAAGGTGAGCGGTCTCAAGGCTGGTATAGTTTGTCTTGCGCCAAGACGAGAGGAAGGATTCCAGAAACTTTTGGGAGTCCGTTCCTCTCTGTCTGAAAAGGAGACCACAACAGAGGTGTAAAGTCGGCGCGAATCTTAACTGCCTTGCTCAGCACTAGCGGTAAAAGGTGAAAAATGCCTGGCATACTGCCTGTGAAATGGGCCAAGTACCTGTCCAAGGTTCTGTCATAGGGGGTCACATGAAACGTGCCCCTACCTCGACCAAGACACATCCATCGGCACTGACGGTGAAGTCTGACGGGTGGAAACTTCGTTCATCACAAAAGGTGGGAACGTCCGCACCACCACCAAACGGGGGTGGCCACCGACTAAACGTGTAAAGCGGAGGTACTGAATGAGACCATCTTCAGCTCGAGGGTAGACTTCAATACCATCCTCTCCATGACTCACCAAGTCTGGGGGTGTCAAAAATACACATCGGTCGCTGATGGCCGGTGTTGTGTGGGTGGCAACAGCCTCTCCTCCATGGCCTGTGTGATCCAAGACGGAAGTCTGGATGTAAAGAGGTCCATGAAGGCAAAAAACATCCTCCCATGGATGGGACTAAAATTCTTCCCATTAGAGCCTTCAGCTTCTTTCTCTGTCCCTACTCCGTTGTGGAGAGGACCGGGGGAGAGAAATAAGCAAAATGACGAACGTTGGCAAAATGCCCAGGGTGAAGCGGGTTGAGCGGGAAAGTCATTCAGGCTGATAAGTTAATTCTAACTTAGGGTTAACGTACGTCGTACACTTTACGGGCCGTTAACTCTGTAAAAACTCGTACAACAGCGGAGCAGTGGAGCCCTGGTGATCGAGGAGCAACGTGGCAGATAAGACTGCTGACCCTGAGCAAAGTTTGTTTAAACTTACTGAGCTAAACCAATGATTAGCGAATTGAAAGGCAGGCCATTAATATAAAACGTATACAAAACGGGCTGCTAACCGTGTAAGGCTATGTAGCTGCGAGACGGTTTTGGGTCGTAATACCGTGGAGCCATAAGTCATTGTCTACGGCTCCAAAATGGTGTCTGAAGACTGTAACAGTTGCGAACTGTGTAGCTCTAGGCCATTCCTATCAACAGCAAAACTTGTCTATGAAGTTGATTGGAGAAGGTGTTAACGTACGACGCATAATTACAACCTTGGAACTGCGGAGCCTATGGCTACGGATGTGGAGAAAACTAATACCGTATGTCTGTATGGGTAGTTAACTAACAGGCCATGAAGCCGCAAGCCGCGTTGAACTGCTTTAAGAAGGTGTTAAAGTATAGTTTGAACTATACGTGCCGTTGTTTTTAATAGCTACCCCGATCGTAAAATTGTCTTTTAAAAGGACACCTATGTCAAGAAAAGTATCCTTCATGGAGGTAATTTTGACAGGGGCTTTAACGTACTATTTAACTGAATGAGTCAACCCAAGTACTGGGGTAGAAATCACGAAAGAGTTGACCGTTAAACACCCTTCACCACGGAGCTGAGAAGCTTGTGGCTACGTGGGGGACTAACGCCGTACGGGTTCCCGTTAAGTAGTATAGAGCCGTTATGGATCTACAAAGGCGTCAACGTGACAAGTAAGTTTCACTAGCCGTCCGCCTCTGTTCACCACAGAGCAACAAAGCTAGTGGCTACACGAGGGGGACTTACTGGTACGTGTCCCTAACATAATACTTATTAGTACAAAAGAACCCTCTGGATCTAAGATAGCGTTAATGTATTACATCTGTTACATAAGTCATTACCTCAGTAAACTTCTATTCACCACAGGGCCACTGAGTAAGTGGCTACGCGTGAGGGAGTAAAGTCGTACTCAGTACGCGTTCCAGTTGGAATAGCTGAAAATATACTGTATGGCATATGGAGGAGTTCACGTGCTACGCAAGCTATACGAGCCGTTAACTGTTTGTTTCACTACGGAGCTGGTAGCTGTGTGGAAAAGGTGGGAGACTACCATCGTACTCAGTAGGTGTTCCGGTAAAAATAACAGCCACGGAACTCTGTAGCTCCTGGTCGCTTACCATGCAGTTGCGCTGCTGGTGTAAGCCGTTAACTCCGTTTGTATCTGTTCACCACGGAGCAGCGTAGCCGGTGGATACGTATGGGGGAGTGCCGTCGAACGCTGTACGCGTCCCTGTAAGAATGACGACTGCGGAACTCGGTAGCACGCGGCTATCAGTCGCATTATCTCGAAGTTGTGTTATCCGGGTTTAAAGTACGTTGTACGTTATCCCGTGTAGGTCCTGTGGGGGCAGTAACTGCACGTTCACAGGAGCCATGTAAGGCTTTGAAGGAGTAAAGGCTCTTACGGGCCTGCACAACGGAGCTGTAGAGGGCTTGTATGGATCCGATTAACGGAGCTGTACGGGCCAGAAAGGACCGATGAAATCACTTGTGACTAACGTATAACCTCTTTGGCGGCGTACAAAGGGTTTACCCACTAAAAATACGCACCACTCACAACTCAGTAATCTTATCGAAAAGGGGCGCTTCTTTACAGTGGTTTATTCTAAGTAACGTCTAGGACGCCATTTAGCTTATCAATATAGACTCAGGTAACTTACGTCTGATAGACCGCACCCGTGGCCCTGCCGACTCAAAAATCTATCGAGTCAGGGGCCTCCAGGGGGTTAATCAGGAAAAATTTAACAAAGTAAACTACAAACACAGGCCTCCAAGACTCAGTAATCTATCAAGACGGTGGCCATGGTGTAAGTAGAAACTCTGGGACAGATTGATTTATGTCGTCTCTTGGCGTTTATCTGAAATGTAAAAATATATATATGAATGCATACATATACACTTACACCAAGACACCCCCTACAGGAGATGTACCTACGACCCTTCGTCAAACATAGTGAGGCAAGCCACAGCAATTTAGAACATAACAAAAAATTATCAGAAAAACTTTTATTTGAAAATGTTTAAAAACCTGAAAAAATGCAATGAACGTAAATTCTTTATAAGCGTAGGGGGTCAGCGTGGAAAACACGAACCACCGAGTAACTTGACGTCTGTGGAGATAAAAAGAAAAGTTTAGATCTCCTGTAAAGAGGACGTCGGAGACCCCCCTCAAATCTCTCCAACGCCCCAAAATTCAAGCTTGAAAATGAAAAACTTTGTCCTAATTATATGCGAGAAAAACGGATACACGATATGTACTGGAAACGTTAAATAAAATATAGGCTCTCTTGTAATAACTGTAGCTCCTTGGAGCTGTAAGAAGCCCACTCTTCGAACACCGTGGTGACGTCAAGCCAATACGCATGTGCCAACATCGATTAACTAAATTGGCCTAACCCATACGAGAACCTGTACTGAATATATCCTAACATGTTAATACAATACATGGTATAACGCTAGGCTCTCCTTGTAAAAGGGCAAACTGGGAGAAAAACACTTAAACCTGGGGGCAAGAGGTCCACCAGACAGGCACACTTGGTGCTCTAGGGCCTAAAAACATCCGCCGCGAGAGTGTGACTCTCTCGAACATGCAGACAAAAACACTTTTCTAAGTGTAGGCTACACGGGAAAGTCATGTGAGTAGGACCGAAGAAATCCCAGATCCATGGCTACCTCGTCTTACCTCAGATGACTTGAAAAGGCGAAGCGGATAAGATAAAGCAGCGTAAAAACCTGCCTGGTAGAATCTGCAAGGGAGAAAATTGTTAGATAAGGGTTACATTTATAAAAGAAATTTTGGCCAGTTCCAGCGATGTTGGGAAAACAACGCGCTCAAAAGAAGCGAGGCTTAGTAAAGGTCAGGGCTGGGCTGGTAACTATGTTTTTAAGGTCGGTTAGAAGTGCAATAGAATCAGGTCATGTGACCGAATTGCGTATTTATAGCATGGAATGCAAGGTATAACTTGAAATAAATATGATTTGTTATTTCTAAATATAAAGTATGGGGGCCTTAAAGCAACATGCATGATGGCAATTCGTGTAAATCATTGTTACCTTTTTTAAGAATGAATGTATGAAGGTGAGAAAAATCGCTGCAATATAATTGCAGAACTATAAATGAAAGTAACACTCCATATGGAACCCTACTACACCCAATTTATACTTTTTTTAATCTACAAAAACAATGACAGAATAAATGAACTGTAATGACAAGATTTTGGAAGACGATACATAATGTTACTGTAAAGTCCGGTCAACAGTATACTGCTATATATATATATACTGTATATAAGGGGTCAAACTGAAAATCAAGAGAGTTAACAAAATTTGTTGTCTTTCTCAGTATTGTTGAAGAAAAATAATGAATTTTTCAGATCTACATGTACCATAAGACTGGTTTATGGGGCCTGTGAAAGCATGAAATTATCACAAATCTGCAATGTAGAACAACAAGCATAAAATTGTTCAAATGATATTAGTTCTGAAGTGAGAACAAGACTGAGAATAAGAACATCAAAATAGTGTATAGTATTGTAGCTTGTTCCTCACCAGAAAAAACAAACAAACAAACAACAATTATTTCTGCATTAATGCTCTATACCGTCTGGCCATATAATAATAAAGAGTATGCTTCAAATCAACTTAGAAAAACAGCTCTACCTATGTGCTTAACTTTTAAACATGACAGAATTTTGATAAAATTGCTTTTGGAACAAACAATTTTGTTGTAATTTAAACTAGTTAACATTTGATAAACTTTCTATATGAAAGCGTTGTGTATAAGGTAATTATATAATGTATGATCGGGTACTGCAAACTTATGTTCAAAACCCATATCAGTTTTATGTTATGTTTTTTGTGTTATTTCTGGGATCCCACAGTAAATTGGCACATTTTTGACCAAAAAATAATTGCAAAAAAGTAGCAAATAATCAACATTCATTAACAGTACCACGATGCAATGTTAAGGGTCATACTATTTTGTAACTGTGCAGCCTTGCATTGCGTCTGCATGACACTTTCAGACATTGACACAGAAGTTTTGTTTTTAATGTCAAAGATGACGTGGTGGTGTAAAATACAAGCCTCATCTTTAAAATTATACAGAGAGAGTATAGGAAAAGTGCCCTCTAGCTCTCTGTGCAATAGTGTTTGCATTTTGGAAGTACTAGTCAGCAAATTCCAGTCTGCAGACTGCAAAATAGTATAGTAAGACCGCTCGTAGCATGTCTTTTTTAAACTTTAAATAATAAATGCTCATTTGCTCAGATGTCGTGGGACACTTTAGACCCCTGACTACACCCATGATTTGTATTATGAATATTATTTCGAATTAATTAATTAATGGAATTTTTTTATTACTTTGACCTATTTTAACAAATTTCTCCATTGCGCCAAGAAAGGTTGTGAACATAGACAGAGTCAGAGTCAAATTTGATTCAGGGCTTTGAAAATAGGGAGTATTGAGGGGATAATAAAATTGGTCAATCTATGTTGATTTTATGATAAACAAATTTCGGTCGCCTCCCCCTCCTAAAAAAAAAAAAAAATTGTATTAATTGTCATGTAATTGTATATCGTGAAATATTTGTTCCATATTCATTCATAAGCCACACCCACCATGCAGATCAATAAAAATGTTGACAACATTAAATAATTAACATTATCATAGCAAGTAAGTATAATGTATTAATGGCTGCTCATTTATTATATTTCAAAAATTTGTAAGCCCTGCCCACTCATTAATATTCATGATAATACTACCACAACATTAGAACATATGTACAGACCATTACCCATCTGTGTACCTGATATAGCATAAATTTGTTGTAATGTTCATGACAAACAGTATGGTGTTTACATCATTTAGCACTAATAACATCTGCTGATAACATAAGCATGTACACATAATGCCCAATATGATGAAAAATGGATGCACAATTACTCATTTGTAGCTTTTTCAAAATTTCACTTTAAACCCTGCCCACTTATTAGTATGCACGAAACCACCAAAAACAATAGGGCACATCTACAGACCATGGGCTTTCTGTATACCACATATGAACTGAATCTCATGTACAGTTCTTGAGATACTGTGTTCACAAGCTCTTTTCAACATAATCATGTGAAGCCCCACCCATTATGCATATTAATGAAATTCAACATTTTTACATCATGAACATGTACACACCAGCTAACATCATAATCATCTCAAATATGAAACAAGACAGACATGTGGTGATTAAAATAGGAAAATTTTGAGTTTTTTACATTAAGCCTTGTATACTCATTAATATGCAAGATATCACCATGAAAAATAATAGGGCATATCTAAGGACCATGGGCTATCTGTGTATCAAATATGACATGAATATGAAATGAATCCAGTTTACTGTTCTTGAGATACAGTGTTTACAAGCTTTTTTCAGCAAAATCATATTAAGCCCTGCCTACTATGCATATTAAGAAGTTCAACGTTTTTACATCTTGAACATGTACACACCAGCTAACATCATAAATACACCAAATATGAAACAAAACAGACATGCAGGTGTTAAAATATGAACATTTCAAAGTTTTTACATTAAGCCCCGCCTACTCATTAATATGCACACCATCACCATCAAAAACAATAGGGAAAATTTGCAGTCCATAGGCTATCTGTAGCCTATGACATGAATCCGGTTTATCATTCTTGAAATATTGCATTTATGAGCTGACCGTCATACACACACATATACATACAAACACACGCCATCATGACCGCATAGGTTCCTGCATGATGCTATCGCATCGGAACCAAAAACACATTCGCATCTAAGCGACTGGTAGAATGATGAAACTGCCGAAACATACCTAACCCCGGTCATTACCCCAATGTCTTTATGTGTTACAATAAAAAAAAAAAGTATGTCAAAGAAAAAAAAACGTATGTCACAGAAAAAAGTATATCAATGCAAAAAGTATATAAAAGATAGGAATAAGAGCCACGTATATTTCGGCCAGGGTTCAATCCTCGGTCGGATTATGACAGAGCATTAAAAATATGACCTGCTGCTGCTTCTTCATCTGGCGCTCGGCATTAAGAGGGTACAGCAGGCTAATAATGTGGTTGGTGACATGTTGAGTATTGGCTGTGCCGGGTTAACACCCTGCTGAGCATACTCCCGGGGACTTGAGAAAGGTCTTGGTTTGGGCAGAGAGTCAACTTCTTTGTCAAGTGCTTTTAGGAAGCTGTACCTTGGAAAGGGCTATATGTAAGGGCTATATATACAGGAAATTTACCCATAAGCTGACCCAATAGTTTTGTTGTGGCCAAAAATGGGCCCAAAGCAATTATTTTTTCTGAAAAGCAAAAGAAATTTGCCACTAAGAATAAAAATAATCTGCATTTACATGATGTTGAAATAGAATTTAACACCTCTATGACACATATACCATGATACAAAGTACCTTCAAGAAAGGGAATTCATTCAAATTGGGAAAGGTTTTACCCAATAATCTGCTGTTGAACCCTTAATACTATAAAAGTTGTTTCTGAGGCAATGAAATTTCAGCAAAATATCTTATTCGTTTAACTCAAAAAAGCAACAACTTGATGCAAAAATAAACCATAATCTCATTTACATATTTTAATTTTCTGTATCTAAAAAGACACTCAATAAGTAAGTAAATATGCATGATCCTGTATAAAAATTCATTACAAAATAAATCTTTATGCTATTTCAGTAACTACAAATATACAAATCAATTGTTCCTACAGAATACAGATATTATTTATAATTCCTGTGCAACAAAGTTGTTTTCTGCAATGTGATTGGATGAGAGAGAACGCACCATAATATATTTTCTTACAATTCCCTGTGACAAATTGTCAAATGGATGATGCTGTGAATAAGAACCCATCATCGAAAGTTATTCTGCTTTTCTTTAGAGCTGCTACTTATCTCACTTTATTTCAGTTATTACATTTTTAAAGGCATGAATAAAGGCCCCCCAAGATTATTCACATTTTGAAGAAAAATATGCTATGAAAAAGCTGAAAAATTTCAGCTCTAAAAAACCACATCTGCCTTACCATCCTGGGCATTTTTACCAAACACAGCAGAACAAAATTCTCCAGCATGAAAATTTACTTGCCTCGCATGTATAATTTCTATTCAAATATAAAAGCTTCAAAATCTATAATGAGTTTCCCTGTGAGCATGCCCCAAGCAGGTCTTATCTATCCTAATAGTTAACAGAACCTAATGTTTTGATGTGTCATACAGATTTAATTACAAGATATCAACTTGGAGTAAGGTAAGTTTAATATCTTCAAAAGATTACCACTTTTCATCACACCCACATGATTTTTGTTGTCTTTTATGGCACGGTGCACCATCAATGGCACTCTTGGTCCTGAACCCCATGCAAAACAATCATTTAAATCCTCATCTTTGGCATGACTGTGAATCATCATGGACCATGATGGGGTAACATGTGAGGATAACTACCATGTTGGTCAGGTATTTGCTGTGGTACACTATGCTGCTGTAGCCCATGCACAGAAATCCCATGCTGTTCCATTGAAGGAGTATGCATGCCCAGATGGTTCACTCCCTGTGGGTACAAACCAACATGTGGTACTTCATGGTGCTGTTCCGGGGGTGGGAGATGAACACCCTCTGGCATCTGATGGAAATCTGATCCATATGAAAAGATTTCTGGTTGCACATGCCCATGGAGGACCTCAACTTGTGGAGTGGGGACCTGTTGTAGCACCTGAGGTTGTCTTTTCTGTCCCTGGTTAAGGTGATCACTATGTGATGGATGGTGATGGAAATCATGTTGAATTTGATGCTGTAATTTGGGTTGCAACTGTGACCGTTGCAAAAGCTGCTGCTGATTATGCATTGTGGATGTTGATGGATGCTGTTCTTGTCGACCCTGATGATGTGGCTCTTGCTGACTTTGGCAATGTGAACCCTGCAAACAAAATCCCTCATGATTAGAGCGTTCTTGTTCATTCTCTTGCAGGCTTGGTTTCAGTGAGCATAATTTGTGTTGCTCTGCCGCATAAGAGCTGTCCTCGTTCTCTAGAAGAGATGTGTCCTGCATGTGCTGTTCCTGCTGCAACACTGATTCCAGCTGTAAAATCACCGTATCTTGTGAACTATCCTCTTCGTTTTGCTCCTGCAGCCTCTGCTCCGCCATCTTCTGCTGATGAAGTAGTTGTAACTGTCTCAGAGTTGGTTCTTTGGGTTCCTTGGGTTTCCCAGACGGGGCAAACCATTCCTCTGGGAGCTTTCTCTGCTTGGCTACTGACTTCCATATCCATTTAGCCGTCACAATTATTGCATTAGCCCCAACACCAGGATACTGCAACAAAAAGCAAAGTGCAAATTGTTTTGTAATGAATTCATCATCATTTAAAGGTCTATGGACAGGCAGCAACTTCTATATTTGTTGAAAGAGAATTGAACAATGTTTGTGCTCAATCTAAGATGCTTTAACCAATTGCTCAATCTGTGATGCATTAACCAATTGCTCAATCTGTGATGCTTTAACCAATTGCTCAATCTGTGATGCATTAACCAATTGCTCAATCTGTGATGCATTAACCAATTGCTCAATCTGTGATGCTTTAACCAATTGCTCAATCTGTGATGCATTAACCAATTTGGATGGATGTTTCAATTAAGCTGATGTTGCCTCTAGACATCCATATGATGCCAGAGGACTGGTGTGCTTAGTCTTTCTCATGTGTATCAATTGTTAATATTAAATCAAATTGATATAACTTTTTTCCTACTTCAATTTTCTTCAGGTGGTAAAAAGTAAATTACCTCACTAGATTCTATTTTACTACTTTCCTTACAAATATTCTGCTTTTAAAGCCACAAAATCTTAGTAAAAGATATAATATAATACATAGTTTCCACACAAATGAGACTGGAATATCTCCTTAAAGGAATATGATTTTTGAATCTCCAACATTTTGTTTCACTCCTCTTTCCCTCCTTTTGTTTCACTCCTCCTGTTTCCCTCCTCTTGTTTCACTCCTCCTGTTTCACTCCTCTTGTTTCACTCCTCCTGTTTCTCTCCTCTTTCATATAACATAGACTAGCTTGATCACTAAACTAAATCTTTAAAAGCTTCTTGAGCATGACATATGCAGTGTCATTAATTAACTATACTATTATTTTGGAAAATTCTGTTTAAAGAGAACCATTTCTTTTGTCATTTTCTATTTTCTCTCATCTATTTTCCCTCATCATCATATTTTTATGGAAAGCCTTAAATAAACATTGATGAATAAATAATAAAACTGACATCCATAAATCTGACAAAATTGATAACGTCTGACAAACTGTGTTGTTCCTCTAAATATTAGAAAAGCCAGGGTCTTTCCAATTGTCTCCTGGACAAATTATATGTTTAACCTAGAACTTGAACCTGAAGCAATTTCTATTTTCTTCACAACAAACAAATTTCTAGCTAAATCATAAATGTTACCATACCTCTGATTTATCAAAGCTGTCTGAAACAATGACATGTGTCACTTCTCCTGTTGAGGGAGCTGCCACATCACCATTATAAGTGAGATTGTATTAAGAATTAAAATTACTTCATGAATATTCATTAACAATGATTCAATCTGTCATTTCTCAGATAACAAACACTGAGCATAGCAACATGAAATATTCATTTTCATCCACTTAATGATTTCATTTGACCTTTTTTCATAATATATGCAATGAACTCATTCCCTACATACAAAAATGCCGAGTAATAAAATGATACCTACAATTCACAAATTGAAAAATTATTCAACATTAGAATTATTAATCATATTCGTGATCATATTTTTGTTTAAACCTTTGAGCTAAAAAGAGAGGAGAGAACCAACAGAAAACTACTAGAGGCTTGTGTTCAAAGGTTCCCCAAGAACAAGACTGTACAAGAGCAAGAAAATATAGCAACACAAATACACCTAATGATATGCTTGAACAAAATCAGAAGTGCTCGAAATAGTCCTTAGGTAATTTTTGATTTGAAAGTTATGATAACACAGCAGAATTTAAAATTTTCATCAGCTTGGTATTTCAAGTAGTACTGACTTGTGAATTAAAACAATGAAGGTCTGAGTTGGGTGACATGTCATGGGTTAAAGTTGTGACCCGAAGAGATAGTTATGAAGAAGATATAATAGAGGGCTATTAAAGAAACAAATTGGTAAAAAAAGAACATGTTGATATCTTATTCGGATTAGAAATTTCACAGATATTACAAGTTTTCAAAAGTTACTAGTACAATGTACAGTGTGATGTCACACACCTGCACATTGAAGACAATTCTTAATATATTTCTTTAAAAAAGTAAAATAAAATATTTTGTTGTTTCATTATTAGTTTGGGTATAACATGCACTTGACATGAACATGCTGTGCCCATCTGCTCATGTACCTGCGCTCTAAATAAATCTTAATAAAAATCTTAATAAAATCTAAATCTAAATAAATTTAATATATCTTGGATCTGCAATGTCAGACTACATACTGCACTGATCACTTTTCGGCACATTGGTGAAATATTTAGAATGTAATTATTCCTAAACTCTTGTGGAGGGAAAGTGTGCCAGTTAGGATAAATTATTGGTTGTTGACAGGTTACAAAGAGTTGTTGTTAATGGTGTAGTATCTCCAAGGAAGAAGTTTACAAGTGGTGTTCCTCAGGGTTCTGTATTAGGTCTGCTTCTTTTCTTATTCTTGATTAATGATATTGACGTTTCCCTTCGCTCCAGGATTTGTAAATTTGCTGATGACACTAAGCTGTACAGGATTGTTGATAATGCTAAGGATTCTTCACTGTTGCAAAGTGATCTGAATAAGTTAGTTTTTTGGTCCCAAATGTGACATTCAAAGTTGATGAATACAAAGTTATTCATTTTGGTCAGAGCAATTTGGGTTTTGATTGAATGAATGACTGCATGAATGGTTCAAATCTTGGTTGTGTTGATGTAGAAAGGGATCTAGTTAAGTTAGTCCGGCGTCACCTTGAAAGCTATTTAGGCTTTGAGTCCCTTTTATGGGAAGGATTAGTTCATTTTGGAGCAGGTTCAGCTAAGAGCCACGAGACTTATTCCTGAAGTAAAGAATCTCTCTCATGAATCTAGGTTACAAGTTCTTGGTTTGACCACGCTTGAGTTAAGAAGAGTATGTGGCAATATGATTCAGGTTTTTAAATAGTGATGCTTTTGACTTCCTGTTATTTTGTGCATGTTTCAGCGAATCCTCATGTGACACGTGGTAACAGTTTAAAGTTGACCAAATAGTTCTCATGGATAGATATTCGGCATTTTAGATTTTCGCAAATCGTTGCCAATGAGTGGAATGGTTTGCCTGAGTGGGTGGTTAGCTCAATTTCTGTTCACAATTTCAAAGTCAACATTGATAAGTTCTTTACTAACTGTAAGCATCTTTGATTTTGATTTTGTGGTGGTGGTGTTAGTTTGGGCTTTTCATGGGGTGACTAACCCTTCTTAGCCCGTCATCTTGTTATATTATCTTAAATGGAATAAGATATCAACATGGTTTTTTTTTACCTTAATACTCCTGTATCATGAAAATGAAAATTTACAGAAATATTCCTTTTAAAGCAAGTTCCCATGTTCTATGAAAGTTCTGCTTACTATAAAATGTCAACTAAACAAATTTTAGCATTTCTAATTAATATAAAAAAAAATCCTCAATTTCTACCTGAGATACCAAGTTTTTCAAATGCATAAATATCAAGGATATTCTCTTTCCAGGCTTTTACTGAAAAAAATAGGTGGCATCACATATGCATTTTTTACGAAAAAGTCATCTTACAGAATACATCAAAGCTACGTAAACTGCTCCGAGCATTCACTATGAAAAGGATATGCAATGATGAATCTTCTCAGCTTGTTCTTCTCATTGGATGATAGGTCGTCATGGAAACAAACCTTCACCCCTGTCAAGAAGTCATCAAGCCCTGATGACTGTTGGCTTAAGGCAGACACAAAGGGTGGCGGATCGGAGGACTTCTGAACTTTTTCTTTTGAAGAATTCCTATCTTTGGCATAGTAATATCTTGTCAAAACAAAAATCAAGGAAAAATATCCTAACCAGAAAATGAAAATGTTTAGTGGTTCCAATGTATCCATTATTTTACATTAAGCACCACCTACTCATAAATATGCATGACATCACCACCAAAAAACAATAGGACACATTTACAGACCATGAGCTATCTGTGTACCACATATGACATAAATGCAACCTATTATTCTTGAGAGACTGTGTTTACAAGCTCTTTTTGGCAAAATCATATTAAGTACCACCCACTATGCATATTGATGAATTTCAATGTTTTAAAACCATGAACACATACACACTAGCTAACATCATAATTATACCAAATATGAATAAATAAACTGGACAAGTGGTTGTTAAAAAACGAGCATTTCAAGATTTTAACATTAAGCCCCACTCATTAATATGCGTCACATCATCACCAAAAACAATAGGGCACATCTACAGACTATGGCCTACTATGTAACAAATATGACATTAACACAATGTGTCGTTTACGAGCTACATACAAGCAAAATCACATTCAGCCCCGCCCATTACGTATAATATTAAGATTCAATTTTTTTACACCACAAGCATGTGGACAACCTAACAACATACCAAATATGAAACAAAACGGACAAGCGGTTGTTGAAATATAAACATTTCTATATTTTTACATTAAGCCCAGTCCACTCAATAAAATGCATGACATCATGCACCACCAAAATTGATTGGGCATATTTGCAGACCATGGGCTACCTGTGTACCACATATGACATAAACCAAATGTGTTATTCTGGATATTTCGTGTTTACAAGCTCTACTTGGCTAAACCACATTAAGCCCCACCCACTATGCATATTAATGAGAATAAACACTTTTATACCATGAGCACCTGGATACTAGCTAACATCAGTATTATACCAAATATGACACAAAACGGACAAACGGTTGTTGAAATATGAGCATTTTAATAAATTATATTAAGCCCCACCCACTCATTAATATGCATGACATCAACACCAAAAACAATGGGACATATCTTCAGAACATGGGCTGTCTGTGTACCACATATGACATGAATCCAATGTACTGTTCTTGAGATATCGTGTTTACAAGCTAGGCGTAAGACACACACACGCCCACACACACATACACGACAAGCGGACCGGATAGGTTCCTGATGCTGATTGCATCGGAACCAAAACCTGTTTATTTATGCTTTAAAATTGTGACATACAAAAAATGTTATGTAATGCAATATTTGAAATGAACATCAATATATGCTCAATCTTTTTTTCAGTGGAGGAGGGGTGGGGAGGGGGGGGAGGCGGAGGGGAAATCTGCCCCATATGCTTTTTTTCATGGGGAAGTTTGCAGAACAAATAATACTGATTGCATCTTAGTTTCATTTTGTGATTTCCACCCTCCCCACCCTTGTTGGGAAAATCCCACCCCTGTAAATATGGTCAATACGAGTGACATTTCCCTACACTGATCAAGATCTATGTTTTGAAGAATATCACATTGATTCAGATTGCATTCTTAGGAAAGTACTTAATTCTTGCCTAAACGGGTAGAAATTATTTTCTGAGAATTTAATATCTCTGTTGTTCTGGTAGAAAACGCAGGGATGCCTTTGTTTGTGTTTATTTTTCCTTCCATCTCCATGGTCATCAAACCTTTATTCTATGCATTTGTCATTATAAAAGATAACTAAATGAAAATTACTGTATGTATTATGAAGAATGTATGTATTGTATATAAATGATGCTATAATGTAATGTATGAAAACGCAAAGAACAATAAAAAATATTATTAAAAAAGACAATTGGAGAATTGAAGGTATTGGCAACAAATACATTGAAGATGTTAAAACCAACAGCAAATGATACTGAGCCTTCTTAAGTGAAGCTATGATCACAGCCATAAGGTTGCACTGAAGAAGGACATCACATTTGGGAGAATTCACACCCGCTTTCACCTGAATGGACATATATATTAAGTCTCTATACTGTTAACCCATCTTGTTATGTTATGTATGAACACTGACATATTCAGCAGACAACTTTTTTGAATTTTGAAAATAGCACTTTTGAAATGTTTGGTCATAATTTCCTGCACACTTTTTAAGAATGATGATAGATGTTTAACAAACAAAGGATTTAAAAATAGAAAATACTAAGATAGCCCAGTAATACATCACATATTTGCAAAAACATTTGCATATTGAAACCTGAGATTTCCAAAATGTTGTCAAGGTCATGACGTGGATTTTCATGTGACTCTCACTTGATTATTTGGACAATAAGATGGAGAATTATTCAAAAATTTGTGTTGGTTGTAATAGCAGAAATTGGAGAAAAAAGCAAATATAGTATTCATTCTAATCAGCTCATGTTTTTGCTCACAAAAATTGGTGAACTTGTAGTGACGTCACTCCCAGAAAGAAATTAATTGCGACACTTTCACATCACGCAATCAACACAGACCTAGTGTTATCGTGTGTGTTCCTTGAAATTTGACATAATTTAGGAGTAGAAAAAATTTTCAGCAATGCATTTCTTACCAAGTTGTTATTATTTTTTTAAACAAAGGCATATTCAAATAAGTCATATCTTCAAGTTTCATGAAAATATATCATCACTTTTCAAAATGCTGTAATGGTATGGTCTAAGTGTTGCAAAGCCTAGGCCTATGTCTACATTAGGCCTAGCGCTGAAACAAGTAAGTTTATAAAGTTAAACATGACGGCATTGATTTTTTTTCTTTATTTCACATTTCGTAGCCTATGATAATATCATATATTGTAGTACATTATTGTCATAAAATTTAAATGTAGCAAAAATTATCATGATGTATAAGTTCTTACAAAAAAATTATAGGTTAAAACCAAATTACATTCCAAATATTAAAATTACCCGTTGATTTAGTACAATTGATTTGTTCCAAAATGAAATTTTGAAGTTGCAAATTTTAACGGCCTTTTAAAGTATTGACTCAACTTGTAAATAATGCGAGCATTGTCATTTATATTATAAACATCAATTTACATCAGAAAAGACCAATTTATCGCCTGCAGAAGAGGAATGGCGATGCAAAGAAAAAACTTTGCTTATGGAAATTGCACTGTATTTGTATGTTCACCAATGAATCGTTTTGGGAGTGATTTCACATGTCGCTTAGCTGTTTTCAATTCTTACATTGTCAGGAGCATTGATTGCTTCTTAAGTTTCGATTTTTGTTTTATTCAAAAGGTTTCTTTTCAGAACTTTTCATGAAACATGTTTTTTATATTAATGGACTATACAAAACTGTTATAAACTCAATTTTTATTTTATCGTGTCATGCCCTCTTTAATAGATTTTTATGAAATTGTTGGTACTTTGATGGTTTTGAATAGATTTACAGTTATCAGCTAATGATGACTTTACACGTCCATATACCTTTCAACAAATACAGGAGATTTTCTAATAAAAAGTGTCTGTAAAGGATACACATATGTTGGAATTCCTTTGTTGGCCAGCTGTTTCTTGATGAGTCTCTCTGTTCCATACCAGTTGAAGTCAGGGGTGGAGTGTCCTATCCTTGGTAGATGAACACTTGCTGTTTGCACAAAAAGGGAAAATAAGCAATCACTCCTAAAAAATTTCTGCTCATTAACATGACGTGTACCTCAGCTTTCCGTGTAGTATGCACTGCAACCGCCGATTTGGGCTAAAATCGAGGGTTGCACATCACAAGCCTCGCCAGAGCAAGGGCAACCTAATATAATATCATTATTTGCTTGTCCTGGCACAGCTACGATCTAATTACATTGCCAACGTGTGCGAGTGTAATATGATACCGCTATCTGATGCATGCACGTTGGGCATATTATTAATGCCCCTATGATAGCATACTGAAAGGAAAGAGCTTGCACACTTAATGAAAGGATACTGTGATTGGTAAAGCATTTATGAAGGAGAACAACAAAAGGAACAAAAAGGTAACAAAAGTATTCCAAAATATTTATGTTCATCTATATAGGACTAGGATATAAAGTGACATCACAGCCTCATTGTTCTAGGTACTCTTTGTTGAATGAGAATATGGTTTAAGAAAGGATTGGAAAACAAAGGATTTACATAAACAATGGAAGATGTGTTCATCTGCCTATGTCACACATTATTGTGCAATAAGGCCAACAAATGGTCAGTTTGAACTGATTTTGATGTTTTTGCTGTATTAACAGTCCATTCTATGTTTTGAATCATTTAAGATAAAATTGCCTGTAGATATCATGAAACCTATAAAAGAGTGTCACTTTTCTACAGTATACATTACTAGCAGACAACAGGTAAGATATTGTGAAGTACAGTATATAACAAAACTTTTTACCCTTCTTTTCTTGAGCTATTTTATAGATTCTTCTGAGACCTTGCTCTAATGCAGCCAATTTGATCCCTGACACAGACCTGTTTTTGTTCCTATGTCGATGTTGTGCCACTATCAGAGCAACCTGTAATAAGATGATAATTATTTATGCAAATGGTAATGAACTATGAAATTCCCTCCAACTCTGAAAAATCTTTGAACTCTTTCAAATTTATTCAAGACTTATGGATGTATTTTGGTATATAAGGCACTAAAAGAGGGCCAAAAAAGGGTAAAAATGCAGCTACATAAATTTGCCAATAGGTAGCCAATATTCAAACTGAAATTCAATGAAGCCCAGGTAAAATATCACAAAACATGAACACACATTTGGGAAGAAAAAGCTGTTTTCTCCTAAGAAACGTTTAGGCCATATATTTTACTCAAATACACAACTTAAAGCAAATATATGATCTTAAAAATGTTTTGGCATGTCTTACATAATCTTTTCCATCTTCCCGACTGACACGATCATCTATGGAAATGAGATGAGCATCACCCAATGCAAGATCTGAAACAAAAAATGATCATGAAAAGAGGGTTGAACTGAAGCACACTTACACGATATACACGTTTCAGACTACAAACCTTAAGATGGATGCATAGACACTTGGGTGAAATGTCAATCTATAAAATATTGGATGGCTATTTCATTCCCGATGGACATGTCTGTCTTGTTATTGGCACCTGTAAAGAAACTACTTAGTATCTTGTTTGCTTCACAAGATACATAATACAGATATGAAAGTTGATTTAAAATCGATTGGTGTAGAAGATTTATGGTAGTAGAATACCCAATACACTCTTGCTGTCTTAATAATACTCTAAATATTTAAATGATGTTTGACTAAATTATTTTCCTAACTGAAAACATATATATTGTTTAAGATTGCAAGCTGTCAAAGTTTACTGGACAGTTTTATTATTTTGCTGGTGGAATATCCATTGGTTGTTAGCCATAAAATCTTTAAAAAAAAAATATATAAGAAAACACATTTCAATGAAAAACAAAACAACGGGAGGAAAGTGAGGTTGTGATGTTATTGCTCATCTGATTCAGCTTTTTCTACACAAATCTGAACTTGTATATCTCTCTCACAAAATATGATTTTGAATTGCCAGTCCCTATAAAACGATACATGGTCAACCCAACCCATTATCATCAGGTAAGCTATCCTCATACAAGTTTTTGAAATACCACCTACTTGCTGCCCTTGACTTGGGTAGACTCAAAGAGCCTCAAACAGGCAGTTGGACCATTTGAAATAATTTCCACACATAATTCCTACCTAATTTGCTCATATTGCAAGATGGGTAAGCTATGCCATGAAGTATAGGGTCTGAATGCTTAATGGTTTTTACAGTACAGCATAATCCTCTTTTCTAACGTGGTGAACGTGTAGGCTCAAGCAAAAAATTATTCTTTAAATTTTGAAGACTAATTACATGACATCATGTGTTATCTCAGCGTTTCAGTGTAATTTTGATAACAGACGACATGAGAAAATGTTAAAAACTTTTTATACCTCATAAAAGAAACAACACTTTTCCCATACTGTCTTTTATGACCAGCCATGCATAACATGGTTGATCTTTTAGTTTATCATTAACAAATTTTCACTAAAATTTTGGTTTAAAGGAGCTCTTGACCGAAGTCTTTTTTGTGATAATTTGTGGGCATTTCGTCCACATCCAATCAAATCACCCAATCTGCTGTTTGATAGATTTAATCTCAATAAAAGTTTGTTTACTTACTGAGTGCTCTTAAACATTCACTGTATGTGTGTGTGTGTGTGTGTGTGTGTGGGTGTGTGTGTGTAACTTCTGCACATGTTAGGCCTTGGTATGGTACATATCATAGTGACAAAATTATAGGACCTACGTTAAATTAAAACTTGATATTTTTAACTAATAAAGATGCCTGGGCCTAAAAGGATTTGGCTAATACTGTGGGCCTAAGAGGATTTGGCTAATACTGTGGGCCTAAGAGAATTTGGCTAATACTGTGTAGTAACATATGACTATGAGTACTAAACTGTAACATTAGTGTAATAAACCCCTTTTGAAAATACCATGTCCTACTGATACACTTGTTTAACAACACTAGTAAGATTCAACGTAAGAGCTCGTCGCTGAAATGTTACCAAATGACCATTGAAATGCGTTTCAACCATGAGAAGACTCCTAACTCCAAATGAATTTTATTGGGTGAACATGTTTACCAGAAAAAATGGTAACGAAATAAACTTCCTGGTAACGAAATAAACTTGAGTCCTAACAACCAGCCCATTACCCTACACAGCTATAGGCCTATGTGCATGATCAGCAGCACAGCAAATCTATGAATATTCAAATCCAAAGGGGCTGTATGATTGTTTGTGTACAAGACACGCACTGGATTATTTTGAAGACCCCAATAAAACACCCTCACTTTTCAGTTGAGTGCTCCTTTAATCATTCGCTTAAACATTTGTGAAGAATCGGTAAGGAACATATCCAAAAATAGAACAGTGAGAATCGGTAAGAAACATATCCGAAAAGAGAACAGTGAGAATCAGTAAGAAACGTTTTCGAAAAGAGAACAGTGAGAATCGGTAAGGAATGTATCCGAAAAGGAAACAGTGAGAATCGGTAAGGAACGTATCCGAAAAGAGAACAGTGAGAATCTGTAAGGAACGTATCCGAAAAGAGAACAGTGAGAATCAGTAAGGAATGTATCCGAAAAGAGAACAGTGAGAATCGGTAAGGAACGTATCTGAAAAGAGAACAGTGAGAATCAGTAAGGAATGTATCCGAAAAGAGAACAGTGAGAATCGGTAAGGAACGTATCCGAAAAGAGAACAGTGAGAATCAGTAAGGAATGTATCCGAAAAGAAAACAGTGAGAATCGGTAAGGAAGATATCTGAAAAAGCCCCAGTAAGAATCGGTAAGGAACATATCCGAAAAGAGAACAGTGAGAAGGTAAGGAACATATTTAAAAAAAGAGAAGAGTTAAGATATTTACCATTCATCTCCCCAGCTTCTTCATAATGAATCTCAGCAAAGCTAGACCTTGAAGACAGAGCAGTGAAAATACCACCTTTACCCCAGCTCCCACTGTCATCTGAAATTATAAACAGAAGTGAAATATAAGGCAACTGAACTTTTTGTAATCTTTACACCATCATTAGTATCAGTACTTTGTAATAAAAATGGGTTGGAGATGATTTTGAATAATATTGTGTCTTGTGCTGGTTATCCACAGAGTTTGTATAAAAACAGGTAAAATATTGTTGAAAATCATTTCTATTTTTGCATTATCGCAACAACTTTCCCAAAATATCAGATGATTTTCAATTGACAGATGTTTAATTTGCACAATTTTAGAGAACATAACAGCTGAAAAACATTTTTTGTGGGGTTCTAGCCATTATCGTGCTCAATCCCCTATCTCAATACCTGTGATTATTACATCTTATATAAGCAATCTGTACATGCATAGTAATATCAAAACAATGATGAATGGCTTTAAACTTCATTAAGTAAAGAAATTTCAGACCTCTATTAAATAAAACATTACTTTCAACACCAGTAACATACACATGCATTCATAAAAACATGGAATAAGTACCAATACATTGAAACCACTGGAATTGCTGTATGCAAATTTATATAAAAAAATCTGAACAAAATGCTTGATTTCAAGCATTGTTTAAAAAAATTCAACAACACACAAAAATGACCAACCAACACAATGCACAACAATAGCATCTTCATTTGTGACTTTAGGGTGAGTCACATCCCCCTTAATATAATGGATCGGCCTCCTCTCCATGTCGTCCTGGTTTTGGCTAAACAAATTAGTGGTCTCTTCCTCTTCCTCCCCCTCTGAGTCTAATGGAATGTTTTTCGATGTGTAGCCTTTCTTCAGCCACTCCTCCTTCCTTTGAACAAAGAGAAAAACATATTACAGTAGCCTTCTAAATATTCATTTATACCTTTAACAATTTTCTATATGTGCCTAAGGAACTGATTAATGTATATTCTTGACCTCTACACTATTGGCATATACAAACTAAACAGTTACAAAGTAACAATGACTAATTATCACATTTATGTTCACCAGCAGACAAGAAAATCATTCAAGGTATGTATATGGATAGGTACAGATTTTATATTCTCACAATTCTGAACAGAGTAGTTTTTCAATTATATTAAAAGCACTTGTAGATATGGCCAATAAATTTTGCAGTATATTTTATGTTGTGATGTTTGAGTAGACAACTCGAAACCCTTAATGCAATTTTTAACAATTTCTGTCCTAAATTTCAATCACTGAAAGTTATCAGGCTGACATGATGGAGATTAAAAAAACCCTTGGTCATTTTTAACTGCTCCTAATCAATGAACGTTGGTTAAGGATTGAAAAACAATAAGTTAACATACCAAAATTCATGTTTTATCTTTCTGATGTCGCAAAGTTAAATAATTATTCAAATTAATTCTTAACCAATGGTTGCATACTGTTTCTACTTGTTATAAATTGTTAACCAATCTAGCAAATGTGTCTACAGATTCTCAGCAGGCTATGGCCTTGAAATGCAGTCACTTGCTGCTAATTATTCATGAAGACTAACAGATTTTGTAACTCTCTTTCATCCTTAATTTGATGTAAATGTCACAAAAGGCTACAAAAAAAGATATAGTTTATGACTAATTCATCTAGTTTCAACTGGTTTCATTTGTAACTAGAACTGTCGGAAGGACAATAAGCTCAAGTATTTAAAGCTAGTGTAGAAAATGGGCTTATAGAGGGAAGTATATACAGAAAATAGGGTAGCAGGGGCAGATGATTTTAAATTATCAGAACTACATCCTGGATTGTAATACAACTTCCAATTAAGAAAATATGTGTCAAGCAGCATGAAAATGTACAATAACATTAAAGCAAAATTATGTGAAACAATATTGCTTAACGCATGACAAACTAGACATTGGAAACAATACAAATCCCCTCACTGCTAATAATGCATATTCCAGAATGTCCCACATTCCATCCCAACCTGTCCCAAATGTCATCCCCACGTCTATACTCCATGCAATCACACCTGAAAACCAGATACTGAATGTCATTCCACCATTTGCATGACTCACATGCCATCACAACTGAAATCCAGATGACATTCCACCACATGCCATCCCACCCTGTCCCACATTTCAACCCACCTTGTTACACATGCCAACCCATCCTGTTCCACATGCCAACCCACCATACTACATGCCAATCCACCCTGTCTAATAAGCCAACACATCCTGACAAACATCCCACAACACCATGCCCTACATACAATTCCACCCTGTCCCACGTGATCTCATCCTAATTCCTTCAGCTACTTTATCATCATGTCATCTTATACCCCACATTCTGCTAATTGTTTATATTTCTCAAACCCCTGATTTAACATTCTTTAGAAGTAAGGAAACTTTTATTTGCTTCTTTAGTCAGGGCAAGACAAACATTTTTATTGCTATTCATGTCAGGAATGTCAATATTATAAGAAAACTATAAATTTGAAGTTAGTAAGTCATAAGCCATATATTTTTGATCTCAGGTCAAACATATTGCAGCAAATGCACACTGTACCTCACCATTAAGTGTGAACAATGGTCTTCGCATAAACTGTATGAACTTTTGTTTAAGCAAAATCATCATACCTACTTTAATTCAAGAGATACCACATATACAAATATTTTCATTGGCTAATTATTATGCACACACAATCCCCCAATCATGCTCAACTGAACAGTGCCAATGTCCTCTGTCACTGAACAAAATAGCAAGTTATTATCTCAGGTTAAATATTTTGTACATGTATATATTTTGTATGCAAATAACCTACTTAATATGCACACTACACCTCACCATTGAGTGTAGGACAATGCTCTTCACATATATAATCATTTGTGTAAATAAAACCCTACTCCCACTTTAATTTAAGAGATATCATAGAGACATACAAATATGTGTATTGTTATGCAAATAAGCTAA
This sequence comes from Chiridota heheva, assembly GCA_020152595.1. Taxonomy (NCBI): domain Eukaryota; kingdom Metazoa; phylum Echinodermata; class Holothuroidea; order Apodida; family Chiridotidae; genus Chiridota; species Chiridota heheva. The sequence goes on along the minus strand of JAIGNY010001548.1, from coordinate 352,509 downwards.
TTAGTGTGCACACACAACCCTGAATCATGCTCATTTGAACAGTACCCATGTCCTCTAACTCCTGTAACAAGTACAAAGTTATCATCTAATGTTAAATATTTTATGCGAGTCTATTGTTATGCAAATGACCTAACTAATATGCATATTAAACCTCACTATTATGTGTAGACATGGTCTTCACATATATGATCAATTGTACAACAAAATACCCTTCCACTTTAATTTAAGAGATATCATAGATACAAATATTTTCCTTGTTATGCAAATAAGCTAATTAGTGTGCACACACAACCCCCTATCATGCTCATTTGAACAGTACCCATGTCCTCTACCCTTATGCCAAGTCACATAAATGTACACCATTCATAACTTATAAAAACTTGAACCAAAACTTTAACCTAACAAATATTTTCATTAATATGCAAATAAGCTAATTAGTATGCACACACAATCCTCCAATCATGCTCATTTGATCAGTACCCTTAGCTCTACCCATATGCCTAGTCACATGAATGTACACCATTCATAACTAAAGTTATGAAAACTTTAACCAAAACTTTAACCCAAACTTTACCGGATGCCGATGCCGATGTCGGGGGTAGTAGAATAGTTCTACTATTCTTTGAATAGTCAAGCTGAAAATCAAGCTTTATATCAACTTGTATATCAACTTGTGTTCATGAAAAAACATTACACTACGAGTCTTGCTGAATTTCCCATTTTTGACCGGTTCAGACTTGTTCAAAGACTCTTAGTTGTCAGAATCGACTAAAAGTTTTTACTTTGCAAAACTTTAACTCCCTCTTTTTTGATTGTGTTTCGCAATAACAAAGTAGTCTACAATACCTTCTTTCAATATTTATCTTTTTGAAGAGTTTTCTACAGTTCTTGATGTATTTCCTTTTTTTTCATTTTATTAGAAAAGAAGAAACTATGCAAAGTGTGAGATAAAAGAAAATTTTCCAACTGTGAAGAAGAATTGTTTTCGGGATAACAATGCTAAACCTCTAACAAGGCAAAACTGGAGTGACATGATGCATAGACTAGATCTAGACTGATATAGATTACTGTTGACTTTTCAAAATTTCAAGTGAAGGAAATTTAGCTCAGAGGTTTGTTTTAACCCTCTTTTTTAATTAGATATTTGTATGAATCAAGGTTTGTTTTGATTATGTAAATCTTTAAGAGAAGGTCACAGCAATTTAAATCAAAATAGTCAAAACTTATTATTTTCAGTATCACTTTGAAAGTGTGTAGCTTAGGCCTACACGCGTAACGTTAACTGTGCTCTGTACACTATAGCCTACAGACAGTGGCAGTACTTAATACTCATATAATTTACAGATTGACACCGACGTTAAATTTGGGCATTATAAAAGACATACTCATTACGACGAGGACAAGTTTAATCCAACCTAAGTTAGGGCCTACTTGTTGCTCATTGACAAAGCTCTGTAGTGTTACTGGTTTTTGTAAATCAGGTTTTTTATTTGCATATCAAATAATGTTACCGTGAACATGGTTTGTCCTATTTATGACAAACTCAAATAAGTCAGCACTGTGAATGACTTGGAATTTATGTATATGGGCCGGGTGTGGCAATACAGTATGTGTGTGGGTGTGGCAGTATGTGCATCTTCAGGGCATTTCCAAAACATTGGAAGGGCAACAAATATTAAACTGGAAGCCACACTGAAAACCCCTCACCCACACCCCTTCCTCTTCAACATATTTACCTGGTTATATATGTGAATGGGGAATTTCTACCTTACTACCGAATACACAAATGACAAGTATGAAATGAACCCATCACCAGTGCTTTCAGCGCTTTGATTATAGTACCATTTGATTGTGTTCCAAACATGAACTCTCAATGACAAACGTTATATGTTTGGATTAAAAGTGTACCATGAAATCCTCTTTCATGGTCCAGACTTACATTTTCTTCTTCTGCTCCTGTGCCTTCCTTACGACAGCCTCTTCCATAAGCCTGGCTTTCTTAGCAGCATATTCCTCCCTCTGAAAAACAGCATCACGAAAATGAACATCCATGCATGACAACACTTGCTAAGCAGCAAAATGTATTAATTGACTCACAATGTAATAACAGTAAAATCGAAACAAAATTAAATAAGATTAGCTGATCAACACAAAATGTAATGAAAATGTAATACCATTTTAACACAGAATGTGTAGCATAGAAGTGTAACTACATATAAGAGGAAGTCATGAATTGGGCAAGGGACATTGAATGGAATCCCCATTTGTTTCCCCTAAAGTCAGTCCGAAGGTCATAAAGTCAGTCCTGGAATCTGAAAAAGTCAGTCCAGATTAGTGTATATGCAATTCAGTCATGAGATGTCCCATACATATCGTATCACTTTTTCATATCCTCATTCAATTTCATACTATACATTTGAACTTCTCTTTCAGAAGAATGTCACAATCTAGTAAAATTTCCAAAACTGAAAGTCTTTTGTCAGCAAATCATGCTAGGGTGTCTCACCTTTCTTTTTCTTTCCTCTTTCTCCAGCTCCGTCAGCTTCCTCTTCTTCTTAATAAGAGGCGGGGCTTTTTGCCTCGGTCCCAGCCCTGAGGCACCTGCATTATTGCTGCTCTCTGCTACTGATCTCCGGCCCCTGGGTGCATTGAGGGACTCATCCTCATCCTCCCTTATGGTACCTATCAAGTCATACAAATGTTAAACTAAATGCTTTTACAATATCTATTAAAAGCTTTTAAATCTTAAAGCAGCCCTTATTCTTGAAATGTGTCACACTGATTTGTCCTACATATCTTTTGACAAAATACACATTGATACTTTCTTTGATGAGGTCAACAATATGACATGTCAGTCTTGCTTCTAAAAATCTTCACCCCCAGTTTCTTTGGCGTAAGCACATAACTCCTACTAGACAGGATGGCAGTCCCTGGCAGGTTACCTTCCCAGCAGTGCTGGTACTCATCTACAGCTGTGTGGGCTGGGATATATAGAGTAAAGTATCTTTCTCAAGTATTGTTATCACTTTCCAATAAATACAGAAACTCCACCCACTTTGCAATATTATTTTGTTCCCATTGATGCTACAGGAAAGCACAATACAGGTCGCGTTCCCAGCTAACATATGTTGAATATAATAAAGAGGGAGCCAGCTTGTTGCACAAACAAAGCATACTTCTTCCATTTAAGAAAATGATATCATTACATAAAAGAAGAGCATGTAAAATTATTTGCTCAAATATAGCAGTTAAATCTGGTTCCTTTAAAACACCTTCGATTCCCTTACCTGCAAATAAGTTATCAAAGGCCTCCTTATCCGCTCTTGACGTTTCCTTGGAGTAGTCTATACCCTCAAACATGTAAATGTGATCTGTGGAAATAAACATCGGATTTGATGGTGCAACCACACTTTTAGTACTTACAATCACATTGGCAGTGAAAGCAATTTGTATTTTACATGACGTGCCTTCTTTTCATGTAGATGAGGTAGCAACACCTTGAGCTTAATTGAAATAATGTCTGCATATAAACATGGAAATAGCAAAAGGTTTCATCAATACGGGTGAAAAATTGACCTCTTTACAGTATTTTGCATTTGAAAGCCTTATTGTAATAAATTTATGCAAAATTTTATTTAGAGTCGTGACATTACAAAGAAACAAATCCTTTGAATTATTAACTTATTGTTTTTTAGTCATTCACCAATGCTCAATGAATTACCAGAAGGTTTTGAATCTCCATCATATCTTTAAAACATATCTTAAATCATATCACAAATACGTGAGATTACATTCTTCAACCAAGAGTTCATGTGCAGGTTAATAAAAAAAAAAAGCACTAATTCTTGGATGAATTTGATTGTCATCGGAACAATACTGGCTTATATGCTAGTAGAATAAAATGGGAATAAGCACCCTCAGGCTAATTTGCTGATAACCTTTGTTAGTATTCCTTCCTCACACTTTTCAGTTACCCCCACCCCTCTCAAACGGGTTCACCAGTACCTTCTTGTAAGCCAGAATCCTCTCCTTCTTGACCACCCTTGGCATCCTCCATACTGATGTCATCATCCTCCTTACTGATGTCATCATCCTCCTTTCCAATCTTTGGATCTTTTCCCAATTCCCTAGCTTCTTCCGCCTCTACTTGTTGTTTTTGAAATTCTTCAGGAGGTTCCCATTCTCCGTTTTTGGTTCTCCCGAGGATGTTGTACAGATCAATGCTCTTCATAGTGCTTTCCTCCGATTCCAACAGCTTTTCAAGACCAAACTTTAACATGTCAGAGAGCTAAGTTTGGAAGAATTGATCAAGAAAACAAATTATATGCAATTGTTTGTGTTAGATCAAGTATTTTGGTTGCAAGTAAATATTACACCCATTCCAGGCCAACTTGAAAAGGGTACTTTTAATTTTTAAGTTATTGCTGATTAAAGTTTGTTTAATTTTTAAATTATGCTAAGTTTGAGGTATATCTGAGTGGACAACTAAAAAACTTGATCAAATTCTTTCAATTTGTTTCCTACATTATTCTGTGGGGTGGGGTAGGGGGAGGGGTATGGTAAAGTATCAAAAACTTTTGGACAGAATTTTGTGCACATCTAACCTTTAATAACTAGACATCGCAAACGGTACAAATCCCCTAGCTGTTAATAACATGCTTTCCAGCATCTGTCACACCTGCCATCCCACCCTCTGTTCCACATGCCAAACCATGCCACTACCCTGCCTACAGGAAATCATACATGAAAATCCAGATGTCATTCCACCACTTGACCCATATGTCATCACACCTGCAATCAAGATGACATCCCACCATATGACTTGCCACCCTGTCCCATACACCATGCCACCCTGTCCCACATGCCATCCCTATCCGTACCACGCGCCGTACCACATGCCATCCCACCCTGTCCCACATTTCATCCCATCCTGTCCCCTATGCCATCCCACCTTCATCCTAATTCCTATATCTACCAATCATTCTACCATCTTCCACCCAACATTCTTTCCTCAAACTTCCATTTCCCTAACTTCTATCAACTCAACATGCCCCACTCACCTACCAACCCCCCTTCCTTGCCATCCCCTGATCATCTACCATTCTCCATTCACCTACCATTCTCTATTCCCCAACATGCCCCATTCACCTAAAATCCCTCATTCACCTACCATCATCCATTCACCTACTACCCCAACCCACCTTTTGCCATCTACTCATTTACCAAATATACTCTCAACCAACTCATCATTCCAACCTTCACTATAACTCCATGATCTATCTACCAAATCAGAATGAAAATTCAGTACAGGTTAATCTCCAGATTATGATAAGTCTATTATGTGTCCTCTATTCAAGCAAAGACCTTTTGTATTTTTGCTATTCATTCCCAAGACACTTGATTATAAATTACATTCAGTCATTACATCTATTATTCAGCTTTTTTCATCCCAGAACAAATCCTTTAATTGCTGCAATTGAAATCTGGAATGTATTTGTTCTCCCTTTATATCAATTTCTTTTCATAGACATAGTTGGAATTCCTTTCTTAGGGCATCAATCTTCTGTTCCACAGTAGCTGAACAATGCATGAAGCTGGACGGACAGTAGATGTGGACAGCTGGATGAACGGACGGATAAACGAGCGGTATAGATGCTACATCCCCTCTTCACCAACTTGGTTGGCGAGGGGATAACAAAGATTTTATTAAATAAAATACTAAGGCCACCCTGTAGTGCATCACAAATTTGCACAAACGTGCATATTAATGCCAGAGATTTCAAAATGCTTTAAAATGGCAAATTTTAAACCCATTTTGATGAAATGTTTTGCCACTTTCATGTTGTTTTTTTATGATAGATTTTACGATAATTAAGCTATAAATGATGACTCGATAAGTCTATATAATCTTAAAGCATGAAATTAATCTCAAACTGTTCCCATGAGATTTGAGATAGTAATGGAATAGTGTCCAGACTTAATGGCATCACGTTGAGGGTTCTCTTAATTATTTGATGAAATTCCTTATAAGTAGATAAGAGTGGTTAGAGGCAATAAATGATTTTTTAAGTATATTAGTCAAATGCAAATTACATCGAATTTTTTTTTAGAAGTACAGATTTTCATCTTATAGTCAGAAAATGTTTAATATTTTACATCACCCTGAGGTACATCTTTACAACTTTCTTACTGGGAAAAAAAAGTTCTACACCTTATATCAGAAGATCAACAAATCAATGAGTGATGTGACATCACATACAGAAACCACCTGCAGAAGATGCTGGATCTCTTAACATCCCTACAGATATTGAGGATAACTGTTGTGTTTCCGACAATTGACATCTCGCTAAAATGGGGGAAAATAGTCTGCAATAGTTCCTCATTAGAATAGAGTTTATACAAATGTCTTTGAGCAAATTAATCAATAATGGAACATTCATCAAATTTTTTGATTTTTATTGTTCAAATATTTTTTACAAATGTATGACAAATTTAAATCTTACATACGAGTTCAAAGCAACCAACCTGGGTGGCATTGTCAGCCAACGTATTTGCATTTTGCACCGATGAAAAGTGACCACCTCCAATCACTGTGTTGGTCAGCTTTAACTTGTGGTCAGCCCTTCTCAAGATGACCTCTTCCACTGTATCCTTTCCTACCAGTCGTATTATCTTCACCGGTCTGTGAGAAATAAGATGAATTGTTAGACAAAGAAAAAAAAGATACTGTGAAATCTATGATGGATACCTTGTGCATTTCTATATCTATCAAATCCTGTCTTTCTTGTGAAGAGCAATTTAAACAGAGTAGCATGCCATGTATTTTTCTAGAAAGAAACACTTCATTTTCTTATGGAAATTAAGATATACAAGATTTTCTTTTAGCAGTCAAATGACAGGATATTCCATAGTGAGAGGACAAAACTGTGAACATTAGGTTCTCTCAAGACAATCACTGAATGTTATATTCTCTGCAGCAAAAGATTGACAACATAATTTTCAGCTGCTTTTCAGCAATGCATTCTAAAATTTGTACTTCCATAAAAGTCCAAAGTCAGTTTTCGCCATCACTGAAAGAAACTTTCAGAAAAGCATTGAGGGGCCACATCAGAAACAAAAAGTTTTACAGAGCCAATGATCTCCAATTACTTGCAGTACAAGATAAGTGGTTATTTTATTCTCTGAGTGAGAAATTCCTTTTTAGAAAAATACATTGCTAAAATCTATTCATCCAGAAAAATACATTGCCAAAATCTATTCATTCAGAAAAATACATTGCCAAAATCTATTCATTCAGAAAAATACATTGCCAAATTCTATTCATTCAGAAAAATACATTGCCAAAATCTATTTATTCAGAAAATACATTGCCACAATCTATTTCTTCAGAAAAATACATTGCCAAAATCAAATCATTCACAAAAATACATTGCCAAAATCTATTCATTCAGAAAAATACATTGTCAACATCTATTCATTCAGAAAAATACATTACCAAAATCTATTCATTCAGAAAAATACATTGCCAAAATCTATTCGTTCAGAAAAATACATTGCCGAAATCTATTCATTCAGAAAAATACATTACCAGATTCTATTCATCAGAAAAATACATTGCCAAATTCTTTTCATTCAATTCTATTCAGATAATATCTATGAGAATACTTACTTTTTTTGGCCAATTCTGTGGGCCCTGGCAGCAGCTTGAAGGTCATTCTGTGGGTTAAAGTCACTGTCTACAAAAATTACAGTATCTGCTGAAACAAGATTTAACCCCTGACCTCCAGCTTTTGTAGAAAGCAGAAAAACAAAAGTTTCGTCGTTTTTGTTGAAATTACGCACAGCAAGGAATCTCTCTTCTCCTCTTACCGATCCATCAAGCCGTTCATAATTATATCCTTCAAGGAAGAAAAAAGATCAATTCAAATCTACTGAGCTCAGCGTTCAACAAATCGCCTGTCCATACGCCAGGGGCAACTACTATTTATGTCCGGGCAAGTAGACTTACAAGCTGATATGCCTGCCGGGTAACCATAAATTGATCACAACTAATAGAGTGAGTTTCTCTTTAAAAACTTAATTCATTATACAGTTTATACTTACTACAATATAACTGATGGAAATGCCTAGAAAATTGGAAGCCAAAATATTTCTTTATGTTACAAAATGATCTTAAGCTTGGCCATAACAACATCATACAATGCACCCATACATAAGACGTAAATATATATTGCGCACACACAAAACATATAATGTAGAGTACAGATATATGATCCAGGCCACCAAAGCTGGTTGAGCATGTGCACAATGCATGCTGTTTTGCTAGTGAGGCTTGCTCCTTTTAACCAATCATATTTGTGTAAAAAATCTCATGCATATCTATATCCAGTCACTGTTTCTTGCCGAGGTATGTTCTGCTGTGTTAATTGCACCACACGCAGTGGGTCCAATACCCGTTCCATGTACACATACAGTATCATACAGTGCATACTGTACGCTGTATATACTGTACTGTTACATGACAAACTTGACCTGCCTTTGCCATGCCACTTGTTTATGCAAAGGTTTATTGAACTTTTGTGTTTCTTTTTTATTTTATGGAGCCTGTTATTGCTTTACATTTGCAGAGGATATGTGGATTACAATTTCCACTGTTTTATGGTAAGTGTAAGAGTCTTTTATTATTCATACAGCATTCTCTGTAAATATTGCCATAAGAAATTTGTACCATAACATGCATCGCCTCAACCAATATTATCGTGATTATTGTCAGACAAGTGGATTTTGCTTCTGGGCAAGCATTTCTGCGCATGTGTGTGACTGGCGGGCAAGTGAATTTCAGAAGATCATGTATGATCCCACAATGAAGGACAGTAACAGAAGCTCATATATGATCTCACAATGAAGGACAGTAACAGAAGCTCATATATGATCCCACAATGAAGGACAGTAACAGAAGCTCATATATGATCCCACAATGAAGGACAGTAACAGAAGCTCATTCATTCAATGGAATTTATTCAAAATCAAGAAAGATTTGCTATTAGTGCTAGTTAGAAAGTTACTTCTGTCGAAATGGTAACTTTTCAAGTGTTCTAACAGTTCAGTTCCTTGAAAGTAAAACATAATATTTTCTGATGAGCTTGAGAGTTGTTCCGTTTGGATTATAACCAGTAAATTTCCTCACCTCTGTGCCCAAGATAATCTTGTAGAATATCAAGCATGTACGTCATTTGAGAGAATAGAAGCACTTTGTGATCATTCTCTTTCAAAAATTGTAAAAGTTGGTCCAGGAGATGCAGCTTCCCACTCACATTTATCAAATGATCCCCCAGCTCAAATGGTTCCGGTTCTACACCTGTTATTAAAAAAAAAAAATTGCAATAGGGAAAACATAAAATGTTATTACAGAAAAAAAATAAGAAAAGCATGTTTTTAAGTCAAGTTTTTGCGGTGTCTCTTCCTGCAGGCCCATTGCATATAAGGCATGGGTCCTTTTAGTGAGATAAAATCTCAATACCACTGCAATGCAATGTATTCCAATCCAATTTGCAACAGTACCCAAATCACCAAACTTGCAATCAGATGGAAGCCAATTTCTCTCCTTACTTTATAAAATGGAGCAATTTATTTATCATCATTTAAGGAGACGTTTCCAAATCAAATTTTAATATCACCTAGTCAAACTTAAAATCAAATATACACCTGTAAATAAAAAAAATTCCCAAAGTTTTGAGTCCATACTCCACAAAAGCCAAATGATTAACTTTGTACTATGTCACACAAGTGTACACAACTTTTAGTGGGAGCAAGGCGGGCAAATGTTGGTGTGTATGCTAATGCTGCAAGCATATGGTATTTTACATGTTATGTTATCCTAATATTTTGAGATGCATCGGCTTTGCAGGCTTTTCTTTAGAGCATTTCACAATTTTAAACAAATGAAAAAATTGATGTCCTTTTAAATTTTTTTCGTTTAAACTTTGACCATCCATTTTGGATGTATCTCTCCAACTTTTCCAAATGCAAATGGAAACATTCAGAAGTAAGTGTGTGTGATTTTTCAGTGACAAGGCCATTGATTATGATTTCCAAAATTAAAGTTATCCAAAAAATTTCCCAACTTTATTGGGGATATCTTAAATCATTTTGACTTTTGATTTAGTGTGGGAAAAGGTGTTATGTATGTGTGCACTCCTACTCAAATTGGTAGATTTGGAGAGCCACATGATTTGGATATGAGCCTTTATGACAAGATAATATGATGATAACTTCATAGCCACTGAAATATTTAAGGCCTCTTTTTCAAACAATATTGACCTTTTATTCAATAAACAAGCTAAACAGGATTAATGACCAAATGACCTTTTTCAATTCCATCAAAAATTTGGGATTCTACAGTATTTTGAAAAAATTAAGGAAAGTCAGGTGCTTAAGTTTTGTTTACAATCTATATGGGCTACCTTAGGACATCCGAGTAGGCTTACTTACCATTAAACATGTACGGATGATTGACACACTTTCTCAATTGCATCAAAATATTCATCAAACTGGTCTTTGATGGTCCACTGCTGGAAGAAGCTTGGAATTGCTGGAACAGTTCTGTCATGAAAAAGTACAATCAACATGTCTGATACTCTTAATTGTTCAAGCCAAAGAAGACCCTACTTCATAGTGGATTCCGTCCATTATGTTTCACACAGAAGTGGAACACAAAAAAATAAGTAACAATGTTACTTCCAATACGAAGGTACACAGACAGTTTGTGTGAGAGAATTACACATCAAGTTTATGTATTGGGGTACTGTATGTTCATCTTTCGTACTACAGAACAATAATGCCGAAAGGTGTCTATCCACTGAGCTATCCATTACACAAATACAATTTCAAAAGATACAGAGAGAAACAGAAGGATACAAACAGATTTGCAGGAGGGGGAGTATAGCTATATACACAGAGGGAAGGAGAAGAAAGATAATCGATGAGTATACAATGCTCATTGCACATTCAATAAATTCCATAATAAAAATGCTTTCGAGCATGAAGAGCAAGTTTATAAAAAATGATGCAAAAATTTCAGAAAACAAGATATTGTTTTTGGAAACTTTACTCACCGGTATCATGGGTAAGTATTGCTTTATAGAGCTGCTTCTGCAATGCAGACAGACCATGGTAGAGAAGCACCTGTTCAATATGACCAAACAAATCTTAAAAATCTCTAGAACAAACTTGTGTCTTTTAAGACTTTAAATGTCTATGGACAATGTAGCAATTTCTCTAGTTTTTGAATGGGCATTAATATAAGAGCAGATTTAATAATTATTTTAATTTTAAAAATAGCACTTTCAGTTTTCGAGTTATTTCTGATCAAAATTTGAACGATTTTTAAATCATACCAAATTTGTGATTAAGCTCAATCTTAATGAAAATCTTCAAATTTCTTTCCCATAGCTCAGTCACTAACATAATAAAAATGTATATTTCTGCTAAAATTGGAATATGGTAAAATAGCAAAAACTTATGGTCAGAATTTGATTTACCAGAGACATTGAAGAACCATCCAATCTCCTTTTACAAGAACATACCAAAGTCGCCCTATAGTACATTATTCACAAATTTGATTATTGATGCCTAAGATTTTCGAATGCTGTAAATTTTTTAACTGCTTTCATACTTTTAAAAAGGGTTTAAGCAATTTTTCTAACTGTTGCCTCTACACATCCATATAAATATACAACAACTGTTGGAAGGATAGTATGCTCGACTATTCAAAGCTAGTATAGAGAATGGGCTTATTGAGGGAAGTATATACAGAAATAGGGTAGCAGGGGCAGATGATTTCAAATTACTTGAGCTTTGAAAGATGCACTTACATTTGCTTTGTTCATTTTCACAGCATTTTACTACAAGCTTCCAAAATATCTTTTCCCCAGATATTTTAAGACAAAAAAAAAAGCTCAAGTATCACCCATCCAGTAACTCAAAAAACATGTAAAAGGTAGCAGTTTTCATAACTACAACACCTCTTTTAGTTCTATCAACTGAACAACAAAGAAAGGAAATGTCCTAACTTGCCAATGTCAATGAAAGAATGTCATTAAGCCCCCTTTCCAACCAGTACCCTCCCCCAACCCCTACACATTTCCAGAACTACATCCTGGATTGTAATACAACTTCCAATTTAAGAAAATAAGTGTCAAGCAAAGTCAAGCAACGTGAAAAATGTACAATAACATTAAAGCAAAATTATGCGAAAAAATATAGCTTAACATATGACAAATTAGACATTGGAAACAATACTATTTCCCTCACCGCTAATAATGCATATTCCAGACTGTCCCACATTCCTTCCAAACCTATCCTAAATGTCTTCCCATGCCTATACTCCATGCAATCACACCTGAAAACCAGATACTGTATGTCATTCCATCACTTGCATGACCCATATGCCATCACAACTGAAGTCCAGATGATACCCCACCACATGTCATTCCACCCTGTCCCACATATCGACCCACCCTGTCCCACATGCCAACCTACCCTGTTCCACATGCCAAGCCACCCTGTTCCACATGCCAACCCACCCTGTTCTACATGCCAACCCACCCTGTCCAACATGCCAATGCATCCTGACCTACATCCCACCCAACCCTACATACAATTCCACCCTGTCCCACATGAAATCCCACCCTCATCCTAATTCCTTCAGCCACTTTATCATCATGTTATTATCTACCCCACATTCCATTTATTGTTTATATTTCCCAGACCCCTAATTCAAATAATTCTTTAGAAGCGAGGAAACTTTATTTGCTTCTTTATTCATGGCAAGACATACAGTTTAATTCCGATTCATGTCAGGAATGTCAATATCACAACAAAACTAGAAATGTGAAGTTAGTAAGTCTCGCCTGCCATATATTTTTGATCTCAGATGAAACATTTGCAGCAAAGTCTATTTTTATGCAATTAACCTAATTAATATGCACACTATACCTCACCATTAAGTGTGAACACTGCTCTTTATATATAAATTGTATGATCATTGTTTAAGGAAATTCACCACACCACTTCAATTCAGGAGATATTACAGACACAAATATTTTCATTGCTATGCAAATAAGTAAATTTTACCCCGCTAAGCATAGCGGGGATATTTATGAAAGTTGTACTTACCTACCATGCTATAAATATGCAATCTGGTCACATGACCTGATTCCAATGCACTTCTAACCAACTTTAAAAACATAGTTACCAGCCCAGTCCTGACCTCCATATAAGCACTACTAACCCTCACTTAACATTCTACCGAGGCCTGAACGAGAGAGGCTCTCGTAAATATACCTGCTACGCTTACTTTTCATTGTTATGCAATTAAGCTAATTAGCATACACACACAACCCCCTGTTCATGCTCATTTGAACAGTACCCATGTCCTCTACCTGTATACCAAATCACATGAATGTACACTATTCATAAGTTATGAAAACTTTAACCAAAAGCTTTACACCTGACAAATATTTTCAATGTTATGCAAATAGGCTAATTAGTATGCACACACAACCCTCCAATCATGCTCATTTGATCAGTACCCATGTCCTCCACCCCTGTGCCAAGTCACAAGAATGTACACCATTCATAAATTAAGTTATGCAAACTTAAACCAAAAATTTTAAAGGGACGCTGATGTCGGGGGTAGTAGAATAGCTCTATTATTCTATGAATAGTCAAGCTAAAAAGAATTGGTCAAGCAACATTTTGACAGATAAATAAAACTTCATACCAAAAAAATCTGAACAATGAGCATACCAGAGAAATTTTCAATGAGAAAATCGTTACAAAACACACAAATATAAAATGTTGTAACTCTCCTAAACCCTTATCTGCACATGAAGCATGTAATAGAAGTGAACCACCACCACATGATAAACTTGGTAAATTTATGATAAGTCGAAGGCATTTCTAGAAGGTTTAAAAATATTTGATGGAAAGGATAACTCAAGAAGGCTGTGACACCTTAGTTACTTAAAAAGTAAAAATACAACACTACTAACCTCTGATTTCTTCGGGAGGTCTAAAACAACCTCTCCCTTTGTTCTTCTTAGAATGAAAGGTTTCAGCATGTCATGGAGCTGATTCACTTCTAACATTATATAGAAAGTAAAGAAACTATATTGATATCATTCGGTCTAAAAGACAATCTGAAAACATCAATCTAACATAACACCTACTGTATACCTCTCAGTTCCCATGGCTCAGAACTTCTTGCTATTAGATGCAGCTTTGAGCAAATGCAGACTTGCTCTTTTATGTATAAGGGGAAGTTAATGACAAACACTATCAACTTTGCATTGAAAGACTATGTTTAATACATGCATACTAATACTAAAATGTTACAAATTTACATGAATTTGATCAGTTATTATAACAATAAACCATCACAGCATTGCAAAATTTTAGAATTTAAATATAAGGTTAGATTTTACACAGCAAAATTTAACTGTAGTTCTTATGTGTCAGATGATCATGACTGGAAAGGGGACCTGCGCTTCACCCAATTTTAGTCAGGCAAGGATTAATAGTTACTCTTTGTTGGACCACACCTGCAAAGGGGGACCAGCACTTCATGCAATTTCAGTCTGGCAATAGTTAGTAACTGCAACATTAAATTCTTAGAAGGGAAAGTATAAAATTGGTTGCTACCTGATAGTGAAGTCTTTTTAAATGCTGTAGCCCCACTCCCCACCAAATCCATATTTCCATTATCAAAATTAAAAGTTGTATTTCCAGCAATATTAATACGACTAATAGTTTGATATCAAACCGAATTACTTTGTATTCCGTAAACACACTTTGTTTCTGAAGGTTTTTGATCATGGCAGAATTCAGTCCGGCAATACACACACTTTAAGCTATCAACTTCAAAAATCAAAAATAAAATCTGGTTCTACATTGTGTTTCAAACATTTAAGTGGTAAACCAAATTTTTTGGTGATTTACTAATTGTGTAAAACTAAAGAAAGATCAGTGTATCTGAACATTCTTTTCATACATGCACTTCTGGAATAATATGTAGAGATATATTATGTATGTTGTTAATAAGCTATTACCTAGAGCACTGCAAGGAATGAATTTAAACCAGGAACAGAATAATAATGGTTGCTACCTGATAGTAAAGTCTTTTCAAAATTTGTTAAATCACATTTAGTATTACAATGATCTGATCTGATAAATGAACTGAGTTTGTATAATATTGGGACTGCTGCCGTAACCACTGGCCTGATGTTATACACATGGACACTGCAGTCATACACACAGGCACTGCAGTCAAACACATGAGCACGGCATGTATACACATGGACACTACAATCATACACACAGGTACTGAAGTCATACACACAGGCAATAAAGTCATACACACAGGCACTGCAGTCATACACACATGCACTGCAGTCATACACACAGGCACTGCAGTCATACACACAGGCACTGCAGTCATACACACAGGCACTGCAGTCATACACACGTCACTGTAGTCATACACATGGACACTGTAGACATACACATAGGCACTGCAGTCACGCACATGGGCACTGTAGTCATGCACATGGGCACTGCAGTCATACACATGGGCACTGCAGTCATAAACATGGGTACTGCAGTTATACATATGGACACTACAGTCATACACACATGGACATTGTAGTCATACACACAGGTACTGCAGTCATACACATGGACACTGCAGTCAAACACACAGACACTGCAGTCATACACACATGCACTGCAGTCATACACATGGGCACTGCAGTCATACACACATGGGCACTGCAGTCATACACATGGGCACTGCAGTCATACACATGGGCACTGCAGTCATAAACATGGGCACTGCAGTCATAAACATGGGCACTGCAGTCATACACATGAACATTGCAGTCATACACCCATGGACATTGCAGTCATACACACACACACACACTGCAGTCATACATATGGGCACTACAGTTGTATTCATGCACTTGCAGTCATACACATGGACACTGCAGTCATATACATGGACACTGCATTCTTACACACATACACTGCAGTCATACACATGACCACTGCAGTCATACTTATGTGCAGTCATAACCATCCAACAATCAATAGTATCATTAGCATTTGTAGTGTCAAAATCGTATAGGAATTTGTTCTGAATGGCCCACACCTGCAAAGGGGACCTGCAATTCATGCTATTTCAATCTGACAAGGGTTAATATTTACCCTTGTTGGCCACACGAGGAAAATTGGTTGCTAACTGATAGTTGTCTTTTTAAGTCATACACATGGGCACTGCAGTCAAACACATGGGCACTGCAGTCATACACATGGACACTGCAGTCATACACACAGGCACTACAGTTATACACATCATGTTTACAAGCTTTTTGTTTACAAAATCATATTAAGCCCTGCCCACTATGGACATTAAAGAAAAGTCAACGTTTTAATACCATGAACACGTACACACTAGCCAACATCATTATTTTACCATTATGAAATAAAACAGACAAGTGATTGTTAAAATATCAGCATTTCAAGATTTTTACATTAAGCCCCGCCTACTAATTAATATGTATGACATCACCATCAAAAGCAATAGGGCACATCTACGGACCATGGGCTATCTGTGTACCACATATGACATTAATCCAGTGTACCGTTATTGAGATATCATGCTTACGAGCTGGCTGTCACAAACACACACACATGCCATCATGACCACATAGGTTTCTGATGCTATCACACTGGAACCAAAAAAGACCAGTCTTGATGAAAACTTACGATTTCCTTGGGTTACATTACTATATTCTTGAACAAAATCCTCGCACAGCGATCTCCTGAAGATTCTTGAAGCAATGAAGGACAGCAGTGAGTACAGTTCCAACATGTTATTTTGTATTGGAGTTCCTGTGAGCAGGAGACGGTGCTGAATATTCATCTAGGTGATAGAATCAAGGAATCATAATTAGAAAGACATTATGCATTTCACAGCTTATTATGAGGGAAGTGTTGGGCTAGTAGGAAAAACTATGATTACAAATTACTTTAGCTTTCAAGGACATACTTACCTTTTCCTTTCTTTAAGATTTTCCAAATATCATACAGTTGGAAACATGACCTCCGTATATCACCATTACAGTAATATTATTAATTTCTGGACATTTGTTGGAATTGAGAATTTCACGATTTGTAAAACGTCTGATTGAATCCAGAAAACTGAAATTGCTCCTTTATCTGCATTTTCAATGTTCGTGACTAAAAAAGAAGATAACATGGCGTACAACATATTTTTTCCGTGTTGAATTGGGATCTAAGCATTTCCAGTCTCGGTAAAGTTTGCAAAAAGGTCACTTTCCTGTAGCCCACTTTGTGAAGTTCTTTGGAAAGGTAAAAATATAAATATCATCCTTGAAGCAAAATTGTATGTTTTACTGCAGTTGTAAGACACTCAAGAATTAAAGACTGACATTATTAGTAGGACGTCTTAAACAGCATTCTACGTCAAAACAATGTAAAGATGAGGTTTATGTTATTATCCTTGATGGTGCTGCCATAGTAAACATGCTGAAGCCATGTCTAGTTAAAGCCTTCCAGGAGTTTATGCTCAATTCATCTTCTGCAAACACAACTGAATACAGCTCGTAGAGTAGATGTCGTCTGGGCAGCTGGGATTAGTATCGTACAGATATTCTGAAGACGGCAAAAAGCATCATGCACGGAAAGGGTACAAAAAGGCATGTAAGCCAAATACAAAACATCCAAGCAACTGGGTATAGCCTTTCTACAAACAGGGTTATTTACCTTCCTTTTAATCAGTCACAGTTCAGTCTGAACAAATCGAGGTTAATACTCACTCACCCTGGTATCATTGAATCTACCACATCAACTATGCAAGCAAACGCCTCCAATTTTTTTGATCTTGAGGTTGCCTAAGTCCTTCTTTTCAAGTCCCATTATCTCAGCATCACACAGTATGGCATCCAACCAACGAGTCCCTGCATAGCCCCTTTTTCGAAGTTCCCTCCCACATGCTCTGGTTTAAATTTTAGTAGAGTTCTGTTGAGTCTCGTCTTGACCATATGGACAGAATGCCGTGACTTCTTAAGGATAAGAGATGCCTGGGTTGAACTGGTTCTGCTTCTGACTTCCATGTTCCTGGTGTGTTAGAAGCACTTGATATTAAGAATTCGGCAAAGACCTAGAGAGTCAAAGGCATCACATAATTTTCCCTCAGTAACGTAGCCTAGGTTTCTTCAGCATAGAGGAGTGTGGAGATGACAACAGATTCATAACTTGGTCTTGAGGTTCATATTACTACTCCAGACCTTGCACAGTTGGCCACAGAAAGATGACGCTCTGCCAACCTTTACCTTCAGCTCATTGACTATTCTCTCATTCGACATAGCAGTGGACCCCAATGTCCGAAAGTGAACTTTTATCTGCAGTGGAACATCATCTTATTGGGCTGTGCCTGCAAGTATCTTCAATACCCATTGCAATAGAATTGGGTGCCAACTGGTATGTAGATGGCACTGGGCTCTTCTACAAATTATTGTTTAAATACTTGTATACAAATTCCGTAATGATTTCGACTTCCTGAAGACGATGTCCAAAGAAGAATGAGAACCACACACAATCTTGTCATACCCATTTCAATTCTGAAGCAGTCAGTTTGCTCATTGTCCACAATTACTGCTGCTTCACAATCTTGGTAGACAGCACCTATCAGGAGAATATTTTTTATAGGATTGTCATTGTAATAAAGAATGTGCCACATTGAGGGACGATTGATACTGCCAAAGGCTGCCTTGAAATCCACAAACATAATGAAAGTGGGTAGCTGGTATTTATGCACTTTTCTATCAGATTTTTTGAAATATTCTTAACCTGATTGACACTTTCTCTTCCATGTCTGAAACCTTGGTTCTCACATGAGCTTATTTTTTACAGTTTCATGCATTCTATGAAGGAGGATTATGCCTGAAAAGTCTGATCCATATCTCCATTTATTCAGGGTAACTTTAGCATGCCCAACTCCTGTCCTCAGGCGGTTAAGGCATTTCCACTCTGGCCAGCTTTGCACCATCTGGAAGTTCTTCTTTTGTCATAAGCCCCATTGTTACAGGTGGTGGGAGGTCAGTGCATCTTTCTTCCCACATGGTAACTAAAGTGTCAAGAGGGGTCACACATTTTAAGAAGCTTTTCCTTGACTTAAGGAGACTCTAAGCAGGTATATGTCCATATATAGGATGTTGTTCATCTGTTTCTTGCGGTTGATGCTTTTCTTTCTTGCTAGCTACTGATGTTCTGATGTCAGGTGAAGCTATACCAGCTAGGATGTACAAACTGTTAGTGTTTGTGGGTTTAAGGCAGCCAGTATTAGCTTGTTTCAAGAGCGGGGTCTATCTTCTTCGCATGAGTGGATCTTTCCCATACAGCCATACTGGGATGGCATACTCAGCGGCTGAGTAGCAGAGACCTAGGGTAGCGGATTGCACTGTCAGTGGGATTGCACCCCATATTGAGTTTGTATGCTTGCTGACAATGATGTCATGTGCGCTCACTTTTGCTTTGGTCTTCTCAATATGGGTCTTGAAGGTGAGACAACTGGGCGCTCACAGTAATTCAAAGTTGTTCCAGACCAGGTTACCTGTAGTTGGCATTTAGCTTCACAATTTCTAAGGTGGAAGGCACACACTTATGTCTTTGATATGTCTATGTCATTCTTCAACCTACGCCATCTGCTTTCCTGCTAACTCAACAAAGAATAGCCTGTTCTCCAGCTTGCTTTCTGTCAGCTGTGTTAGCCAAATGTCCTGTCTTCTCTAAGATCTTGCTGAGAAGATTTATGAGATTCAGTGTCATATCTCATAACTCCTTCTCTTGTGAGTGGTTCCTCATAAATATGTCCAATCCCATGCATTTTGCAGTATGGTGGCGGGCGGCTCAGAAGCTCCTTGAAGTAACTAACCCATTGCTCTTCACATCCTTGCGGTCTTTGTGGACCACTCCACATAAAAATTTCAGTTTCCCACCAGCTCACTCTGTAGCCCAGTCATAACTGCATAATGTCCAGACAAAGCAGCATATATATGTTTCTTGCATTTACTTGTTGAGATCAAACTTAATTCATCTTGGGTAGACAGCGTGGGAGTAGTTAAACGTCATTCCAGATGTGGTACAAGCCTTTGCTGACATTGGACGAAACCCTACTACAGAGCAGACCCTGACCCCCACATACCTATAATAGAGCACTATGTTGCTTTAATGTATAATTGGACAAGTCCTTGCACAAGCGTAAACATTGCTAGGAAAGAACAGTTCCCACCGAAGAGAGTGGGAAGGGGAGTCCATAGAAATAATTCCCCCCTCCTTCTCCCTCAGTCTGACGGCTGATGCCTTGTTCCAGCATGTAAAACGAGAAGAATACCAAGCTGGACTTACACTCCAAAATTACCTGATCCATGTCACTGGGGGAGGATTCGAGACAATTCACAACCTCTTTGGTCAACGTTACCTGAGGCATCAAAGTCTTATCAAGAACTTCTCAAGTGTGGCTGCAATATTGTAAGAGGATGTTTGACAGCAGGTAAATGTGTCAGAGCTGACATGGTATGTACAGCATATTGCAAATGCAAAGGAGAATGTAAATGTAATTAGCAAGCATATTTTTGTTGAGAAGTGTTTTGCTACAACTTGAGAAGACATCAAGTTTGCATATGACAAGGTCATTCACAAGTTATGACAGACAAGGCACAAGAGAAGTCCTCATTGGCAAATCAATGGATCACAGTTGCTTAAAAATGGAATAAAGGAATCCTGTCATGGTGCTGATAGGAGATGATGATGCACCCGAGTCTTTAAGGAATGGGACCCTTTGCCTTGAACCTCTCCAACAACACATTTTAGGTGACTGTTCCAGATTTGGACTGCAGTGTGGATGACACTCCTACCATGCTTGAGAGGACAAGCAATAATTTAGTCTGCAATAACCTGTTCCATGCAACTGAGATTAGATCAAAAGCAACAATTGCTGGATAGTCAAAGAAAACAATTGACGGCATGTTGACCAAAGGTTACTTTATGCTGCAAGTCATTATAGTCTCTGAAAGGTGACCACAATATGAGCAAGAGGATGTTGAGAGAGCATGAAGATATGTCCAGACTGTGATGGTATGAAGATTATAATAGAAATGCAAATAAGTCTGTGAATATTGTTATTCATATTTTGCAGAAAATTGTTCCCTGGAATTTTATGTCAGACAGACTCTTTACATCTGTCAAAAATTTCAGTGTAACATCCCAAAATAACTTGTAACAGCCATTTTGGATACTAAACTCAGCATCTGTCCACTAATAATCAGCTACACAGACCTGTGGACTGAAATTAAATCTATTACAGAAATTCACCTGTAACATGACTACATTGCATGATAAAATGTAATTTGAAACTGTTTTTGCTTAAATGACAGCCATATTTGGTGAAATGGCAGCCATTTTGCTAAAATGGTAGCAACATTATTAAAAAATGTGGCCATTTTTAATTAGGCAGCAATAAAATTTTGAGAATAGAGGTAGAACACAGGTGAAATTTAAACAAGAGGACAATATTGATTACATATAATTGTTTATTTGTGTTAAATAGAGCTGTGAACGTTTAGGGTTTTTGTTTGTTTGTTGATGAGAGTTAAACGGCACCACAACAGCAAGGGTAAAATTGTGCCTAAAAGGTTAGATCATTCCAGAGGTAGGAAGGAGAGTAAACAGGGGGAGATTGAGAGAAACACGAGGACTAAAAACCAGAAAGCTGGGATCGAGAAAGGAGGTGTTTGGGTGAAAAAATAATGTAGAGAAAGAGGGGCTGGGAAGGAGGAAATGTGTACATGCCAAAAAATGCAAGCTTGTGTCATTTACACATGTTTAGTACTGTAATTTTCGGAAGTACACCAAAATTGCTCCAATTTACGATGCTAAGTAAGAAAAACGCGCAACCAGTATGGCAAAAGTATTGACTCCATTGCCCAATAGACGCTGGAATTTTGCTTTCCAAATCGTGTAAAGTTTATTCCTACAGTATAAATCATCAATTTAATGGAAAATGTACATGAAATTCTAGTTTAGAAATTACAGGAAACTTCCCTTCAATGTCCTTTAATCTCAACATCACATAACTTTTTTGCCGTAGGCTTGCTAGGGCTTTCACTGTGAAAATCTTGTATACTATGATACCGCGCCGTAAAACATTTCAAAACTACGCCCCCACCCTAGAAGTATTGCTCATATCAGTCCTCTGGAAAAAATGGTCGCCATGTTTGCTAAGCACACAGAATTTCAGCTGTTACAACCTTTTTTTTGTTAGTTTATTTTGCAATATATTTCTTTTTCTTGCAAAATTATTTGACTCATCAGGTGTAAATGTACTGACTGTCACGATTAAAGTATTTTGACCGTGTGTTTTGGGGTCGATTTAACAGCTTGTAAAACGGGTCTTGATTGAGTGGGATTAAAGCCTTACGTTATGTTATGGCCTATTGTTAGTTTCACCAGTTCACTGTTTACTGCTGCAAATTCTTGGTGGATTTCACAAGTTACTCGGATTTCGGCGTAATCAAAGTCTAAAATATTCCTATTCATAGGTGATTACTGCGCATTTGTGATTCTCGCATTTAAAAAGGATTATGCTAAACGGGTTTACAGTTTGTAAAAGTCATTGATTGGAATTTTGTTAGCCGAATGTGTGTGATTTGAATATTGATTTTCAACAGTAAGACTTTGACTATGAAAAATGATTACTTGCAATTCAATAATTAGTAAACGTTATAGTATATTTGCGAACGTTTAGCGTGTACACGCTAAACGATCTAGAGCTGTGCACATTGCAGCCATATTGGATACTAAACTATATTATCTATCCACTACTAATCTGCTACAAGGATCCAACTGATGTTAAGTATAGATATTCACTTGTAACATAACTTCATTGCATGATAATTTGTAATTTAAATCTGTTTTTTGCTAAAATGACCATTTTTCTAAATAGCAGCCATTTTGAAATGTTTCCAATTTAAGCTTTGAGGTAGACTATAGGGGAAATATTAATCAGATGGCTATAATGATTGCATAAAGTTATTTTTTTTTTTTACCTACAGCTCACAATGTAAATACATCATCATTTCAATTAGCCGGTGGCCATTTTTAATTTGGTGGCCATCTTGGAGGAAATCGAGTTGGCCCTATATCCAGAATTATTCAGCAGTTTAAAATTGATAAATGTACCAATTTTCAGGTTTTTCAGGAAAAGTGCACAATTTGTCCAAAATTCTAATGAAATCAAAGAGGGTGTTAAAAATTGAAGGTTCAAGAGTTGATGATTGGGACAGGGAGAGGGGATAGGAAGGAGATAACAAATCTAATAAAAATAAAGGTTAAATAAAGGTAAGAAAAAGGAGAGAAGGATAGGGGCAAACTTCTAGCTTTGCTGTTTTCACAGGGTCGGCCCGCTCCCCCTCCATGGGCCCCTCATCAGAGAAAAAATAAATAAAAAAATGAAAATTGAGTTTATTTTTTTTTAAACTTAATAATCTTATTTGACTTCATTAATGAATACCTTACATGGATACAGAACACGGAATGATAGCATAGTAAGGAATTGTCTGGTTTGGCTAATGACTGGTCCTTAGCAATTAGAATAGTTTAATTCTGAAGTATGATAATAGCTAAAATCCCAGAGCTTCTTGACCAGAAAGTTTGAGCCTTAAGGAGGGAGAGGAGGGGAGGGGGAGATGGGGGGAGATGGGGGGAGATGGGGAGATGGGGAGATGGGAGATGGGGAGATGGGGAGATGGGGGTGGGAGGTGGACTCCCATGCCGATAAGAAACAGTGCTTTGCGTCGCGCTTGAGCCAGAAATTAGGTCTTTGTTTTATTCTATAGTTTAAGGGTCGAACAGCAATACTTATGAAATACCTCCATTACATACAATATAAAACCTGTCAAGTGCTATATTCTTCTTCTTCTTAAAATACTAAATTCACTTGCCAGTACATAGTTCTGACTTTTTTTAGTTTTTCAGATTCTTTCCCATTTTATTATGTAACAAGCAGGTTCTGACAGCTTAATATTCAAGGGCAGAGGCAAAAAAATAGTACTAATTATAGTAAGACACTGCCCTTTTAAATTCTTTGTGACACCAGAATGTGACAGAGCTCTCAATGACTTTTTTAAGAACAATACCAAGATTACTATAAAAGGAACATTATTGTTACATTATCTTAATCATACAACTTAACAAGAGCCCAAGGGCACTATGGTCCCTTGCTACAGAATGAAATTTTGGGGCAGATGGAGGTCATCCGTAACTCCAGAACCAGGCATGCTATTTAAGTGGGGAAATGGCTCATTCTTTGCAGCTCATCAAGGTCTATCACATACCAAAAAATTATTAACTTGTTATTATAGCCATTTTTCTCCCAAAATAAGCATAATTTTACAGATTTGACTATTGACCTTTTGACCTCGACTCAAATGTAACTTGACACTCTGATTCCAAAAACAAAAAGGCAAGTCCGTACAACCATCCTAACTAGACTTAAAAATTTTGACCTCCGATAACTCCGCACATGAAGGTCGTACAGGAATCAACCAATTGCCTATTTTGATCGGAAGGTACTTTTGAAATCCGAAAATGGGGTCAAAATTATCGAAATACCAAAAAAAAAATGTTAACATTAGAGGTCACCAGAGGTCAAAGTCAATATGAAGCGGAATGGCAAGACAATTACACTGGTGCAACTCCCATTCCCAACTGACATCCTCTTCAGTTAACCAACCCTTATTCTATGATTGGCCAATTGTTAATATGCAAATGAGCAAAACTTGTGATACTCTTCACTTAACCACCACTGGCCAATTTTTAATATGCAAAAGAGTAAAACTTGTGGATAACGTGATTGGTGTTTTAACAGTCTTGGTTTTAAACAAGGTGCAGTGTAATTGGTTGATTCATAAATGTGCTCATTACACATATCTTTGGTTGATTAAATAGTGTATCTCCATGGTTAGTATTTGCCTCATAAGTGACCTTCTACATTTTATTGCATGGAGAAAATGTCTGTAGACACATGGAGGTAGACAACACACAGTAAATTCCCTTTCTAAGCTAAACAAATACAGGTGGCAAAGAAAACAAAACAGGTCAGCAACATGGACCAATGACTTTCTGTTGACATCTTTATGACTTGTTTTTTAATGCAACAGGTGGGGTGAATTATATATTTCTCAGGTGTCTGTTTTTTTTACATAAAAGATGATAAGCAGCCATCAAAACTGAAATAGCTTTAAGGCTTATTGGTCTTTATACTTTGTGCATTTAGTATTGAACCCTGGATTGTAGTATGTCAGTGGCATTCAAGATTTAATCACACTTCAGGAATTTGTATTTTTACTATATCACACTGATGGGGTCTGCTAGACAGAAATTCTATTCTTAAGAATATATATAAACCAATAATACAACCCGCTGGAATGCATCATTCATACCACCTCACAAAAGATATCCATAACACTTTAAATGTAACTTCACAATGAGACAAAGCGAGGTCAATGTTATAAAAGGGTATTATGTAATAGCAAAATAGAATGATAGTTCCTGGCCTTGCTGATGTGAAACCACACTAGTCTTTCAAAAGCTCTTAGGGTATCATGGCATGGACTCTGGACTTCTATTTATACCATTCCATGTATTCTTATCAAAAACTGTGTTTAATGGAAAACAAGTAAACTTAATTCAAGTAAATCATAAAAATAAATTATATCATTTGGTCATCAAATCAATAATTATTTGGCATCAAGCTTATTTTCATTATTTTATTATTGTTTTTGACCCTGACCTTGACCTTCAATCACATGACCGTTTTGTTAAAAAATATTCCCCTACTCTATACACAACTTGTCTCAAATATCAAATGTACAGAATCTTGGCACTAAGAGTTATCATCATTGTCAAATTCGAGTCTAATGTCCATAGTCCAAGTCCAAATTCAATATTATGCACTTTGACAAAAAATTGTTTTTGACCCTGACCTTGACCTTCAATCACATGGCCGTTTTGTATGAAAATATTCCCCTACTCCATACAAAACTTGTCCCAAAATATCAAATGTACAGAATCTTGGCACTAAGAGTTATTGTCACTAAAATATTTTCCATGCACTTTGACAAAAAATTGTTTTTTACCCTGACCTTGACCTTCAATCACATGGCCGTTTTGTATGAAAATATTCCCCTACTCCATACACAACTTGTCCCAAAATATCAAATGTACAGAATCTTGGCACTAAGAGTTATTGTCACTAAAAGTTTTTCCATGCACTTTGACAAAAAATTGTTTTTGACCCTGACCTTGACCTTCAATCACATGGCCGTTTTGTATGAAAATATTCCCCTACTCCATACACAACTTGTCCCAAAATATCAAATGTACAGAATCTTGGCACTAAGAGTTATTGTCACTAAACAAAATTCCATTTTTGGCCGATATCTGACCCCAGGTGACCCCTACGGGCACCAAAAACAATAGGGCACATCTTCACAATATGGCAAACCTACCTACCAAATGTGACTCCATACCGATTTTCCTATCTTGAGTTACAGCGTACCTAAGCAAGTGTCACAGACACACACACACACACGCCAAGTTGAATACATAGGTTCCTTTGCTAACGCAAGTAACCAAAAAAGAAAACCTGTTATATTTTACTTCTTAATGTTGTCCATTAAGCTTGGGCGATATATCGATATTTCGATATATTTCGATATTGACCTATATCGATATGGCCGATATTGAGTTCAAGGGTCATATCGATATATCAATATTATGTTTTTTTAATAATACACAATACATGAACTATTAAAAAGCTAAACATGACTATCAAACATCCAAGTATTTTTTTATTAAACAGCCAATAAAAGTTAATAGATTTCATTTATATCAAAGTTTCAGGCACTCACTTATGATAAAACTTATTAAAACATTAATATTGTGATAACAATTACCCCAAAATCCTTCCATGAACAAAAAAACCCACTTGACTCGCGGAGCACAGAGGCATTGCGCAATACTTCAATTTTATACTTGATGGCTTACGATGTTCAGACAACAAAAATCATAAGATGTTGAATCCTCAAACATCGTTTTAAATTTCCTCAAAAGGATTACTGATTCTGAATTTTTATATCAAACAATCATTAATTGACAAATTACTGACAAAACTGAGGTTTTTCTCACTATTTTGTTCGTTCAGAAAGTCTAAAGTAAAAGTGACAGACTGGTCTTGCCAGATCGATCAGATAATGTACAGTGCAGTAATTACATACACTTAGTATCACTGTACAGTCTATGTACACACATACCATCTAGGCTATCACTGAGTGACAACACTCGTGCGATGATTGAAGCAGACTAGAAATTGGATAATACGCATCATATATAGACTTCTAAATGTCTAGAAGTCCATATAATGCTACCAAAATAATGCCTTTTCAGTACAACTTTCATAAGAAGTAAGTGAGTTATAAAATTTTAGGAAGAATTGGAGCCAATTTTCGTAAGGCATACAGTGTAGGCCTAATACCAGTTCCACAACATTTTTTTTTTTTTAAATATGCCGAGGTCTAAACTTTTTCAAAGTTTCTGTGATTGATCTTTTGAGATAGAAACCATGTAAAGAACATTTTTAAACACAATGGGTGTTTATTTGAAGATGATATGTTTATATTTTGCAGTGATTTCTGTTAATTTGTACAAAAAGTTTTACTTAACTTTTTTTGAGCCGAGGCGAGATTACCTTGCCCAGAACAGTACATACGACTTACGTATGACGTCCCATAATTTGCATATCGATATTTCGATATTATCGATATTTTATAGGCGATATATCGATATTGCATATTGTTCAATATCGCCCA
This sequence comes from Chiridota heheva, assembly GCA_020152595.1. Classification (NCBI taxonomy): domain Eukaryota; kingdom Metazoa; phylum Echinodermata; class Holothuroidea; order Apodida; family Chiridotidae; genus Chiridota; species Chiridota heheva. The sequence goes on along the minus strand of JAIGNY010001548.1, from coordinate 324,499 downwards.
AGCCTATTGTCCATTGATTTTTTGTGGGTTCTACATGCAAGATTTTTGTTTTTTGAAATAAAAATATAGGAGGATATACAAGAATATAGAACTTATGGCCCAAAATCATGACAAATATAGGAGGAAATTTTTATACAGGAAAATATAAGAAAAATAGAAAATATAGTAGTCGGTGGGATGCCTGCAACACTTACCGCCTACCATACAGATTCAAAAGTGCGCCACTAGCTGGTGGCTAGCATACTGTATACAAAATATTCCAACCCAGTGTCATTCCCAACTGTTTCATGCAACCTTCTTGGCAAAATGGCGCTGATGTTTACGAACCACGTTGAAATCTCAGCAACTTCGAAAGATTTTTGATCATTTATTTCGCAATCATTTTTCTTTGTTTCCAAATTGATTTGACTCATCACGTAATCTTTGCATTTATTGTGGTAAAAATAACAATCAATGCTTTTTTGTCCGTGTATTTCTGGGTCCGTTTGACAGCTTGTAAAACAGTTGTTAACCTAGGCCTTATTCAGATTTAAGCCTGTATTTTTTAACCAGGCCTAAGCCTACATCAAGTACTAATTCAGAGAATAAAAGTGAAAGATTTGCACGAATTTAACTCCTGCATGTAAATTTTGCATGCAAAGTATTGTTGGGAAACTGATAGTGGCAATTTTGGGGTAATTTTTCTGTGTAAACGATGTATTAATTTTGTAAATGGTAAACAATGTTTTCGATCGTGTACACGAAAATCAGTAACATCTCTAAATAATTTTCATGAACTTAAAATAGTAAAACTTGTATCATAGTTGGTCAAATAATTAAACAAACTGTTCTCACTTAGGCAGTTTCTGCATTATGTACTTTTTTAACATTAAAAACAAGCATGAAGATTCAATGACATGATTCAATAAAAGAAAAGTATGAAAGTATCACAGGAATCACATTCAGACTCATCACATCCAGATAGGTATACTATCAACTTAGGTGCCAATGATAATTCTCACCTCTTGTAATGTTTGATACAAAACTGAGTTTGCATTTTTCAGGCGATGCGCTTCGTCTACAACTAGCACTCCCCAGAAGAACCTCTGCAAAAATGCTGTATCATTCATACATATCTGAGGTGAGAAAATGTTAAGCACTACATTGAAATTATGCTTAAAAAACAAATAATACAAACTTGAAAATAATCAGATTTTCATCCTTTGCTTAATACATTACAAGGAAACATGAGGGATGGATAAGTCATCAAAACGAACATTTCACCTTTTTCACAAAATATCACTTGTTTTGAAGCCCATCTAATGCTCAAAATGTTTTAATCAATTGAAACATTTTGGACGTAAATATCAGTTTCGATCCTTTATTAAGACAACAATCCAGACAGCGTAATAACTTTACAACATTTGCTTCTGAAAACTCAAAAACATATATTTTTGTTTCCTTCCTAGACTGTATGCAATAACTGTGTGTCAAGTGTAAATGATTTGAAGGATTGACATGAAGGAAGTTGTATAAAGGGTTGTAATTATAAAAAGCAGCAGAAATTTCCAGTTAGGCTGTATATGAAACTATAGTATGTGACATGTAGTTGTGCTTCAATAAAGTGTCTAGACACTTTCACAGACAAGCAATGGCATAGCCTGGATTTTCATATTTGAGGGGAGGGGGTAGGAGAATTAATTGACACAAGATATATAGGGGTGTAGTTGTGTCGAAGTGACAGCACCAATCTTAACTGACAGTACCAATCTGAACCGACAAATTAAAATATGGGGGGAGGGGGAATCGCTCCCCTCTGGCTACGCCACTGCAGACAAGAGCATGACATTAGAATGAGAAGTTCCAGAGGATACAGCCTCAGATTTGATTTTAGTACAGAAAAAACATACTCAACAGGCTTGTGCCTGTAGAGTTAATGAATAATACAATTGTAATCATCAGTTATGCAAGAACATAACTGGTAGAAAGATAGCACTACCAAATTAAATGCTTTCAACATTTACAAGAAATACAGTACAAAAACATATCTACATTCCAGATAACAAAGCAAGGCACTCTACATACCTCATACGTTGTAAGAAGAACATGGAAATTTCTGAAGGTGAAGTGCTGCATTTGGAGAGCCATTCTTTCTTCTTTATATCCAATGTATGAAATCAATTTCAATCCTGGAGAAAATCTTCAAACAAAAGACACAAATAAAAATATCAAGATTCAAAAAACATTATTTTGTACCTTTATCAACGAAGTTGAATAAAGGTACTGTATTGTACAGATGCTTGTCTGTTTGCCATCAACATCTCTTAAGATGTAATTTGGTTCAATTTGGTGCATGGCTGTGATAACGCTTTAGGAGGAATTGACTATAAATTGAGATACATTGGAAAAATAAAAGGACAGAAATGGAGGGGTGGGGATCATTTAGGAAGTTATTTGTTTACACTTATTTGATATATTACAATCATACGTTTACACTCTGAAAATAATTATAACAAACAATTTTCTGGCCTCAAAGAAAAGAAAATCAATCTGTTTTTACCAGGAAAGGAAAATGACAGAATTTGAATTTTGCAAAGGAACTCAAAATAGTCTAAACAGTACAGGTGAAAACAAAGATTTGACCTTAAATGAAATAAACCAGAGAGCAGATATCCCAATGCATTGAGACTGGGCATCAACAAGATAGATCATGTTAGGAAAAGTTATTTTAGGGGATAAAAGTTGGTGTCCAAAGATGTCTGCAGGGGTAGATTGCATTAAGGATGGAGTGATCCAATAAAGACATGATCTCTAAAGAATTAAGTAGCAGGGAGGAAGTTTTTAGGCAGCAGAGATTTGCACTCTACAGAGTTGCTTCATCATGAGATTGAATGACATCACAAAAATCGCAATTTCCCCCAACAACTTTTTGATAAGATGATAAAAATGTTAAGTTACTCAGATTATTTTGATTTTTTCATTTTGAAACATTCAGAATACAAAGACTATGGTAAATAACCTTTGCACATATATGTTTTATGTCACTGCCTCAAAAAGTAGCATACCACAAAAACACAAACCTTTGAAATTCTTCTTGCCAATTGTTGATGACAGACAGGGGGCATATGACGAGACAAGGTCCACTACTTTGATCTGATCCAAAGATGTGTGTAATGAAAGCAATTGTCTGCAGCAAAGGATAAGATATTGACAATGAATTTACAAAGTCATGGCATCCATAACATTAAAGGTCAACCAGTTACGATGATACACTTTATTTGAAACAACACCACACAAACTCCATAATTAAAAAAATCAATTAGCAAATTGTAAACACAGAATTAGACAAATGTAATACCTCATTAGTAGATGCTCTCTTATAGCTATTCAAGATGCCTGCTACCATCTACATTAAACAAATTTTTGACAAGATTCTTTAGAATTCATGATTATCTCTTCCTTCACTATTGTAAGAAATAAGAATATGACTTTTGCATGACATCTTACATGTAAATTATCCTAACTTAATCAATCGAGAGGTTATTGTTACTTAACATGTAAGGATCATTGTTATAAATGATAGACCCACCTGACAGGTCTTTCCAAGACCCATTTCATCCCCAAGAATTGCTCCATGCTGCCGCATCCACCGCTGAAGTAGCCAGTTCACTCCCTCAAGTTGGTACGGCCGCAAAGTTATATCTAAAAAACAAAAGATATTTCATTTATTAAGAATTCAATACCATAAATCACAGGATTCCAATTCCTTTCTTCTTTTTTGATAAGTGTCTGTGTCCTCCCCCTTTTCCAAAATAAATTTGCCAACATAAAAGAGTATTTCCGGAAATTATGTGAAAGAGGTACAAAACAACTTGAAAAGAAGATACTAAATGCTTCAACCTGGCCTTGGGCTGCATTCCTTTAAAGTGGTACCATGCCATGCCTCCCCCCAAAATTGAGATTTAGCCTGATATAGGTTTTTCATATCCTGAAATTCAATAATCCGTCAAGAAATCCTGGAAATAAGTCCATTTTCATGATGAAAAATGACTTAGAAATTGATCATTTATTGCTTGCTCCTAAAAAAAGTTGAAAGGGATTTGTAATGTCATAACAGTTTGCTACAGTACGTCATTTCAGGGACTGCTGATCATACACAATGCATCACACACATACTGACCATGTACAAATAGCGTCTGCTTACAAAAGTTTTTTAGGCTGTTCAGATCTTAATTTGTCATTTTCAAGTTCAAGCTATGATCAAAATAATTTGGAAAGAAATGAAGAACATTCTCATAATGAAGGGGATGTCGTTCCTTTCCCCTGCCTTGAAAGCTGTTAACCATTCTCCAAATCTTCTTAGTGGGGGTGTTGGTGGTGAGAGAAAAGAAGAAGTTGTTCCAAATGTTGGTTTTACTGTCCTTGATAGTGCGCCTGGCTTTGGCTCAGCTGATGCGAAAGAGGTTGAGGTTGTGGGTGGTTGGGTTAGTTTTGAAAGTCCTGAGGGCCCTTTTCCTGTTCTTGATGGCGGTTTTGCAGTCATCAGTGAACCAGAGGTGTTGGTGTAGGGGACGGCGGGGGTTTTAGAAAAGGAAGGGAGGTTGAGGAGAGAAGTGGTGGTGGAGGTGGTTTGGGTATTGGGTGTGGTTGGGTTGTTGGCAATGGTGATGGGCTTAGGACTGGGTAAGAAGAGCCAGGTGAGGTCAGTTTGGGCATGTGAGTCAGTTTTAATTTTGTTAGGGGGAAGTGGGGGCGCGGTATTGGTGTTAGAGGAGACTGCGCTCGAGTAGGAAGGCTTGGTGTGAAGGGAAGCGAGGAATTGTTTCCTGGCCTCTGAGTAAGTTATGTTGGGATCAGAGATCGTGTTAACGACAAATTTGTCGTATATTACGCCATGGCTGAAATTTCTTACGACACAGGTTGTACCTGCGTCGTAAGATTTAGATACAGCATGTGGAATTTACGCCAGAGTTTTTCATTAACATAACTCAAATCATGAACATCTTACCTCTCTGATGCGATTCAAAGTTTTATTTCACACAAAATGTTTTTGAATTACTCATAAACAAAATAATAATGTCACAACTACGAGACTAACGGCCGAATAATTCAACATGCCCGTAGTGCTGCCATAAACACATATAGGCTAGTACATAAGCCCTATGCATGATGTACGTACACTGTACAGTGTATGTGAAAGTTTTGATGTTGTTTTGAACGTCAGGCTGTCAATTGTCAACGATATTATTAGCTAGGATTTAACTTTCCTCCTGCATTGTGTTGATTGTGTATCTGTGAAGTGATCAGTCTGCAAGTCAAGTTACTATACTGTAAAGAAGTAGGCGTGTTCAAGATCTGAATAGTATATTATCGTTGACAATTGGTAAAAGTTTACTAAAACCTCATGAAAGTTTGGATACGATAAACAAAAGTATTTTCTAGTTTATTTTGGGATTGTTAACCCCAATTTCATGACTCGACAATCAATATTATACAAGGATTTGGTATGAACTTTTTCGTAATATTTTTTATGATAATTGATAGTCCGATTTTGTAATGTTTTTGGTATTTTAAGCGCAATTTTTATTCACTTTAGCAAGGCAGGCCTACACAAGTGTATTGTGTTAACAATTACTTGCATGCTTCGCTAGCGCGCAATGCCCTGTACATTACGCAATGCTCTGTACATACGACGGCAAATTGACAAAATACGCCAAACTTCAAGGGCTTGTCGTAAGCAAATACGCCAGGCAAAAAATTATAACGCAACCTCTGGTTGGGATTAAGGGTTTTCAGTTTACTTATTTGTTTTTTCTGAAGCCAGGTGGGGCAGTCTTTTGAGAAGGAGGGATGGTTGGCTGGGTGACTACCATCGCAATTTGTGCAGAGTGGGGTGTTGGTGCAGGAGGTGTTGTCATGGTCTGGGGCTCCGTAGTTACCACAGCACGCTTGGCAGCGGCAGGAGTTTTTTCAATGGCCATACCTCTGGCAATTATGAAAACGGAGAGGGTTGGGAATGTAAGGGGCGACTGGGATTCTCAGGTAGCCGGCAATGATGTGGGAAGGGAGAGTTGGTGTGGCGAAAGTAAGGAAGATGGTATTGGTGGGTTTCGGCTCCGTCTCTCTTGAGAATGAGACAATGGGCTTCAGTGATGTGTTGGCTAGTGAGTTCCTCTTCAAGTCATCATCAGTCAAGTAAGCTAGGTCTCTGGTTCTTATGCTTTTGCTGGAGTTCGGGAAATGGTGGGGGCTGACTGTAATGTCAATACCAGTGTTTGCTAGGGTTTTGGTAGAGAGAAGGGTGGTGGCTTGAGTGTCCCTGGAGCAGTGCACCAGGAGATCGCCGGATCTGAGGGTAGAGACCTTGGGGAGGGTACCGACAAGGCCGTAGAGCGCTTTATGTGTGAGGAATGGTTGAACTCTTTTAAAGCTTTCTTGTTTATTGGTGGCATGTAAGATTAGGATTTTGGGGATTGGGGCTGAAAAATGGTCAATGGAGGTAGCATGTGGGTCATGGGGAGGAAGGGAGGGTCAAGGCAATAGCGTTTCGTCATGATGAAAAGAAAAAAAAACAAGGGCCCAGAGACTCAAGGCAACGAGAAAAACAAATCGCGGAACTACTATGGAAGGACCACTGTATAGTTTTGTATTTGTATGTTCAAAGTGTATAAGGTTGAAGGCTTTGGAGTTGAGACTTCTGGTTATAGTTGTATCGTTAAAAAGGTTGATGCCAGTGTGCAGACTGAGATTAGTGGATTAAATGTGCATAGTCAGACATGTGATGTTGATAGTGTCTTAGGTGAGGAAATTGATAGGGCTTCTGTTCGGGTAGATAGTCTTTGATCAGTTTCTGTTGACAGGCCTCATGTTGGATTATCTGTAGTTGATGATTGTACAGGTGCCACTGGTAGTGAAGCTTTTGATTCATCTGGTACTTTGCCTGCGGATTCTGTTAGGGATAAAGTATTATGGATAGGGTATTAACTTGTAAGGTATGTTGAGACAGAGTTTTGTGGAGTAGATTATAGTAGCAGAATTAGGGTGTGTCTTCCAGGGGCTAGAGTTGATGACGTGAGTTCCTGTGTTGAAACTTTATGTAGGGGTAAAGACACTGTGGTAGTTTCAATAGGTACAAATAATATTTCAAGGAGAAATATTGATTCTGTTAGACGTAGTTTCACGGATTTGTTATTCAAGTTGAAGGACATAGGTTGTTAGGTTCTAGTTGTTGGTTTGTTGCGACATGGAGGCAGTTCCTTTATAATAGATCAGATGATGTTGATGTTGATAGTTGGGTAGAGAGCATTTGTCGTCTGTTTGAGTTCGGTTTTGTAAATTTCTGGCATAAATTTGAATCTCGGATTGATTGGTTCATGAGAGATGGTTTGCATTTGACTAGGAAGGGTGCTAGTGTTCTTGCTAGGTGTGCCAATAGGGCAATTAAGGATCCGAGTCCTTTAAACTAGTCATGGGGGGTGAGAGTTTAAACCCACCTGTCAGTGTCAGGCATGTTTCTGTAAAAAAGGATTGTTTTTCTAGTGGTAGAATTAAGGTTATGTTTTCAAATGTTTGTAGCATTTTGAATAAAAGTGATGAGCTGCTGGCTGAGCTTTCAATTAGTAGACCTGATATAATTGGTATTACTGAAAGATGGATTAGTAATTCAGACTTCGAGCGCAAGGGGTGTTAGACTAACGAAAAATAAATCTGGACAATTTAGAATAGTTTTTCTGTCTCTATCTATCTATTTATGTATAAGGCTACAATTTGAATTAAAAAAACAAAACGATCAACAGATCAAAGCCTTCCTTATGAGACGTAGACGGGCAGTGAAACCAAGAACACCTGAACCACGGGGCAAAGAGGGCAGCCCCTACAATTCTCCTCATGGGGACAATGGAGACAAGAATTTGACCCTCCATTTCATGAGAGCAACAAGGCAGGAAGTGCCCTTTTTTATATTTATTTTAGGCGTTATTTTCGCCCTTGCTATAAAGTAATAGCTGTGATACTCAAAACTCTTTTCATGCTTTAAAATGTCTGTTTTCGACATCAAAACTGTTACTTCTCTTCATTTGTGCTTCGTCACATTCAGATACATGCATACCCGAAGTTAATCACCATGGTACCCTCTTGACTCGCTCCTTGCCTATTTCGAGTGCAGTCGTATCAGAATGAAACCCATGATTAGAAACAACATTGAACTATAGGGGAAACTCCTTCATTGTGCACCTTTATATAGTTTTCAGTACACCTCATAATAATTTTCACTACAATTTTGATTGATTATGTATGACAGTAGGCCTAAACTTAAGGTAAATTTTATTGGTTTAAGAAATGCTTGTTACGACGGTAACCAAATTAGTAACGTCTCTATGGCTATTCTTGACTTCTCAAAAGCCTTTGATAAAGTCCCACACCAGCGCCTGTTATTCAAACTTTCCGCCTATGGCATTGATGGAAATCTCCTCGCCTGGTTTGCATCATTCCTCAACAACCGCATCCAGCGTGTTGTCTGTGATGGTGAAAGCTCTGATTCTAAACAGGTTTTATCTGGTGTACCACAAGGTACTGTTTTGGGTCCATTACTTTTCCTTTTATATGTAAATGACATCCTTGATAATATAAACAGCACAGTTAGACTGTTTGCTGATGACTGCCTTGTGTACAGAATAATTGATAACCTCTCTGACCAACAAATCCTCCCAGAAGACAAACTTGAACAATGGCAAAACAAATGGCAAATGAATTTCAACCCCTCTAAATGCTACATCTTGTCAATTTCCTCTAAGAATGCTTTAAATCACCTGTTTATACCTTATGCAACCAGCCACTAAACATGTCAACTCCCACCCATACCTAGGTGTTGAAATTGATAATAAACTTAGATGGGATAAACATATACATAACATAACCAAAAAAAGCTAACTCTGTACTTGGCCTATTAAAACGTAACCTTTCAAACTGTCCCACCGACGTTAAATCCACTGCTTATAAAGCTCTAGTCAGGCCAGTACTTGAGTACGCATCAGCAGTCTGGGACCCCCATCACCAGTGCGATGTGGATAAACTTGAATCTATTCAAAGGAGAGCAGCCAGATTCTGTATGGCAGACTACTCTTATAAATCTAGTGTGAAAAACATGCTTCATAAATTAGATTGGCCCCTGCTAAAACAAGAAGATACAACACCCGGCTACATATGCTATATAAAATCAATAACAATCTTGTCGCTATCAATAAAGATGAACTTATCCCCACCGTCAGAACTAAATACAAGAAATAATCATGACCTTAATTTCCAGGTTCCCTATGCTAAAAGAATGTATATAAACACTCTTTCTTTCCTCACACACTAAAGGATTGGAATGCTTTACCCTCAGACATTGTACATGCACCAAGTCTCAACTCTTTCAAAGCTAAACTTACTAACACTTGTATTGCTAACTAGTTTTAAACTTTTTTTTTTATTTTTTTTTTTACTCATACTTTTTACGCTCGGTTGGCGTTCATGTCCTCTTGAAGGATTTTTGCCAACTGTACCGATTCAGATTCAGATACTCTCAATGGAAGAGGAGGTGGTGAAATGACAGTTTTAATTGCATAGATAGGACTGCTCAGTTTTCTTTTGGTTTTTCAAATTGCCTATGGTGTGAGCTTATTGTTGATGGCGATGTTGGTAGTTCAGTGGTTATTGGTGTATATATTACTTGCAAACATATCTACATGTAGGCCTAGTGGCTATAGCGTATTGTTAGGCAGATGTTATCTAAGTCACTGCCAATGTTAGACAGCAGGCCTACTACAAAATAGTAACTGAACCTAAGTTCGTGCACCCCCTAATTTCGTACACTACGTAATATGTTCAATTCCACCTAGTTTAACAACCAATTTTGAAGAATCAGACTTACGTGCTAAAACTTACATACAAAATTATGAAAATGATGCTTCCTAGGGTATTAAGGGAGACCAATATTTTGTACTTAAAATACAATATAACTCACATCCTAAAAGATATTTTCCTTTAAAAAATTACTGGTCCAGTTGAGCCAATGAAAACAGCAATTCTTCCTTCTCACTCGAACACACACATTCATCTGCTGTCACTGACGTTAGGATAAAGGACGTTTTATTATGTAATGATGGCCTAAGCTTTAAAAAAAAAGTATAAACAAAGGTGACATCGGGTTCAAAACTGATTAATATTTAAGAGCTTAAACTTTAACTTAAGGCTATGACGTTACAAAAGTTCATTTCCGTCCAGCAATAGGGTGTGAAATATTTATATTTCTTATTCTTACTCAAATGAATAATATGTGAGTGTTAATGCACAAAAAAAAGAGATGAAAGAAACAAATAAAAGGTCTGGGTAGAATCTTTTCACCAGATATCACTAAAAAAAAGCTATGCAGAATGTTTTAGTGTGATTGCTTGTTATATATATTCTTATGCCCCAATCGTAAAGACTCGGAAGAGTGATTTTTGATCTTTTTCTTATGTTTCAATGTTTTATATATGTTAACTGTTTGAAAACAACATTTTGTATACTGTTTTAAAGGATCTTCAAGTTTCCCTAATGGATAAAAGCAAAAGCCAAAGTGCGCCATTAGACGCACAAAATTAGGAGACCCTCAAACTTGAATGAACATGTTCAAGTTTTGTTATCCTACTTTTTCAGGCAAAAGTTTCTTTTTTATTCATCACCGCTACAATGATGAGAAGTTAAGTGAAACCTTCAAAGAATTTGTAAAGGTAAGTTCTCGGTTTTTTGTTTTGCCATTTTCTTTCTTAAGTTCGAGTTCCCATAAGGTAGGATCATGTACAAACAAACAAACAAACAACTTAATGCTTATATAACAAGGTAGGTCACCTCCTATCGCGACTTTCGAATCCTATATAAAAATTCATTTTTTTTGACGACTCCTGTATCTTAATTACATTTTTTTACTCAACTCACATTTGCCGGAGACTCCCTTCTTCGCTTATAAGCCACAGCATTTTCTTTCTTTTCTAATGAGATGTACAAATGATAATTTTCTACCGCCATTACAGTCATGACAGTTTAATGCCTGACAATTTGCTGCAAACCAAAGAAATGTTGCGCTGACGTCATGAAGAAGCAGCACTTCAATGACGTCATCGCAACTTTTCTTTGGTTTGCGCCAAATTGTTGGGCATTTAAACTGTCATGAATGTAATGGGGGTTAAAAATTCATCTTTTGTACATCTCATAAGAAAAAAATAACAAATACTGTGGCTTATAAAGGAAGTAAGGAGTCTCTGGCAAATGTGAGTTGAGTAAAAAAAATGTGGGCCTGGGCTATGCCTAATTAAGATTCGAGAGTCAAAAAACGAATTTTCATATACGATTTGAAAGTCATGATAAAAGGTGACCTACCTTGTTATATATATATATATATATATATATATATATATATATATATATATATATATATATATATATATATATATATAGGCTATATATATATATATATATATATATACATATATAGGCCTATATATATATATATATATATATATATATATATATATATATATATATATATATATATATATATACATATACTATATACATATATATATATATATATATATATATATATATATATATATATATATATATATATATATATATATATATATATATATATATATATATATATATATGTAATAAGTATGTATAATATAGGTTGCCATAACGCTAGGAAGACCTAGGCTATATAGGCCTACATATAGGCCTAACTAAGTAGGCCTAGGCGGCTTTGTAGGCCTGAATCTGAATCTGAATCGGTTAAGTCGGCAAAAATCCTTCAAGAGGACATGAACGCCAACCGAGCGTAAATAGTATACTAGGCCTATAGTATAGGAAATTGCCATAACGCTAGAAACACCAGTGATTCCACTTACCAGTGAGGCCACTAGACTTTAAATTTTCTTCAGTGACAGTTGCATAATAATTTTGAGTTGAGGCTCCGAGATAGTCTTCCAATTCCTTTAGCTTAAGTTGAATTCTCTCCATTGGCTTTGAGTTTGACGATTTATTATGGGCAAAGGATTATGGCATTCTGAATGGTATTGGTAATCTTTCCCTCAAATATTTACGAACACCATGCATCATGCATAGCTAGCGAGGCGCATAACATACATATCCTGCTTACTGACAGAGACTATTCGATCATTTATACCAGGCAACATTTAAGAAAAGCAAAACGAGCAATGTTTTTTTGTGACATGTATGAACAGGTCCGCAAACGCAAAATGACGTCATCCGGCGGCAATTTTGTAAACAAACCATATTTTGGTAGGCGCAAACAACCAAATCGTAACACAAGGCAGCACGTCAGTAGAAAACTTAATTTTGGAGGATACTTTATTATGACGTCACTTCCGGTTGTGGAGGTAAGTTTTGATCCTTTGTCTGTTTGTACCACACAGTACAGCCAGACACTAGCATGTACATTGTGTGTGTAGAATTACATACAGAGCGCATTACGTTACTGTGACGAGAAACTTATGTTTTTTTTTAATGCTTTTTTGTCAGAAAGCGAAAGTAAAATTTTAGTATTAAAATTCTACAATGATAGTCACCAAATGAAAATTACTGAGAAAAAAAAAGAAGAAGATAAAAGCAAAAAGTCAAAATAAACGATTCTACCGGGGCTTGAAACCGCGGCATGATTTGAAGAAGAAAAAAAACGCGACTAGCGATCGCCGCAAGCATCTGGGCTATCTCATGTGGTGACCTCTAAGGCGTTTTAAATAGCTATATACCTTGCAATACGAAACAACGAATCGCGCAACAATTTCAAACAATCAAAAAATTTGAAAGGAATTCTAAATATTGTGCACATATGACGACTTCGCCTCTTTAAATAAACTAGATTCTCAGTGATTGTTCCAGGGCAAATGTTGCCTCTAAAAAGCTTTTTGATATATTTCACTCAAAAGGAACTGTTATTTTATTCTGGAAGTCTAGTTTCGCGTCAAAATCACCATTTTTAAATCAATTGTTACGAGATCTACATAACAAGACGACAGGCTAAGAAGGGTGAAAAAAGCCCAAACAAACACCACCACCACCACAACAAAGACGCCCAGAGTTAGTAAAAAACTGATCAATGTTGACTTTAAAATTGACTTTGATATATGGACAGATTAGGCCTAACTAGAATAGTTAGCGAACTTTAGCCTAACGTTAGATAGATACTTGCAAGGCAATACTGTGTAGTGGCTATATGGTATAGGGTAGCCATGTAGTGGCTATAGGGTATACTCAGATGTTATCCGACTAAACGTTAGAAAGTGGATAACGCCGAATTTCTTCTTTCTTACAAGTTGCATGTCTTAATTAGGCTTACTGTAACGTTAGTGTACTTCATTTTTGCTGAAAAAGGAGACAAAACTGTTTTCGAATTTAAAGAACTAGAAGTATAGATTTCGTTCATAGATTTCGACTGAATTCCTCTTCAAATGCCTAACGTAGTACATACACATAACGTACATTAACAGGCCTAGACTCACACAGCATTTAATTTGTGCGTGGCCTAAGATTCAATGCCCAATATAAACACAAACGTAATACTAACGTTAATACTAGCAAATACTAGGCAAGAAATTAAAATAGAAGATAGATAGGACACTGAGGTATTAAGGCCTCGAAATTAGAAAAATATATGCCGTAATACGTTAAAATGTTTAGGTCACTGCGTGATTTGGGCATGAAAATTCGTGTAACAAAATATAATTCAATTCAAACTAGGCCCTGCATGAATGAAAAGCTATCTTCATGTAATATTATCAAATAAGAAAACCAAATTTTCTTGAGAACACTTTTTCTAATGAAATAAAATGGATGTCGGCAAAAATTTCATGGCAAATTTAAGACTTTCACAGGTCTGCCATCCCTCTTTATGTTCACTCCAAGTAATACTAAAAAGTGTTTTCATCACATCAGCACATACGATATATAAGCAATCATTATTTTGTTTTTAGTTTTTATGGATAAAATTTCCCGAAAATGAAAGATATTTCACAAAAATTGATGCAAATTTCCCAAAACTGCAGACAATTTCACAAAAATTGAAGGGAAATTCACGATTTTTGAAAAAAAAACATAAATTGAAGAAAAATTCCCCAAAATGAAGGACATTTTATGAAAATTGATGCAATTTTCACAAAAATTGAAGCAGATTTCCCCCAAATTAAGAAAAATTTCCCGAAAATGAAAAACGTTTACGAAAGTTGATGCAAAATTTAACGAAAATTGAAGCAGATTTTCCGAAAATGAAGAAAATTTCCCCAAAATAAAGGAAAAACATCCGAAAATGAAGACAATTTCACGAAAATTGAAGGCAATTTTACGAGAATTGATGCAAATCTCTTAAAAACGAAGAAGAAAGTATTTTGTAGGAAATTTTCTGAAAATTGAAGCAAATTTCGTGCAAACTGAAAATAATTTCCCGAAAATGAAGAAACGTTTTCAATAATTGAAGCAAATTTCACTAAAATTGAAGATTTCTGAAAGAAAAGATGTCATGATGGAATCGGACACTTCAAAATTAATTATTTAGACCTTCATTATTGGAGGGGGAGGGGGAAAAGGGTGGGAAGTGGGGAAGAAAAGGTTGGGAGGAAGGGTGTGTGTGTGAGGGGGAAAGGGGGGGGGGTTGATACTTGGACTTCAATAAAAGAAAAAAATTGGGATGCTCTGGCTCCCGGTTCCTACGTCACTAAAGTTGTATTCAAAAAGAAAGCAAGAAATGGTCAACCTTAAAAATCGTAAGGATTTATGCTTAAATTTGCCTTAAACTTTCAAATTCATTTACACCCATGAGCCAACAAGGTTTCCAAATTTGCCGACGACCATCCCTCTCCCCTTCCCCCACCTTTGGCTACGCCCCTGCCGAAAAATGTTCATCGGTTCAGAAGGAAATGGTTGGAAGAAAAACGACGTTCAGACTTTTGTCGGAATTTAATCTTCTTTGTCAGGAATTGCGATGTTCAGAATTGCAGTGACAGAAAAAAAAAAAAAAAAAAACCTAATCGACCGTTTGTGGGAAAATCTGATCTCTTGTCGTAAAATACAATGTACCCGGTACTGTGCTGACTATTCCGTTTGTTCGTCAGGCCGAAAACATGGTTAACCACTTTCTGACTTTCTTCTATTTGGTTTTTTTTTTTTTTTTTTTTTTTTTTTTTTTTTTTTTGCTTTACTTCTTTCTTTTTGTCCTCTTTCTTTTTCTTTCCTTTTTTCCTCCTTCTTCTTTTTCTTCTCCCTTTTTTTTTTCCAAGCATGTTCAATTTTCCGACGACCACAAAGCTTGGGGTACGGTACCCCCCCCCGCACCCTCCCTTTAGCTATTCCCAGGGGAAACGCATACTTTTCTTCTTTTGTTCGTTTTAGAGTTTTTTCAGGTCCTCTATCCTCAGTCTTCGTTTTAAACCCATCGTAAAAATATAGAATGTGAAAAACTGTTTATGTGATATCAAACTGGTGAAATATTATCGCTTAAATCATAGAAATATACTTAAATGTCACTAGTCATAAAATTGGTCATAATGAATTTTAGTCTACAGTCTTCAGTCTATGTTGCAAATTTGATTGTATAATTTTTTCATAATCATATTAATTCTTTATTGTAATTGTGTAAATCTGGTATGGATTTCAACAAAAGGATTATCTTTTCAAAATTGAAATCTCTGCAACCTGCCAACAAGTAAAGCAATTCTTTTTTACAAAGCATTCTGGAATGGTAGGCCTTTCCTCAGCAACAGTTAGTAATGAAATGACATTCTTGAATTCACGCATCATGAAATTTTAAATTTAAATAATGTGTATACATGATTTCAAAAAGTTTAGTTACTCTTAAAATCAGAGAAAAATATTCGACCTCAGAATAAAAATCGCATAAAGCATTAAAGTTGTAAACAATATCTGAATGTGAGACTATACTGTTTAATTGGTATAGCGAAAAGTGAAAAAGCCTATGATCAAGCAAACAAGGGTGTATTTCCCAGGCAGACAGGCAGAGTGAATTTAAATCTTCGTACCAAGACTGGATATTTTTGGGGGGAACGCTATAATAATTGGGTGGTACTAGTGCTTTGATTATTTTATGTTTAACAATGGGGTATCTGTGAAGATAATTGCATGGTCAAGAATAGACCGATCGATGATTATGCATGGCGAAATGATAAGAAAGCACATTCATAATCCATGTGTGTTTATTGGATCAATATAGATCCTTTGTTTAAATGTCCTTGATGTCTGTTACCATGGGATAAGACATAAAAGACGAATCCTAAATAATGGTAATGGTCCATTACATACGTAACATCATTTTGAATCTATCCGATTGGTCACTTAATAGTGATGTGATGATGACCATATATGGCAATAGCATTTAATGTCATTCAAGACTGAACATTTAAAAGCGGGGTGAAGATTTTTGTTTTATCATTCGTTAGCGTTCGTCCGCTACACTAACAACTACAACGTGTTATTGAGTTATAACGTGTTGACATTGCGTGTTATACTTACTGTGGTGCATTGTGTGCATACTGCGTGTTTTGATTACCATGACTCACTATAGGGAGAGACGTCAATCGTCGTCGCTTAGGAGAACAGCAGGGGTGGTGGACTATGAGCCTGATCCTGAGGAAAATGAGTTGTTTTTGGCGTCGCCCAATTATCCAATGGATATGGAGGGGTGGGATATCGATGGACCAAACTACGAAGAGCAAATGGACATGGAAGAATGGGACGTCGATTCGCAAGAATGTCAACCGACCACCGACGAACTGGACGATATGGTGGCTCGAAGTGGGGTTAAATTGCCTCAGGAACTCGACCAATTTGTCGACCACTTGGTACAACAGTACAATGTTGGAGAACAAGTAGGAATGGGTGGCAACGTTGAAGATCGGGAGGGGGTGAGAGGAGAACAGGACAAGTTGGAGAATATGGACGTAGAAGGCAACGAAGTGGGGGACGAAAAAGTCACTGCCGAGAGCTGCTATCACATCGCCGAGACTCGAGGACGTCAGATTCCAAGGTACCATTCGGAAGCCAAGGAACATGTGATTCGTTTTGACGGGGAGAGAATTGCCCAACTGGTCAATAGAGAGGGGGACGTCGTCATTGCCTTACACGCCATTTTCGAAGGTTTGTTCGAACGACTGCTCCAAGGCTTTGCAGCACACGATCGTGTGGGTTTTGAAATTCACGCACCGGCGTTAGACATCCCGATATGGATTCAACTCATATGCGGAGAGATCAAGTAAGTGTTCAACGTATCCTATCCGCGATCGCCCGAGTACTACAATCCAAGACCGCTTTCGTACTCGACGGCAATGTTGAAATCCGAGTCCTCCACATCAAAATGCCTCGGGGATGTGGACGCAGTAACATAAAAGAATGGATTCAAAGAAAACGATCCATCATCCGCATTACGAACAACGACCACCTCTGTTTAGCCCGAGCCCTCGTGACCGCCAAAGCTCGTACGATAAAGAGACCGATCGTACTGTCAACTGGAACAATATTCGGCAAGGTAAATGTGACCAACAATGTTTAGCGAAAGAGTTACACGAACAAGCCGGCGTGGCGCTTGGACCTTGTGGGTTAGACGAAGTCAAGCATTTCCAAGCCGTGTTGCCTGACTACTAAGTGAACGTCCTTACGACGAATCCCCACGACTTGTTTGTGTTCCGAGGACCACCTCGTGAGACACAGCTTTATCTACTCTACCACAATGCTCATTTTGACGTTGTTACTTCACTACCGGGTTTATTGGATGTGGCCAACTTTTGCGATCGCTGCCTCAAAGGATACAAAGATTTCGACCACCACCGTTGCCGTAACATCTGCGAGTGCTGTTTCAATGCAGGGAAGGAGGAATGCCAATTGACTGAATGGATACATTGTAAAGATTGTGACCGATCGTTCAAGAGTCCGACATGTATTGCAAACCACAAGAAGATTTCGAAAAAAGCAATGTCACCATCAAACCTAAAACCAAAACAACACCACGTACGATCTGTCAACGCATCCGTCGTTGCCCTACTTGTGGTACCACTGTTAAGGATCAACACAAATGTGGTCACCGTTACTGTCAAACTGAAACTGAAACTGCCAACTGCCAAAGTTACCAACCAAACAACCATCTTTGCTACATGCAAGTAATTAAGGATAGAGAAGAAGCAGGAGGACACGTTAAAATCGATGACGAAGAGGCTCGAGTTATTCTCGGTCTGGAAGACGAGGTAGAGGAGGAAGAAGAGACCCTTCCGTTAAAATACATTCTCTTCGATTTCGAATGCATTCAAGAAGATAAACTCGACAACGGTGGTTACATACATGTGCCGAACTACTGTGTGGCGCATCGTGTTTGTTTGACTTGCATCCACGACAATGATATCCGTCAAGGCTGCGGGACATGTGGCGCGCGAGAACACCTCTTTTTAGGAAAAAATACTCAAAAAGAATTTTGCTAATGGTTACTTTCTCCAAAGAACAAAGGAGCCACGGCTATTGCACACAACATGAAAGGATACGATGGCCATTTCATTCTCGACCACATGAACAACATCGGAATGTGCCCAAATGTCGTGATGAACGGATCCAAACTGATGAGTATAGACTTGAAAGAAAAGCCAGAAATAAGAAAAAGAAAGATGTCACAACCTTGAGGATCATTGACTCCTGCAACTTCATTCCGGCTCTGCTCTCATCCTTTCCCAAGACATTTGGATTGACAGAGATGAAAAAGGGATATTTTCCGTACCTTTTAACACCAGAGCTAATGAAAATTACGTCGGTCCATGGCCTGCAGTTGATACCTATAATTCCGATCACATGAAACCTGCTCAACGCAAAGATTTTCTCGTCTGGTATGAAGAGCAGAAGGCCAAGATTTTTGACATGGCTCGAGAAATGTACGAGTACTGTTGCAGCGACGTAGAACTGCTTCGTCGAGGATCTTTGCGATTCAGAAAAGAGTTTTTGGAGACCACCGGAGAGGATTCCCTCGGAAAATGCATCACTATCTCCATGGCCTGTATGCGGATGTTTCGACGAAAATTCCTACGCCCTAATACGATCGCTCTGGTTCCTCATCGTGGTTACGATAAGGACACCCAATCTGTCAAAGCTCTCCAATGGTTGAAATGGTTGGAGGACCGAGACGGTCGACGCGGTCTCGTGGAGGAGAAAAACACATAGGGTCTTACAAAGTTGACGGCTGGGATGAAGCGTCAAAGACCGCCTTCGACTTCTACGGTTGTGTGTGGCATGGTTGTCAAACCTGCTACCCAAGAAGAGATCAGAAACTGCCAGGTGTCGAAACAAACGTCGAGGATGCTCTCATCAAGCTCAACCGACGACGAGAGTGGTTGACTAATGAAGATCGTCGTCAAGGCTGGCAATTAGTAGAGATTTGGGAATGCCAGTTCCGAGGTGAGCTGGCGAGGAATCCGTTTATGAAAAATTCATCGATAACCTGAAACTAACATCACTTCTCCAAGCAAGGGACGCTTTCTTCGGAGGACGCACCAATGCCATTAAACTGCACCATGTCGTTGCAGACGATGAAAAAATTAAATACATCGATGTCTGCTCACTCTACCCGTGGGTCAACAAATACTGCAAGTATCTTATCGGCCATCCTACTATCATCAAGACCCCGAACACGACCGATGTGAGTGACTATGAAGGACTGATCAAATGCACCGTCCTACCTCCTCGTGGTCTGTACCATCCCGTGCTCCCGTACCGATGTCAAGGAAAACTCTTGTTTTCACTATGTGCCACCTGCGCAGAAACACTAGCCAAAGAATCATGCAAACACCACAAAGATCAACGCGCTCTCCATGGAACTTGGGTGAGCTGTGACTTGCAGAAAGCTGTAGAGATGGGGTATTGCGTTATACATGTCGAAGAAGTGTGGCATTTTAACCAAACGGTACGTTACGACCCCTCAACCGGAGCAGCAGGTTTGTTCACGGCTTATATCAATACGTTTCTAAAAATGAAACAAGAAGTGAGCGGATGGCCTCCAGGATGCGACACCGAAGAGCAACGTCGCCAGTACATCAACGATTACGAATCTCGCAAAAGTATCCGACTCGACCCACAAAACATCGAAAAAAACGAGGGAAAGCGTGCCTTAGCTAAGCTGATGTTGAACTCATTCTGGGGAAAGCTTGGTCATCGCAACACACTCACCAAGACAGAGTTTGTCAACACCCTGGAAAAGTTCTACAAACTGCTGATGGACAAATCCAAAGAAGTGAAATATGTGCAGTTCAACGATAAGTTTACCGCCAGGATCCAGTGGGTCGACACCGATGAGTATATTGAAGTGTCACCTAACACCAACATATTCAATGCAGCCTATACCACGGCCCACGCCCGCCTCAAACTATACAGCTGCCTGGAACAACTAGGGGAACGCGTGGTCTACTTTGACACCGATTCCATCGTCCACGTCCATCGACCCGGAGATTGGCAACCATCCGTCGGAAACTTTCTGGGCGACATGACAGATGAGCTCGAGAAACCTTACGGTATCGGGAGTTACATCACCGAATTCGTATCGGGAGGCCCAAAGAACTACGCTTACAAAGTGCACTCAACCGAAACTGACGCCGTCATTGTCGGAGAATGCAAAGTGAAGGGCATCACTCTGGACCACAATGCCATCCAAATGGTTAAGTTTGCAGCGATGAAAAATATGGTCAATCATGTGGATCCAGGAACCGATAGGGCTTGGGACGATGATGAAGAAGTCATCGTTCCCGTCCACTACTCTCACCGCATCCAGAGAGACGGTCCCGGTAAAGTTCTCACCAGAGCCATCACCAAGGAATATCGACTGATCTATACAAAACGCGTCATTCAACCCGATCTCACAACCCTCCCGTACGGGTATTAAACCTTTCATCCCACAATTCCCCTTACATGATACGGACAGGTTCGTCTACGACAATTGGGTGATTCAATTAGACCACACTGCTGAATGCCAACATTCGTAACTCAAGATCCGATGAAACCCTAATGAGGGCGGAAGGAGGTAAAAAAGCTACCATGGCTTGCCTCCTACGGTATCCTGCGTTGGTTGGGGCAGGTACTTTTACCCTACAATCACCTGACACACCCAGTCAGGAAAAGCTATACCCCTCGTTGAAAGGACTTTATAGAACAATCGAGACTATCTTGTGACGGCAATCCGATGACCTGAAAAATCCCAGGGCCGCTATACAGGTAGTGACCAATCCGATGACCCAGAGGGGAAAGCTCAGAGGTCAATATACAGACCCAGACCAATCCGATGACCCAAAGAGAAAAGCTCAGAGGTCAATATACAGACCCAGACCAATCCGATGACCCAGAGGGAAAAGCTTAGGGGCCGCTCTACAGACCCCGACCAATCCTACCTAGGGAGGGGGGGGGGGGGAGACCCCGACCAATCAGAAGCGAACTACGGCGAAGCTATCACGTGATAGCAAAGCCGGCTTCTGATTGGTCGGGGTCTGTATAGTCCCCTCTTACTACTGGCAGGACACATGGCATTTCATTAAGCGTGTTGATAGATAAATCACAACCAAACTAATCAAGGACAGTGTGGAAATAGTCAAGGGGCCCATTGGTCCCGGGAGGAGATGAGAGGAGGGGAAGGAGGAAGGACGGGAGACCATCGACCGAATTCTACTATGAATCCACTCACTCGTTTACAAATTCAGTGCCGTTTGAAGCGAGGAAGATACATTGGCCATTTTCGTTATTATTATTTTTTATTGAGGGGCAAGTATTTACGGCCCTCAATAATGAGGTTTTGCATGGTGAATTGATTTTGAAGGAACTCAAATTCCTTTCATATATAGTTTTTCCCAAGTGTACATAAATAAGTCGGCACAAAGACAAATTGGGAGCATTCTGAATGTAACATAAGCACTAGTTACTAATGTAGTTTGAGGCTCGCTGGATCGACTTTCAGGTGCATCCATTTCTCGTATCTTGACGTATACAGGCCTGGCTTCGAGGAAATAAATTTTACTCTGATCTTTTAACTTTCGTGATTGCAAATTTAATATTAAAAAAAAGGGCCACTAGCAATTTTCAGGTCAATTGAACTTGAATCAATTTTAATTGCGGTAGGAAGGAGAAATTGCGCTTTCAGCTGTATCCAGGGAAGCCTGGAAGGAATTCAGGCCAATGAGGGTAGAAAATCTAGTTCGGGCACTTTCTTATTTAATTTTTTTAATGAGGATCTGAAACAGGAAAAAGGAGCCTTAGTTCCATTTAAGTGTTAAAAATACCTGCAATTCGCAAGTTGTAATTTTGGTTCTGGATTAATTCTGTCCTCTGCTCAATCGTACACGCATGGGCATAACTAGACTTCGAGCGCAGGGGGTGTTAGACAATTTTGTCTGACGAAAAATAACTCGGGACAATTTAGAATAGTTTTCTGTCTCTATCTATCTATTTATGTATAAGGCTACAATTTGAATTGAAAAAACAAAACGATCAACAGATCAAAGCCTTCCTTATGAGACGTAGACAGGCAGTGAAACCAAGAACACCTGAATCACGGGGCAAAAAGGGCAACCCCTACGATTCTCCTCATGGGGACAATAGAGGCAAGAATTCGACCCTCCATTTCATGAAAGCAACGGGGCAGGAAGTGCCCTTTTTTGTATCTATATTAGGCGTTATTTTCGCCCTTGCTATAAAGTAACGGCTGTGATACTCAAAACTTTTTTTATGCTTTGAAATGGCTGTTTTCGACATCAAAACTGTTACTTCTCTTCATTTGTGCTTCGTCACATTCAGATACATGCATACCCGAAGTTAATCACCATGGTACCCTCTTGACTTGCTCCTTGCCTATTTCGAAAGCAGTCGTATCAGAATGAAACCCATGATTAGAAACAACATTGAAGTATAGGGGAAACTCCTTTATTGTGCACCTTTTTATAGTTTTCAGTACACCTCATAATAATTTTCACTACAATTTTAATTGATTATGTATGGCAGTAGGCCTAAACTTAAGGTACATTTTATTGGTTTAAGAAATGCTTGTTACGACGGTAACCAAATTAGTAACGTCTCTATGGCTATTCTTGACTTCTCAAAAGCCTTTGATAAAGTCCCACACCAGCGCCTGTTATCCAAACTTTCCGCCTATGGCATTGATGGAAATCTCCTGGCCTGGTTTGCATCATTCCTCAACAACCGCATCCAGCGTGTTGTCTGTGATGGTGAAATCTCTGATTCTAAACAGGTCTTATCAGGTGTAGGCCTACAACAAAGTACTGTTTTGGGTCCATTACTTTTCCTTTTATATGTAAATGACATCCCTGATAATATAAACAGCACAGTTAGACTGTTTGCTAATGACTGCCTTGTGTACAGAACAATTGATAACCCCTCTGACCAACAAATCCTCCAAGATGATCTTAACAAACTTGAACAATGGCAAAACAAATGGCAAATGAATTTCAACCCCTCTAAATGCTACATCTTGTCAATTTCCTCTAAGAATGCTTTAAATCACCTGTTTATACCTTATGCAACCGGCCACTAAACATGTCAACTCCCACCCACACCTAGGTGTTGAAATTGATAATAAACTTAGATAGGATAAACATATACATAACATAACCAAAAAAGCTAACTCTGTACTTGGCCTATTAAAACGTAACCTTTCAAACTGTCCCACCGACGTTAAATCCACTGCTTATAAAGCTCTAGTCAGGCCAGTACTTGAGTATGTATCAGCAGTCTGGGACCCCCATCACCAGTGCGATGTAGATAAACTTGAAGAATCTATTCAAAGGAGAGCAGCCAGGTTCTGTATGGCAGACTACTCTTATAAATCTAGTGTAAAAAACATGCTTCATAAATTAGATTGGCCCCTGCTAAAACAAGAACTTACAACACCCGGCTACATATGCTATATAAAATCAATAACAATCTTGTCGCCATTAATAAAGATGAACTTATCCCAACCGTCAGAACTAATACAAGAAATAATCATGACCTTAATTTCCAGGCTCCCTATGCTAAAAAGAATGTATATAAACACTCTTTATTCCCTTACACACTAAAGGATTGGAATGCTTTACCGGCAGACATTGTACATGCACCAAGTCTCAACTCTTTTAAAGCTAAACTTACTAACACTTGTATTGCTAACTATTTTTTTCAATTTAAATTTATTTATTTATTTATCTATTTATTATCATTTATTTTTTTTCTTCTTCAAATTTTCCAATTTTTTTACTCATACTTTTTACGCTCGGTTGGCGTTCATGTCCTCTTGAAGGATTTTTGCCGACTTAACCGATTCTGATTCAGATTCAGACGTAAGAATTAATTTTTCTTGACGTCTGAAAATTAGTTTTTACCAGTAAAATGTTGTCTATTCTTACACCTAAAGGGAACAATTAGCGACCCGTTTTAGACGTGTGAAATTGATTTGTTACGACGTAAGAATTGATTTTTCTTATGCGTAACATTAGTAGACGTTATGACCCGCATGGCCACCCAACACGCGTTCAAATTTTACGCTGCCCTGGCATGGCTGATGTTCTATAGAATTTAAAATGATTAGGTACATTCACTTTGGCGCGCGCACACGTTACGACGCAATCGACATAATCTTCAACCGGGTGTCTTTTTATGACGTCATAGCAGAGCAGACGCTTTTAGAACAATGACGTAATATTTTGTATTATTCTCGTAATATTGAACAATGACAGAATGAACACTCGCGCGGCTTGTAAACACACGTGGGTCTGTGGTCAATTGCGAGACGACTACGGGAGGTGAAGGCTGAACTTGGTGAATTAGTGTAAAACGGAACTAATTATTCTCAATATTGAAAGCGATCATGAAAGAGTCAAGTTCGGGACCCTTTTTGTACCAGAATATTATAGATTTGGGATATTTTGTGATGTTTTCCAAAAAGTAGCATCTAATATCTCTCGGATGATGGTACTTTCGATAAGGGGTGACCAGCGGTTTTGGTCTTTTTTTTTTTTTAGGCCGATGTGAAGAGGTGTTGTACATGAGCACATTTTAATAATTTCATTGACACCGTTAGTGTCCCCCTCCCCTAACTCACTATAATAATTGTCCTCCCCCCTTCCCATTCAATATTGGCTATTGTTACTGTTTTTCCTGGAAATTTACGTTAAGATAGGAATACATTTAACATTGAAAGGGAGGATAGGGGGTTACAATTCTCGGCAAAATATTAAAGAAACATGGCACTATAACATATGAAGATCTCAAAAAGCTGAAGTGTTCCAGCCGTTTTGTTTAAAATTGTAGGCCTAGGCCTACTCCCAATAAAAAATATATCCCATAATATTTCCTTCAACTTATGATGATCTGCAAGAATTTAAACTGCAGTCACAAATGCTGAATTAACCCTGTCAACGGTAGGTAAGGAAGTTTTGGCATTATACGGAACCCCCCACCCAAATCCTATCACGGACCCACCCGTCTGAATCCCAAATTCTATCACCCCAACCCCAAATCAGCCCCCCCTCACCCAAATCTCGAACTACCCTGAATACCAAAACATATGTCACTGACCCCATTCACCCCCATTCACCCCCATTCACCCCCATTCACCCCCACCCCGTGGGGTGGGGACTAATTATTAAGTATAGGGGCTAATTATCAGGTATAGCCTAATCTTAGACCCCAGATAGTCTAGGTCATTCTACTTCCATTCAACAAGTTAGAAGTTCCAAGCACTTGTATGACACCTGATGAAATCTCTCCACCTATTCAGTGCTGTCATGCAAAATAAATGACACACTATCCATTTAATAGTACCTCAGACTCCATAACAAACGCTATTTAGAATTAGCTATCAGTCATAGTTGTATAGTAAGCTTGCTGCCTATGGATACAACTAACCAGGGAGTTGTGGCCAACGCTAGTGTTACTGCTGTTAACGTGCGTGGGACGCGGGAAACATATATCCCGCGGGAAATTCACAAAAACTTTAATCAGATGATGTATCACATAACAGTGTGCGCAGAATTATAGTGGAGTTTGCATTATAATTTGGGACTTTAGCACGACATCACTCTGTGTAAGCTGCCGTAACAAGAAATGACGTCAAAAAGCCATGAGGAAAAATGACGTCAAAATGACGTCATAAAAAGACACCCGGTTGAAGATTATGTCGATTGCCGTTACGACAGTGTGAGAAGGTGGCAATCGAAGTAGGTGTAAGTTTCTTCTTTTTACGGTTTTGGTTCATAGTTATTAAATTTATTTTCATGTGCCCAAGTTTTTAAGATCAGGAGTTACATACTAGAAGCTTGTTTAGTTATGTAGCATAACTTATTCAGGTTAAAATGAATGAGGCAAAAAAGTACATATTTTTTGGAAAATATTCGCAAAACAGGAGTGCGTCGTAAATAACCTAGGCTATGAGTCAATGTAGCTAGGCTACTACTAGTAGTAGGCCTAGTAGTCGCAGGTGTTCCTAACGTTATGGCAACCTATATGCTTACTATATATATATAAAGAAAGGTAGGACTCTTTCTAACGCGACTATCGAACCGTATAAAAAAAATCCTTTTTTTTGACTAGCGAATCTTAATTACACTTTTTTACTCTACTCACATTCGCTGGAGACTCCCTTCTTCGTGTATATGCCACGGTATTTGTTAGTTTTTTTCCGATTAGATGTACAAACGATGAATTTTCTAATAAATTATCGTCAAGACCGTCTATCTGCCCAACAATTTGCTGCAAACTAAAGAAACGTTGCGATGAAGTCATGAAGAAGCAGCACTGCAATTACGTCATCGCAATGTTTCTTATAGTTTGCAGCAAATTGTTGGGCGGATAGATTGTCTTAATGGTCATTTAGTAAAAAATTCATCGTTTGTACATCTAATTGGAGAAAAACTAACAAATACCGTAGCTAATACACGAAGAAGGGTGTCTCCAGCAAATGTGAGTAGAGTAAAAAAGTTTAATTAAGATTCGCGAGTGGTATAAAAAAAAAGGAATTTTTTTATACGGTTCGATAGTCACGTTAGAAAGAGGCCTACCTTTCTTTATATATATATATATATATATATAGTAAGCATATAGGTTGCCATAACGTTAGGAACACCTGTGCTAGTAGTAGCAGTTTCCACCAAGGATGATGTCTGACCGAGTATCGCAGTCATGTAATGGCTATAGCGTATACGGTCAGATGTAATCTAACAGGAAATGAGAGATACCAATTACCATACTAGCCTGCCTAACGTTAGTGAGATAAGCATCTCACTCAGTACACAGTACTATGTAGGCCTACAGCCGATGCATATGGCTACAGTACACAGTCATGTTATCTGACTAAACGTTAGTAGGCTAGGCCGTAGTAGGAGTACCGTTGGACTGATATGGAACGCCAAAAGGACCACCAAATATGTTCGCAAAACATATGTTCGGAAACAATGTGGATGCAGAATATAAGTTCGGAAAACTAGTAATATGCTTGCAAAACTAAAATTCGGAAACAAAATGGACATTCGGAAACAATATGGTCACAGAATATATGTGCGGAAAAATAACATGCTCAGAAAATATATGTCCACAATCAGAAATGTTCAAAACATACATGTTCAGAAACAAATAAGTTCAGTAAATATATGTTCGCAATCTTAATTGTTTGCAAAAGATATGTTTGCAATTTGTATGCCTTCGTAATAAATTTTTACACTTGTATTGCTAACTAGTTTTTTTTCTTTCTTTTTTTACGCATACTTTTTACGCTCGGTTGTCGTTCATGTCCTCTTGAAGGATTTTTGCCGACTTAACCGATTCAGATACGATTCAGATATATGTTACGTCTAAGAAAAATCAATTCATACGTCATAACAATTCAATTTCATATGTCTAAAACGGTTTGCTAATTGGTCGTTTCCTTTAGGTGTAAGAATAGACATAATTTTACGCGTAAAAGCTAATTTTCAAACGTATGTTATGTTGAAGAAAAATCAATTCTTACGTCGTAGCAATCAGCTCTTAGGTCGTAACAATTCCATTGCATACGTCTAAAGAGGGTCGCTGATTGGCTGTTTCCTTTGGACATAAGAATAGAAAATTAGTTTTCACACGTAAAATTATGTCTATTCTTACGCCTAGGGAAGGCAGCCAATTAGCGACCCGTTTTTAGATGTATGGAATTGTTATAACGTAGGAATTGATTGTAACGAATGGATTTTTCTTAGGCGTAATATTAGGAGACGTTATTCAAAGGAGAGCAGCCAGGTTCTGTATGGCAGACTACTCTTATAAATCTAGTGTAAAAAACATGCTTCATAAATTAGATACGCCCCTGCTAAAAACAAGAAGATACAACACCCGGCTACATATGCTATATAAAATCAATAACAATCTTGTCGCCATCAATAAAGATGAACTTATCCCCACCGTCAGAACTAAATACAAGAAATATTCATGACCTTAATTTCCAGGTTCCCTATGCTAAAAGGAATGTATATAAACACTCTTTCTTCCCTCACACACTAAAGGATTGGAATGCTTTACCATCAGACATTGTACATGCACCAAGTCTCAAGTGTTTCAAAGCTAAACTTACTAACACTTGTATTGCTAACTAGGTTTTTAAAAAAAATAAAAATAATTTTCACTCATACTTTTTAAGTTCGGTTGGCGTTTATGTCCTCTTGAAGGATTTTTGCCGACTTAACCAATTCAGATTCAGATTCAGATAAATACCTTCACTAACATTAGAGATATGTTTGCAATTTGTATGTTCGCTAAAGATACTTTCGTAATATATACTTTCACTTGAGATCAGAGCTTGCGTTATAATTTTTTGTCTGGCGTATTTGGTTACGACAAGCCCTTGAATTTTGGCATATTTTGTAAATTTGCTGTCGTATTTTGTCAATTTTCCATTGTATATACAGGGCACTGCATAATATACAGGGCACTGCACGCTAGCAAAGCTTGCAAGTATTGTTAACACACACTTGTGTAGGCCTGCCTCGCTAAATAAAGTGAATGAAAATTGCGCTTAAAATACCAAAAACATTAAATAATCGGACTATTATCATAAAAAATATTAAGAAAAAGTTCTTACCCAATCCTTGTATAATGATGATTGTAGAATCATGAAAATTGGGTTAACAAAATAAACTAGAAAATACTTTTGTTTATAGTATCCAAACGTTCATGAGTTTTTGTGAATTTTCAGATCTCGAACACGCCTACTTCTTTACAGTATAGTAACTTGACTTGCAGATTGTGATCACTTCACAGATACACAATCATCACAATACAGGAGGAAAGTAGAATCCTAGCTAATAATATCGTTGACAATTAATAGCCTGCATTCAAAACAACATCCAAACTTTCACGTAAACACTGTACATAATGCATAGGGCCTATGTACTAGCCTATATGTGTTTATGTACAGTACTACGGACATGTTAAATCATTCGGCTGTTAGTCTTATACTTGTGTCATTTTCCTTTTATTTACTGTATGAGTAATTCAAAATCATTTTTGTGTGAAATAAAACTTTGGAGCTGGAGCTGTTGAGGTGCTTGTGGGTCGAAGAGCAAAGCCATAGTGGGGGCTAGGGGAAAATCTCCCTGGAAGCTCTGTATTTTTGGCATTCCTTAGGGTTACAATCATATCTGAAAAATGCAGTCAACTTGCTTTAAGTAGCAAATTTGTTTTGATGTGGTGGTACCCCAAAATATATTAAATTGTATACATTTTAGAACACACTTTTGGGAGCTAAGCTTAAGCTTCCCCCTCGACTCCCTCCCCCCACCACTGATTGGTGTGACACCCCACCCCGAAAAACATATACTATGTTGAGGTTCTAGTGAAGTGGCGTAACAAAAGGAGTTGCAGGGGCTCCTCCCCCCCCCTCCCTCCCTTTTCCCAAGCCTTAGTCAGAGTTTATTGGAAAATCTAAACAATTATGTAGGATTTTCAGCTAGAAGGCAATTTTTTACAAATGGGATATATATTAATTTGAGTTTGTCGGTTCATCATGCATCCCCCCCCCCTCTCACAGTCTACTAACGCACCTGGAGGAGTGGGTGGCTGAAACCAAGTAGAAGCCCCATTTAAATGGTTGCTCCGGGGCCAGATGCCTCTTGCTATTCCACTGGACAAGAGGCTGAAAGTGAGGGGGAGGCAAAGGAGTCATCAGTCAATGCTGGACCAATTTTCATTGATTTTCTTGTTGGGGTGCCAAAATACTGATCCCTGGTGCCAGGGGTATAACTGGACTTTGAGCGTGCGGGAAGGGGGGTGGGGAAGGGGGGGGGGGGGAGGTGCTGGTGTACCACAAACTCGCCTAAAGAAAAGTATGTTTCTACTATCACATGATATAGAACAGACCCCCACTCCACCAGTGACATCAACAGACATTTTTGCTTGGGGCAGAGAAATAAAGTACCAAACGCGACAATGCGAAAATAGAATGACCCGCTAATGGGCCCCTGCAGGCCTTTGAAGTCCTTGCAAGCTTTGAAGATTTCTTGATGCTTTAAAATGGTCCAAAATTTTTGGGATCAGGATTTTACTCATACAGCCATGAAGATAACAACAAAACTATGGTATCTTTCAGAACATTTTCAAAAGTATTTTGTTTTACAATTTTTCCTACAGTTGGGCCATGTTTTTGCCCGACGAAATTGTAAAAATTGGAATTGCTCTACAAACATTTTTTTCTAGGGGGTGAAACACACTCACCCCGTGAAGTTGCGCCCCTGCCTGTTGCCTATTTACAGATTTCATGATATTAACTGTCGTCCTTGCCCCACCAAAATATTCTAGTTTTATGTCACTGTTGGGAGAACTTTCGTAGCACAATTTGGTCAGGCCCTGAAAATGCATGTATTTACTTCAAGTTATACCTTACCTTCCATGCTATAATATGCAATCTGGTCACACGACCTGATTCTAACGCACTTCTAACCGAACCTAAAAAACGCAGTAACCAGCCAAGCCCTGACCTCCATAATACCTCTGTACCACCTCACTCTTTTTCAGCGCGTTTGTTTCACAACATCGCTGAAAACTGGTCACTTTTATTTTATTTTTAATTAACCTTTCTAACTCTTTTCTCTTCGGCAGCTTCTACCTGAAGGGTTTTTACGCTGCCCGTTCTCATCTGGCTCGCCTTTTCAAGTCTTCCGAGAGAAGGGTGAGATAGCCATGGGTCCGAGATTTCTTGGCCGACCTACACGACTTTACCCGTGTAGCCTACACTTAGGATAGCGGGTTTTGTCTCCATTCGTACATAGCGGTGGCTAGTTACGAGAGCGTCCTACTCTCGTGGTGGGTGTTTTAGGTCCTAGAGCACAGGTTGTGCCTGTCTAGGGACCTCTCGCCCGGGAATTAGTCTTTTTCTCCCTTAGCCCCACCCGCCTCGAGGTGACCCTAGCGTTATACTATGTATAGTGTTTAACACGTTAGGATATTTCAGTACACCTTCTCGTATGCATTAGGCCAATTTCCTTTTTTCGATTTTGGCGCATGCGCATTGGGTCTTAGTCACCGCTGGGTAAATGTGGGGTCGCCCCTGTAACAACTCTAGGGAGCTACAGTTGTTACTAGCGAGCTTATTTTCGTTTTCACGTTAGCAGCATATGAATATTTTTATTTTTCTCACACAGTTTGGAGATAAAATATTTAATTTTCAGGATTGAACTTGGGGTGTCGGAGAGACCGTGGGTGGGTCTCTCCGACGACCTATTTACAGGGAAAATAATCTTTCCTTTTTATCTTTACAGACCTCAAGTACACAGTGGTTGGTGTTTCCCACGCTACCCCGGCGCTAGTAAAGTCATTACGTTGGATCGTTTTCTGGGTTTCTAAAGTTTTTCAGATAGAAAATTTTTTGGTTTTAAATTTTTTCTGTTAAAGCAAGTGTTGTTGTTCTGTTTAGAATGCTATGCCTCGTCTCTTTTAGCGTGTCCGTAAGATCATAGTTACTTTGCCGTGTTTAGGTTTGTACGCTTGGACTTACGTTCTTCTCTTAAGAAATTTATTTTTCAGCAAAAATTTTTTCTGTTTAAGAGAGTTTTGGTGTTCTGTTTAGACTGCTAGGCCTCGTCTCTCTTTAGCGTGTCCGTAAGATCATACTTACTTTGCCGTATTTGTGTATGTACGCATGGATATATGTTCTTCTCTTTTCAGATATATAAAAGAGATTCACTGAGAAGGTTACGCTCTTAGAGGCGTTGCGCCTAGAGCGTAACGTAAGAGAGAGAGAGAGAGAGAGATATCCTCTTAGGGCGTTAACGAACGTCGCCTAAGTTGTAAACACGGTTCCAAACGGTTCCATTGGACAGTCCCTGTCGACTCCACAACCCTTGTGGCGCTGCGCGCGCCGGTTGTTGTGAGTTCAGGGACAGTTCCATAAGGTTCCGGGAGTCCATACGGTTCCGGCGCCCGTAAAAAGTTACGGGCTTAACGGTTCCATTGGACGGTTCCGTAAGGTAAGTGAGAGAGAGAGAGAGAACCTCTTAGGGGCGTTAACGAACGTCGCCTAAGTTGTAAACACGGTTCCAAACGGTTCCATTGGACAGTCCCTGTCGACTCCACAACCCTTGTAACGCTGCGCGCGGTTGTTGTGAGTTCAGGGACAGTTCCATAAGGTTCGGGAGTCCATACGGTTCCGCGCCCGTAAAAAGTTACGGGCGAACGTTCCATTGGACGGTTCCATTGTCTTGATTCGGGGACGGATCCATACCATACGGTTCCGGGATCCATACGGTTCCGCGCCCGTTATTCACGGGCGGACGGTTCCGTGGTCCATACGGTTCCGCGCCCGTTATTACGGGCGGGCGGTTCCATTGGGCGGTTCCGTGATCCATACGGTTCCGCGGCCTGTTGTTACGGGCGGACGGTTCCGCGGCCCGTTGTTACGGGCGGACCGTTCCATACGGTTCCGCGGCCCGTTATACGGGCGGACGGTTCCATTGGGCGGTTCCGCGGCCCGTGTTTACACGGGTCCGTATTTAACGGGTTCACGACATCGTGCGGTTTAATCGGTTATACGCCCACTAGCTACGTGGTCAGGTGACAGGTGACATTCTTGACAAGAAGTATAGCATTGACAGTTATTTTTCTTCTTGGTCCTGTAGCCATTAGCTACGCAGTTCCACGGCTCGTGTGAACGCAATTAAGACTGTCTCGTTGAACGTTACAAGTTCCGTATTTATTTTCACCAGTATCATGGACATGAAGGACAGGTCCCGAGTGTCGATGTTTTTACACACCCAGGATGTCTCGTGATGCGTGGCGTGCAAACGCTTTTTAAATTACGCTCGGTGACATCCATCTCACGCGTTACGGCGTGCAGATTATGCTGCGAGTCAAATCCCGTACTCTTTGCAGCGATTGGGATCTAGCGGCGTGGTCGGAGCACAGACTCCACCGCGACCGGTACTTTCAAAGAGCGGCGGAGAAAGTGGAGAAGCGACGGTCTGAGAGGCCCTCTTCGTCTCCCCACCGCCACCCAGGTCCAAAGCCAGGAGGCGGGGCGCCCGCCCACTCTAGCGGAGCGCCTCTTGAAAGACGTACACCGTGCGGTTCATCCGGAAGTATAGCATTGAGACAGCTATTTTTCTTCTTGGTCCCGTAGCCAACGGCTACGACAGTTATACGGTTCCACGGCCCATGTTTACGGGTCCGTGCGGTTCCACGGTCCGTGTTTTACGGGTCCGTGCGGTTCCATTGACGGTTCCGCGGCCCGTATTTACGGTCCGTCACGGTTCCATACGAGTCCACGGTCCGCGTTCACGGGTCCTTTCGCTTCCATTGGGCGGCTCCAGTGAGCGGAACTTATCTCTAATGGGATAACGTACACTGCACGGTTCACCCGGTTATACGCCCACTAGCTACTACGCTCACGTGGTCAGGTGACAGATGACTTTCTTTACAAGAAGTATAGCATCAGGACAGCTATTTTCTTCTTGGTCCCGTAGCCATTAGCTACGCAGTTCCACGACTCGTGTGAACGCAATTAAGATTGTCTCGTTGAACATTACCGTTCCGTAATTATTTTCACCAGTATCATGGACATGGAGGACAGGTCCTCGGCGTCGATGCTCTACACACCCTTGATGACCCGCATAGCGTGATAACGCTTCTTTGCTTTACGCTCGGTCACATCCATCTCACGCGTTACGGCGTGCAGATTATGCTGCGAGTCCATTCGTGGTACTCTTTGCAGCGATTGGGTTCCAGCGGCGTGGTCGAGCACAGACTCCACCGCGACCGGTATTTTTCAAGGTGCGACCGAGAGCGTGCGGCTCCGGTGTTCGGATGCGTGCGGCTCCGTAGTTTTGTAACGGGATATCGTACACGTCACGATTTACCCGGATATGCACCCGCTAGCTACGAGCTATGTGGCCAGGTGACAAGTGATAATCTTCACAAGTAGTATAGCGCCGTGAGAGCTATTCTATTCATGGTTCCGTGGCCATTAGCTACGCAGTTCCACGATCATGTGAACACCATTTATACGATTATCCGCGTTGAACGTTACATTTCCGCAATTACTTTCACCAGTATCGTAGGCACGGAGGACAGGCCTCCGTGCGTCGGTACGTTCTCTAGACCGTACGGGCCTGTACGACTTCGGAGTTTTTGCAACGGGATAACGTACACTGTACGATGAACCCCGAAGTTGAGTTCGCTAGCTAGGAAGCTGCTTGGTCATAGCTACGCTGTCCCACGGCCATGTGAACTGCCTCTGTAGGATTTTCCGCGTTGAACGTCACAGTTCCGCGATGTTTTGCGCCTATATCATCGACACGACGGGCAGGTCCCTAGTGTCGGTGCGTTACGCGCCTTGACTGTCCTGCGGTGCGTCGCATGTAAACGCTTCTTAGGTTGCGCTTTGGTGTTATCGACTTGTTCAAATCCGTGTACACCGCTGTGGTCCTCAGTTCGCGATGGGACCGGTCGGCCAACTAGAGGCGCCCTACGGGTCTTACGTGAGTTAGTCCCCTTTTTACGGCTAGTTGTAGAGCCATTGGATTCCTTGCACGGGTCCATTAGGGTCCGTGACGGCTCGGTTATCGGTTCCATACGGCCCCCACGGCTTGTTTTACGGCCCGTGCGGTCCGTAACACAACTTGGCGGCTCCGTCCGGGCATGGGATGACGTTTGGGTCTGTAGTGCTGCTTAGTTCTACAGCAAGGTAACGCATAAACGTCGTCACACCCGTTAGTTTCGGAGATCCCCACGTCCGTGTGAGCTGACTTGGTGAGATTTTCGCGTTGAACGCCACGGTTCCGCATAGTTTTTCAGCAGTTCATGGACACGAGGGCGAGTCCCGTTTGTCGATGCGTCACGCTCCCAGGATGCGTCGCGTGTTAGCGCTTTCTCGGGTTTCGAGGCCTAGCGCTCGGGTGATAAGATTTCCTTCTTTACGGGAGGCATACCCTGAATGTGATTCTTGCGTCGAACGAGACCCTCGGCTCACATTCTACAGATATTAACGCGTTTTACGTACAACGTCACGATAAACCCGGTATCGGAACTTCGGGATATTGCGACCGTTAGCGCGTGTTGCAGTGTTCCGCGTCGTTTTTCTTGCTGGGGCGTTTTTAGCGTTCGACGGCAGTCCCCACGCGTAGCCGCCCGGCTTCAGCGGCTCCGTAGTGATTTTATACAAACGGAGTTAACGGCCTATACCAGCGGCGCGGCGGTGTGGTAGAGGACCAGTAGCCATGAACTACTGCGTTCGCGGCCGTTTCTCTTACCGGGACACGCGTGCTGAGTACGACGGTCGTCCCCTCTTCCCCACGCAGCTACCGGTTTCGAGCTCCGTGATGGAACAAACTCAGTTTACAACTCGTATAGCTTGCGTGGCACGTGAACTCCTCCGTATTTCTTACGGCCTCAGTTTATATATATTTTACCTATTCTCAACGGAACGCGTACTGTGTACTTCTTCCCTCGCGTCGCCACTTACTCGGTGGCCCTGTGGTGAATAGAGGTATAATGAGATAACGACTCACGTTACAGGTGTAGTGCGTTCACGCTATCGTGGACCTAGACGGTCCTTTGGTACTGATAGCTACTTCGTTCGGGACACGTGCCAGTACCAGTTGTCCCCTCGCGTAGCCACGAGCTATTTGCTCCGTGGTGCACAGCGACATCGTTGGCGGTGGACTCGTGGTTTTTACTTGTCATGCTGACGCCTTTGTAGACCCATAACGGATCTATTATATTTAACGGGTTGCGTGACTTTGTACGGCGTAAGTCCCCAGTAGCCACGCCGCTTTTCCGCTCCGTGGTGCAGGGTGTTTAACGGTCCGTGTAGTATACACAGGGCGTCACCTCTTTCGTGATTTCTACCCCAGTGTTGGGGTTTATGACTCATACGGTTGGCGTAGTACGTTACCCCCTACTTGTCAATATTACCTCCATGAAGGAGATTTTTCTTGACCATAGGTGGCCTTTTGGTAGACAACCTTACGTTTGGGGTAGCTATTACCAACAACGCACGTATGGTTCCTTCCATACTTTAACACCTTACAGCTGCTTCCTTGCGGTTTTACGGCCTGTTACTTAACTGCCCGCACAGACATACGGTATTCGTTTTCTCCGCGCCAGAGCCGTAGGCTCCGCGGTTTCAAGGTTGTTACTATACGTGAATGCGTAACACTTTCTCCAGTCAACTTCTTAGACAAGTTTCGCTGTTGATAGGCGTGGCCTGGAGCTACGCGGTCCCGCAACTGCTACGGTTTTCACCCGTCAGATATCACCGTCGGTGCCGACGGGGCTTGATCAAGGTCGGGGCACTTTTCTTGTGACCCCTTCTGTCGGAAACTTGGGCGGGTACTTGACCCTTTTTCGCCTCTCGCGCAGGACGAACTTTGGCTGCTCGAGACCTTGCAGGCTTCACGTCACGAGCCTCGGGTCAGGGGCGATTTTTGTCTCTTTCCCGGGCTCCGGCGGACTGCATCTCAGTCCCGGGCGCGTTTTGATGGTGTGGCCTCGGCCCGCCTTTCCTCGGCGTAGCATGGCTTTTCTGAGGGTTGTTCGCCTCCCCGTTGTGGAGGTGGGCCCTCTCTCAGCTTAGTTCCGTCATGAGCTCTGGGATACCTTGCAGCTATCCACCAGGGTTTTTCGGTGGGGTCTACGGTCTTTGACTCGCGACCACTGGTGAGTTCTGGGAGATCTCTTCGTAGGGTGTCATGTGACATTTTCCTCCGATAGATCATCCAGTGGCTTTCTGTTAAAGTAGTCTGAACTGTTCATAGAACGGCCGCGGTATGCACTCGGGTTCGGGCATAACCTCTTTTCACGGGATCTCGTGCGGCGTTTCGAGAAACCGCTTTTTGCGGTTTTTCTCTTGTTTTTGGTCTGACTCACTTTTCGACGTTCGTGTTCCCCGCTAACTTTAGCTCTTACGCGGTTATGCGCTAACGAATTTTTCCCTTGTCCGGGATTTCTTCAATTCGTTTTCATTGGTACACGCCGTTCCCAATCGTAGTTTCTCGCCGGTTCTGTCTCGTGGGCCAATCCGGTGTGGCTTGTGGCGGTTTTTGTGGACACTTTGCTGTAATTGTGTCCAAACGCTCTTCCGGTTGGCTTGTTTTTCTGGGCTTTACGCTCAGGTTCTTTTCGAGGTTTGCCTCCGTTACTGTCAACGAATGGTGCCTTGTTCGGTTTGACTGTACCTCGCCGTGGTTTCCTATGTTTTAGTTCCTCCCACTCTTGAGGTCTTTCATCCTTCCGAGGTGAAGGAATTTCGATCCTTTAAACGGGATTCGGTTCGTGTGAGTTTTCGTACCAGCCATTAAAAAAAAAAAAAAAAAAAAATGTGCGGCGATCTGAACTCCCTTCCTTCCTATCCTCGGTTGCAATCTGATTGCATATTATAGCATGGAAGGTAAGGTATAACTTGAAGTAAATTTACCCGCTAAGCGTGGCGGGGATATTTACTGAGAGTTATACTTACCTTCCATGCATCCACGCCCGCCTCCCCTCTCGTTCAGGCCTCGGTGGAATGTTGAGTGAGGTGGTACAGAGGTATTATGGAGGTCAGGGCTTGGCTGGTTACTGCGTTTTTTAGGTTCGGTTAGAAGTGCGTTAGAATCAGGTCGTGTGACCAGATTGCATATTATAGCATGGAAGGTAAGTATAACTCTCGTAAATATCCCCGCTACGCTTAGCGGGGTAAATATGCCAGCGTTGGACTGGCCATTGCTCCGAGGACTTCTCCCCTCCCTCTACAATAGGCTCCGTGGGCCATCTCCAGCTACTTGATGGCACCAAAAAGTAGGCCTCCTAAAGCATCCCAGTTTGACTCTGCTACTGTATAAATTAGGAGGCCTCAATTATACACTGCTTTGCGGTCACCTTTTCTGTCTCCATGATACATGTTTTATCTTTTCCCACAGGGGCCTATACGAAAATGAACCTCTTCTTATTTGCACTGTCTGCTTTATTTTCGTGTAGCATCACTAACGTTTCTGTAACGTACCCTGTTACCAGTGATCAGCTGAAAAAATACCCCCAAGGTTAAAAAAGCCGAGCTATCCAAAGATAACATGTCCTCGGAAAAGAGAACAAGCCCAGAAGGCCACACCTTGAGAACCAATGACTCCTACATATGCATATGCCACTGTTTGTGAATTCACTTTGCGAAATACTTTGTGACGAATGTTTCTTAACCAAGCTTATGCTAAAAGGCTCACGAAATACGTTTGTTACCCGAGCATATGCCAACAGGCTCATGAAATATGTTTGCAAACTGTGAGCATAACTGTAGCGGAAGGTACTGTAGTGTTTGTGAGCGAATGTTTTTCAAACTTACAAATTGCGAATATACCTTTTTTCGTGAAGATGTTGCAAGCCAAGCATATTTGATTCCCGAACGTATATTTTACAAACATAATGATTTCCGAAAATAGATATTGTGAGCTTGTTAGTTTTCGAACATATTTTTTGGGAACATATTTGGTGGTCCTTTTTGCGTTCCATAGACTGATGCCAGCCGTATTATTATGGCTGCCATTGGTGATCCCAATGTCAACCCCTAGTCAGGGATGTATATAATAACTAGCCTAGGCTAGTTACTAGTCATATACCACAATACATTTTTTGACATACTGGTTGTGTGTACAGTGGGTTATTACA
This sequence comes from Chiridota heheva, assembly GCA_020152595.1. Lineage (NCBI taxonomy): Eukaryota > Metazoa > Echinodermata > Holothuroidea > Apodida > Chiridotidae > Chiridota > Chiridota heheva. The sequence goes on along the minus strand of JAIGNY010001548.1, from coordinate 285,322 downwards.
CTTTCCATACATAAAGGTGAAAGTGTGTTGAACATTAGGCTACCAAACTTAGGTCCATGGGGCGAAATTTGTTCCAAACTTGCTATCTTACCAAAAGTTAACGGCAGACACCAACAGCGCATCTGCGTGGTAAGCGACCAGTACTAGGAGCTACAGAGCTTCGCGGACGTTATTATTACCAGGACATGTACTGAGTAGGACAGTAGTCCTCCCCTACGTAGCTCCGTAGTGAAACAAACAGAGTTAACAGTTCATATAGCTAACTTAGCACGTGAACTCCTCCGTATCCCATATGGCTCCAGTAAATTTTTAGCTATTCCAACAGGAACGCGTACTGAGTACGACTTTACTCCGTAACGCGTAGCCACTAACTCAGTGGCCCCATGGTGAATAGAAGTATACTGAGGTAACGACTCATGTAACAGATGTAGTACGTTAACGCTATCGTAGATCCAGATGGTTCTTTTGTACTGATAGCTATTATGTTAGGGACACGTACCAGTACGACGGTAGTCCCCTTGCATAGCCACTAGCTTTGTTGCTCAGTGGTGAATAGAGGCAAACTGGATGGACGGCTAGTGGAACTTACTTGTCACGTTGATACCTTTGTAGATCTATAACGGCTCTATATTACTTAACGGGGACGCGTACTGTGTACGGCGTTAGTTTCCTCCATGTAGCCACAACTTCTCAGCTCCATGGTGAAGGGTGTTTAATGGAATTAATGGCCCGTGTTGTATACACAGGACGTCAACTCTTTTGTGATTTCTACCCCAGTGCTTGGGTTAACGACTCATACAGTTGACGTAGTATGTTAAACCCACTGTCAAAAATAAATCCATAAAGGATACTTTTCTTGACATAGGTGGCCTTTTAATAGACAGTCTTACGATTGGGGTAGCTATTAAAAACAATGGCACATATAGTTCATACTATACTTTAAAACCTTCTTAAAGCAGTTCAACGCGGCTTGCAGCTTCACGGCCTGTAAGTTAACTACCCGTACAGACATATAATATTAGTTTTCCCTACATCCGTAGCCGTAGGCTCCGCAGTTCCAAGGTTGTAACTATATGTCGTACGTTAACACCTTTTCCAATCAACTTTATAGACAAGTTACGCTGTTGATAGGAGTGGCCTAGAGCTACGTGGTTCCGCAACTACAAATTACTTACGGCTCCACGGTCTTACAACCCCAAACCGTCTCGCAGCTTCACAGCCTTGCACGGTTAGCAGCCCGTTTTGTATACCTTTTATATTAACGGCCTGCCTTTTAATTCGCTAACCATTGGTTTAGTTTGGTAAAGTTTAAACAAACTTTGCTCAGGGTCAGCAGTCTTATCTGCCACGTTGCTCCTCGATCACCAGGGCTCCACAGCTCCACTGTTGTATGAGTTTTTACAGAATTAATGTGTAGGACGTACATTAACCCTAACTTAAAATTAACGTATCACTGCTATTAGCCTGTATGACTTTTCGTGCTCAACGGCACTTCACCCTAAGCATTTCGCCGACGTTCGGCATTTCGCTCTTTTCTCTCTTCCGGTCCTCTCCACAATGGAGCAGGTTCAACGAGTAGGAATAGAGAAAGAAGCTGGAAGCTCTAATGGGAAGAATTTTAGTTTCATCCATGGGAGGATGTTTCCTTCCTTCATGAACCTCTTTACATCCAGACTTCTGTCTTGGATCACACAGGCCGTGGAGTAGAGGCTGTTGCCTCCCACACACCACCGGCCATCAGCGACCGATGCGTATTTTCAACACCTCCAGACTTGGCGAGTCATGGAGAGGACGGTATTTAAGTCTATCCTCGGACTGAAGATGGTCTCATTTAGTACCTCCGCTTTACATGTTTAGTCCGTGGCCACCTCTATTTGGTGGTGGTGCGGACGCGAAAGTTTCCACCTGTCAGACTTTTACCGTCAGTGCCGACGGATGCGTTTTGGTCGAGGTGGGGCACATTTCATGTGACCCCTTATGACAGAACCTTGGACAGGTACCTGGCCTATTTCACAGGCAGTATGCCGGGCATTTTTCACCTTTTACCACTAGTGCTGAGCAAAGCAGTTCCGATACTCGCCGACTTTACACCACTGTTGTGGTCTCCTTTTTAAACAAAGAGGAACGGACTCGAAGAGTTTCTGGAATCATTCCTCTCGTCTTGGCGCAGGACGAACTGCCAGCCTTACGGCCGCTTACCTCGGACTACGAGAACATGATCACAATCGTCTCGCTTCAGTGGAACCCCACAGGATGGGCATGTTTCCCATAGGTGACCAGAGCGATCAGGACCTTATTTAGTCTCCCAGACGTAGGTCTGTCCGCATACATGGACGATTGCAAGCTATTGATTCATTGCTTTCTATCTCCTGACCCGCCGGTTTCGGGGTTGACGCATTTACCTTTCAAAGGGACTCACTAGGTGAGTTACATTTTCCGCCTTTCACGCTAGTAGCGAGTATGCAAAGCAAGGTGATGTACGACCAATAGCGCCCACTTGGCCTGGCCAACTGCGGCTCCCTCAATTGCTCAAGACTTTGCAGGCTTCCCGTACGAGCCTCGTGTTAGGGACGACTTTTGTCTCTTTCCCGGGCTCCGGCAAACTGCATCACATTCCCATAGCACTTCGTTTGACTGTGTGGCCTTTGTCCGCCGATCCTTGGTGTAGCAAGGCCTTTCTGAGGAGTTGTTCACCCCCCTTCCCATTTTGGAGTGAGGCCCTTTCTCAGACTTGGTTCAGTCACAGGCTCTAGGATAGCTTGCAGCTATCCGCCGAGGTTTTCCAGTTGGGTCGATGGTCATTGATTTGCGACCACTGGGAAGATACACGGATATCTCAACGTAATGTGTCACGAGACATTTTCCTCCGATGGATCGTCCCGAAGCAGTCTCTTAAGGTAGTCGACACTGTTCATGGGATAGCCGGGGTATACACTCTGGCTCGAGGCATAGCTCCTTTCACGGGATTTCTAGTGCCACCGTTCGGGAAAACGCATATCACGTTTTTTCCCCTTAATTTTTGCCTGACTTACTTTGCGAAGTTCGTGTTACCCCGCTAACTTTTGCTCTTATGCAGTTACACGCAAAATTTTCCCGATTCCGGGAATTCTTCAATTCGTTTTAGCTAGTACACGCTTCGTTCCCAATCGTATTTTACTAGCCGGTTTTGTCTCGTGGACAAACTCGGTGCATTTTGTGGCGTTATTGTAGACACTACTATGATATTCATGTCGTGCCAAACGCTCTTTCGGTTGGCATGTTTTCCGAGTTTCTAACTCAGGTTCATGCGATGTTTGCCTCAGTTGCTGTTAACGAATAGTGCCTTGTTTGGTTTGACTGTAACTAGAAGTGGTTTACTATGTTTTAGTACTTCCCACTCTGAAATCTTTCATCCTTAAGAGAAGAAATTTCGTCCTTTATACGGGATAAGATTAGCGTGAGTTTTAGTACCAACATTTAGAAAATTGTGCTGCGACCTGAACTCCTTTCCTTCCTATCCTCCGTTGCAATCTGATTGCATATTTATAGCATGGAAGGTAAAGTATATTTACCCCGCTAAGCGTAGCGGGGATATTTACGAGAGTTATACTTACCTTCAATGCAACCCGGCCCTTCCCCTTCTTGCTCAGGCCTCGGTAGAATGTTAAGTGAGGGTTAGTAGAGGCTATATGGAGGTCAGGGCTGTGCTGGTAACTACATTTTTAAGGTCGGTTAGAAGTGTGTTAGAATCAGGTCATGTGACTGAATTGCGTATTTATAGCATGGAAGGTAAGTATAACTCTCGTAAATATCCCCGCTACGCTTAGCAGGGTAAATTTATATACATTGCCAAATATACCCTAATTCATTAACTTTTGGAAAATTGTTTCTAATTGTACAGAAACAATCAATTAGCGTTCAAAGAAATATATAAACATTTGCAATGGAATTGCCTCTGTGACATCAAACACAAATTCATCATACTGTACAAAAACTTTGAAATGCAGTTGGGAAATCTTTAAAACTCCATCCTGAACAGAGTATGATATGAACCTGTTTTTTGTACCAAATTGGCTCTAGAAGTATGCTCTTTCAAATAAAATTTTACAAAAAACCATGGGAATATTCCTTTGAGGTAAGTGACTGAAAAAACGAAATTTAATGAAAATCAAAGAATATTTTGCAAAAATGAAGGTAAAATTGAAGGGAAATTTGGTAGCACGATTTAAAATTTGTCAACAAATTTTCAGAATATTAAAGAAAGTTGACAAAAATTCCCTCAAAATAAAAAAAAATTGCCTGAAATTGTCTGAAATTTCCTTAAATTTGTCAAACAATTCACCCAAATTTGAAGAAAAACGACCAAAAATTGGCAAAAATTTCCTCAAAATTGAAGATAATCGCCTAAAAATGAACAAAATTTTCCTAAAATTGTCAAACATTTCACCGAAATTTGAAGGAGAATGCCCCAAAATTTCCTTTCCCAAAAAATGAAGAAAATTTCAAAAAAATGAACGGAATTTCCCGAAATGTTTTTCTATCCTCGGTTACCTAACCTTCCATCTACCTGGGCCTCTCCACTCATCACAAAACCCAAATGCACCCCAACCTTTTCATCAACCTCCACAACCAAATCAAAGACTAATTCTCAAACTACACCTCCATATATACTGATGGCTCCAAGAAAGGCAACAAGACAGCTGCTGCTGCCGGCATCCAAGACATCCTCAGTAGTAGCCTTCCCAACTACTCATCCATCTTCTCGGCCGAAGCCAAGGCCATCCTGCTCGCCCTCAACTATATTGAGTACTTCCCGCTGAGCCACTTTGCCATCTTCTCGGACTCAAAGTCTGTCCTTACTTCTTTACTTAACCTTAAGTGGGTTAACCCCACGTCCCACCTCCGTAATCTCCTTTTGTTCCCTACCCTCTCTGCAGGAAAAGTATTCTTTTCTTCTGGAATACCCAGCTATGTTGGCATCCCCGGCAACGTCAAAGCTGAATAAGCCGCTAAGCTTGCCCTCAACCTCCCCCTACCCTCTTTCTTAAAACCCTTTCTAACATCAAACCGCTTATCGCCTCCCTTGTTCGTGACAGCTGGCAAACCTCATGGAACTCCCAAATTGATAACAAACTCCACGACATCCAGCCCACCATTCTGACCAAACCCACCATCCACAATTTCTTCCATATCGACAAAGTCCACATTACCCACCTTAGAATAGGTCACACCCACCTCACTCACTCCCGCCTCCTCACTGGCTCCCCCACCCCTCTGCAACAATTGTCATTGCCCCCTTACAGTCCACCACATCCTCCTTGCTTGCCCCTGTACAACCCAGAGTTTCCCTCACCCCTCACAACTCCATAGCCAAGCTCTTCCAGGAAAGAAAAAAAAAGCCTGGATAAATTATCTCCTTCCTTTATCATGCCTCCCTCATCAATTATATTTAGTCTTCCTCTCCCACCCCCTTCTACCTACTTTACCCCTTTTTTTACACCCCTGTGCTTCCTCTTACAATCCCAGCGTCCTGGCTTTTACTTAGCCCCCGTACTTCTCTCAGACTCCTGTTTTCTTTTCTTCCTACCTCTTGAATGATCTAACCTCTCAGGCACAATTTGACCCTCGGTGCCGTTAAGCCCTCATCAAACAAACACACCAAGAGAATATGAATGATGCTACCACATAGGGGCACACCGACCACATATGAATGATGCTACCACATGGGGGCACACCGACCACATATGAATGATGCTACCACATGGGGGCATATAAATGATGCTACCACATAAAGGCACACCAAGAGCATATGAATGATATGCTACCACATGGGGGGTACACCGAGAGCATAAGAATTATATTACCACATGGGGGCACACCAAGAGCATGATGCTACCACATGGGGGCACACAAAGAGCATGAATGATGCTACCACATAGGGGCACACCGACAGCATTTGAATGATGCTACCACATGGGGGCACACCAAGAGCAATATAAATGATACTACCACATGGAGGCACACCAAGAGCATATGAATGATGCTACCACATTGGGGCACACCAAGAGCATATATATGATACTTCCACATGGGGCACACAGAGAGAATATAAATGATGCTAACACTTTGGGGCACACCTTATGATTGATACCACCACATGGGGGCACACCGACAGCATATGAATAATACTACCACATGGGGGCACACCAACAGCATATGAATGATGCTACCACATGGAGGCAAACCAAGAGCATATGAATGATACTTTCACATGGGGGCACACCGAGAGAATATAAATAATGCTAACACATTGGGGCACACCGTATGAATAATACTACCACATGGGGGTACACCAGGAGCATATGAATGATACTACCAAATAGGGGCACACCAAGAGTATATGAATGATGCTGCCACATGGGGGCACACCAAGAGCATTATATTGCCACACATTCATTACAATTTTTTTTTTCTTTCTTGATGGCTAGGTGTTTGGAATATTACTATACCTTCACTTGGTGTTAATATTTTTGGTGCACATGCTTCATAGGATGTAACAGGGAAATTCTCTTTATCAGTGGCACTTCCCTGGATGTGCCATAACCAGAACCTTTATGTTTTCCTTTCCTATTCGTTTACATAATTTACTGCAGAATGTTACCAAGCATAGTGAAAGGAAATGGTAGATGAAATTACTGTACACACCATGTTTTCCTTTTCAGAATATCTGAGTGACTGAAATTCTTGCTTGTGCTGTGTTCCAGGATGGTGTATGGTAATGCTCACCGTGTGGTGCTGCAGGCATTTCTCAGCACTGGTGTCTTGACTGATGAGGAATTGAAGGGGTTGGTGAAAACAGCCTGTGAGAAGACCCAAGGTACAGAGCCTCCACATATTTGATATTGATCAGTTTTGTTTAATGTGTAATCTGAACAGATTTTGGACATGTACAGTGGCTAGTTCAGAAAATGTACATGTACTGTATAAGAGTGAGGTCACTTAATCATACACCATCTTTGTATGAACATTCATTTTAGCTTGACTCTTCGAAGAATAGTAGAGCTTTCTACTACCCCCAGCATTGGCATCGGCGTTAGGTTAAAGTTTTGGTTAAAGTTTGTATAACTTAAGTTATGAATGGTGTACATTCATGTGACTTGGTACTGGGGTAGAGTACACGGGTGCTGATCAAATGAGCATGATTGGGGGGTTGTGTGTGCACACTAATTAACTCATTTGTATAAGAATGAAACTGTCAAGTTAATGTTTTGGTTAAATTTTTGGTTAAAGTTTCATAACTTAACTTATGAATGGTGTACATTCATGTAACTTGGCATAGGGGTACTGTTCAATTAAGCATGATTAGGGGTTGTGTGCACACTAATTAGCTTATTTGCATAACAATGAAAATATTTGTATCTATAATATCTCTTAAATTAAAGTGGATGTGGGGATTTTATTTGCTCATATGATCATATATTTGAAGAGCATTGTCTACACTTAATGGTGTGGTGAAATGTGCATATTAACAAGGTTATTTGCATAGCAATAGACTTTCGTACAAAATGTTTAACATGAGCGCATAACTTAAGTTATGAATGGTGTACATTAATGTAACTTGGCACAAGGGTAGAGGACATGATATTGACATTCCTGACATGAATAGAAATCAAAATGTTTGTCTTGCCATGGATAAAGTTCTAAGCAAATAAAAGTTTCCTGCTTATAAAGAATTTTGAATTAGGGGTTTGGGAAATATAAACAATAAGTGGAATGTGGGGTAAAAGATGACATGATGACAAAGTAGCTGAAGGAATTAGGATGAGGGTGGGATTTCATGTGGGACAGGGTAGAATTGTATGTAGGGCATCGTGGGGTGGGATGTTGGTCAGGATGTGTTGGCATGTTGGACAGGGTGGGTTGGCATGTAGAACATGGTGGGTTGGCATGTGGAACAGGATGGGTTGGCATGTGGAACAGGGTGGATTGGCATGTGGAACAGAGTTCCTTGGCATGTGGAACAGGGTGCATTGGCATGTGGAAGAGGGTGGGTTGACATGTGGGACAGGGTGGAATGTCATGTGGTGGGGTATCATCTGGATTTCAGTTGTGGGTCATGCAAGTGGTGGAATGACATACAGTAAACCATACTAGTTTTCAGGTGCGATTGCATGGAGTATAGGCGTGGGATGACATTTGGGACAGGTTGGGATGGAATGTGGGACAGTGGAATATGCATTATTAGCGGTGAGGGGATTTGTATCGTTTCCAATGTTTAGTTCGTCATACGTTTGAAAGAAGTTGGAGATGAATATTATTTTCTCCTAATTTGTCCATCCCTTTCTGAAATCCGCTGTAAATTTATCCCAGAATATTTCTTTCAGACTGCAACTAGAACAAAATGTAATACTATATTAGCAGCTAGTTCTAAATACTTATTTTTGCAGTTATCACACTTTATTTTACACGCAATGGAAGCAAGACGTTTGTTCCTTTCTCTTTGATTATTGTTTGTTGTAAGAACCTCAATCATGTACTATTTAATTTATCGTTTATGTTTGTGACAAAGGCCAAATGGCCTAGAGCACTGTAATAAATTGTATTGTATTGTATTTTTAAGCAATATTGTTTCGCATAATTTTGCTTTAATGTTATTGTACATTTTGCATGCTGCTTGACTTTGCTTACACATTTATTTTCTTAAATTGGAAGTTGTGTTACAATCCTGGATGTAGTTCTAGGAATGTGTAGAAGTTGGGGGAGAGTACAGGTTGGAAATGGAGCTTAATGACATCCTTTCATTGACATTGGCAAGTTAGGGCCTCTCCTTTTGTTTTTTGTTCAATTGATAGAACTAAAAGAAGTGTTATGGTTATAAAGACTGCTAGCTTTTACATGTTTTCTGAGTTACTGCATGAGTGAGGTAACTTTGAGCTTTTTGTTGTCTGAAAATATCTCTATGAAATCTCTATGAAAAAATGTTGTGAAAATTAACAAAGCAAATGAAAATGTAAGTGCATCTTTCAAAAAGCTTAAGTAATTTGAAATTATCTGCCCCTGCTACCCTATTTCTGTATATACTTCCGTCAATAAACCCATTCTCTATACTAGCTTTGCATAGTTTTAAATACTCGATAATGATGTTTGTGAGATACAGTACAGTTTAATTATATACTTCAAGCAGTGCATCATAGCAATACACAAAAATATTTATGCTCTGTTATCTTATAAAATGCAATAAATATTTTCTTTTGATCTGTTTACAGATCCTGAACCAGGACAAGATGTAGATGCATTTATAAGAACTATTAATCAGAAGGTCAAGTCTGTATCCATGGAGATAAGGTCCCGTAGAGATGAACTTACTGGCACAAAGATGTTTGCTTTGGTAATATTCAGACCAATTTTAATTTCCACTTTTTAATTCCGATGCTAATAGCACAAGGAGCCTATGCAGTCATGCTAGTGTATGTACAGTATGTGGGTCTGTGACAGCAAGCTTGTAAACACGATATCTCAAGGACGATACACTGGATTCATGTCATATGAGGTACACAGATAGTCCAAGGTCTGTAGATGTGCCCTAATATTTTTAGTGGTGATGTCATGCTTATTAATGAGCAGGCGAGGCGTAATGTTAACATCTTAAAATGCTCATTTACTTGTCTGTTTTGTTTGATATTTGGTATAAATATGCAATTAGCTGGTATGAACATGTTCATGGTATAGATATGTTTAATATCATTAATATGCATAGTGGGCAGGGCTTAATATGATTTTGCTGAAGAGCTTGTAAACACAATATCTCAAGATCGATATACTGTTTTCATGTCATATGTGGTACACAAATAGCTCATTGCCTGTAGGTGTGCCCTATTGTTTTTGGTGGTGATGTCATGCATTTTTAATGAATAGTCGGGGCTTAATGTAAAAATCTTCAAAATGCTTATATTTAGCAACTGTATTTCTGTTTTGATTCATACTTGGTATATTTATGTTGTTAGCTAGACTACAGTAAGCGATACATATTCATGGTATAAAATTGTTGAATATCATTATAGTGGGCATGGCTAAGTAGTTTTGCTGAAAAGAACTTGTGAACAAAGTAACTCAAGGACAATACATGTTTTTCATGGTGATGTCATTTATATTACTGTGGGGCTTATTGTGAACAAAAAAACTTGAAAAAGTGTTTAATTTATAACAACCATATGTTTGTTTGCATCATACTTGCATGTTAATATTGTCAGTTATTGTGTACATGCTTATGTTATAAACAGGTGCTACAGTATGTGAAAATGCTCAAAAAAAAGTTTAAAACACATCACACATGGAGCTTTCTGTAAAATTCTTGAAACTGATACACTTTCTGCATGCATATTTTGCATCGTACTTGTAATTTGGGAACAGGCTCTATTTAAGTGATATGCATGGCTGGCATGGCTTATGAATATATGTTAGTTAACATATTTCATGTCATTCAATACCAGTTAGTATGCAACTTGAAAATCAACCAACAATGAAAGAATTTCATCGGAACCACTAAACATTTTGGTTTTCTGGTTTAAGAGTAGATTTGTAATGCAATATTTTAATGACATTGGTGTATTTGTTTCTTTACAGTATATGATAACTAAATAAACTAAACCCTTTTTGGTTAAGATTCGATAGCATCAGGAACCTATACAGGCATGATGGCGTGTGTTTTGTGTATGTATGTGGGTGTGTGCATGGGGGTATGTGTGTGTATGTGTGTGTATGTGTGTGTGTGTGTATGTATTTATGTGACAGCCAGTTCGTAAACACGATATCTCAAGAACGATACACTGGATTTATGTTATATGAGGTACACAGATAGCCCATGGTCTGTAGATAGGCCCTATTGTTTTTGATGGTGATGTCATGCATATTAATGATAGGCAGGCTTCATGTAAAAATATTCAAATTTTTATATTATAACAACCCCAGGTCTGTTTTGTTTCATATTTGGTGTACTTATGCTGTTAGCTGGTGTGTACATGTTCATGATATAAAAAGGTTGAATTTCATTAATATGCATAGTTGGTCTGGTTTAATATGATTTTGCTGAAAAGACTTTGTAAACACGGTATCTCAAGAACAGTAAACTGGATTCATGTCATATTTGGCACACCGATAGCCCATGGTCCGTAGATGTGCTGTTTTGATTTTGGTGGCTTAGCCCCCATACTTCTCTCAAACTCCTCCTGTTTTCTTTTCTTCCTACCTCTGGAATGGTCTGATCTCTCAGGCACAAGTTGCCCCTCGCTGTCGTGGTGCCGTTAAGCCCTCATTAAACAAAGAAACAAACAAGTAAACAAAAAGCTTGTAAGCACTATATCTCCAAAACTATGAACTGGATTCACATCATGTGTGGTACACAGATAGCTCATGATCTGCAGATATGCCCTAATGTTTGTGGTGGTGATTTCATGCATATTAATAAGTGGGCGGGGCTTTGAGTGAAAATTTTGAAAAAGTTATAAATGAGCAATTGTATGTCCGTTTTGCATCATATTGGGCATGATGATTTTGTTGGTTATTGTGTACCTGGTTATGTTATTAACAGTTGTCATTAATATACATGGTGAGCATGGCTTACTTTGAAATTGTGAAATGATGTAAACACCATACTGTATCTCATTAAGTATATATATATATATGTATATGTATATATATATATTAGAGCTGTGAGCGTTTAGGGATTTTAGTAAACGTGTACATGCCCAAAAAAGCGAGCGTGTATCGTGTACACGCGTTTAGTACCGTAATTTTCGGAAATACACCAAATTTGCTCCAAAACTACAAGGCGAAGTAAAAAATCGCGCAACCAGTATGGCAAAAGTACTGACTCCATTGCCCAAAAAGATGCCGAGTTTTGCTTTCCAAATTGTAAAAAGTTTACTTCTACAGTATAAATCATCATTTTTATGGAAAATATGCATGGAAATTCAGTTTAGAAAGAACAGATAACTTCCTTTCAATGTCATTTAAACTCAACATCACGTAACTTTTTTATCCTATTTGCTACGGCTTACAAAGTTCTTCTGTGAAAATCTTGCACAATAGGCCTATGATATACCTCAGAAACATTTCAAAACTACGCCACCACCACCAGGAAGTTCTGAAATATCAGTCCTCTCGAAAAAATGGCCGCCATCTTTGCGACAGCATGCAGAATTTCAGCTCTGTTAAAACCTTTTTCTGTTTGTTTATTATGCAATATTTTTTCTTTCTTGCAAAATTTATTTGACTCATCAGGTAATATTTACATGCAAATGTACTGATTTTCACGATTCAAGTATTTTTTAAGTGTTTTTTGGTCGATTTAACAGCTTGTAATACGGGCCTTGATTGCTTGGGATTTAAAGCCTTATGGCTTAACGTTAGGCCTATTGTTAGTTTCACTGTTTACTGTTGCACATTCGCGGTGCATTTTACAAGTTAAATTACTCAGATTTCGGCGAAATCAAAGTGCACAATATCCCCATTCATTGGTGATTACTGCGCATTTGTGATTCGCACATTTAAAAAGGATTATACTAATCGGGTTTACAGTTTGTAAAAAGTAATTGATTGGAATTTTGTCAGCCAAATGTGTGTGTGATTTGAATCATGAATATTAATTTTCAACGGCAAGACACTGAAAAACGATTACTTGCAATGGAGTATTTAGTAAACGTTTACAAGATTTACAAACGTGTAGCGTGTACATGCTAAACGGTCACAGCTCTAATATATAAATATATATATATATATATATGTATATATATATATATATATATATATATATATATATGTATATATATATATATATAGGCCTATATATATGTATATATATATATATAAATATATATTATTAACCTAAATGACCTTATTACTTAACCTTTAAATATAACGAACTACTGTATTTAAAAAGTTGTGCAATCTTAAGCGCCTGGTGAACTTAGGTTTGCACCACTTTTTTTGGCCCAAAGTTTCTTTCTGATAAGCGCCTATGCTCTGGCCACGTACAATGTGATACGCTAGCTGCATTGTGTGAAGTGGTTCTATGATGCTAGCTCCACAATAACCAGCACAAAAACATTGTGAGCGTCAATTACACAAATTAAGTTATCAGGCAAAAAATGTCGGGTGAGCGCTTATTAGAGCAGGGGTGCTTTATTACGTCGAATATGGTATATTATGTTCCATAAATATGATTTTCTAACAATTTGACATCTATATTCACAGGTCCAAACTCTCGAATCACCAATTGGTAAGCTTGCTACAGACTTTTCAGAAAGTGAATTGGAGTTGTTCAAGGGAATTGTAAGTATATTGAAAAATAAGTATAAGGTGATGAATTTGAATTTTATTGTTTGGAGGGAGGGGGGGAGATGCATCCCCAAAGAAGCATTAACATATGGGGAAGAGGAAAGACATGTCAATAGCATTAATCAGACAAAAAAAATCTGTGTAATTTTTATGAAGGGCAATTATTGATTCCGATGCGATAACATCAGGAACTTATGCGGTCATGATGGCATGTGTGTGTGTACGTATGTGTGTGTGTGTGTGTGTATGTGACGGCCAGCTTCCAACACTGCTACAAGTCATCAACATTGTGTCTAGAACTTGTTTGGTCATAAAGAAGTACGACAAATTTCTCTAAAGCATCCATAGCATTATCTTATGTTTTGAAAAAAATGCATGACTGGTCTTTTTGAATGTGAAGTGTCCTTTCATGAACTCATTGTGGACTTGAGGATGCTGATTAGGTAGATGTGGCATGTCACGGAGGTGAATGGGTATCCACCTTGCATACTTGAAATGGTCAAGAGCAAAGAACCAGTGCACAAGTTTTGTCAGCGACTGAACATTCAACTGGAAATCAGCACTCTGGAGAGATCATACAAATAGGAGGATGGTGAGCTGTTGTTGAAGTACCATATATCACAATTTGAACATAGGCTGATTTTCCATCTGAACGATACACCGTTCACCAAGACTGCTCATCTCATTAGATCCAGCAGACTTTAAAAATACCTGGTATGTCTCTTCAAGAGCTTGGTAGATGGCATATGCTGTTACCTGGTAGGTCCGCTGTATGCAGGTGACATAGTCGCTTTAGGTGCCAGTGCCAGGTGTTGCAACATCTAGCCTGTACAAGTGCTGATGTCCAATCACTGACCTTCAAGCAGATCTTCAATGCAGCAGCCTTGTAGGGGTCCTCCAAACTTTGACACACCATAGACTAAGGGTCACTTCCATTGAATGTTCTTAACAATCGCAAAAGATTTCGTTTGGTATTGGCTCGCAATTCAAACGCTGGTGACATGGCGGGCGAGATGCTAAGCTCCTTTATTATGAGCATAGATCAAAGCCACAACAAGTCACGGTCCAACCTACATAGCTGCGATAGGTTCTGAAGTGTTTAATAGTTATATTCTGGATGGTACTTCACCATCCAGGAAGTCTCCTCATAAGCAGCAAGTTAACAATAGCAGGATTATTGATCCACAGTACATTGGCATTCAACTTGATTTTTGTTTACTGCACCAGAGAAATTGTCATAAGTTTGTTAACAAAAAAAAATAAAAGGCGTAGAAAACTTGTGGTCTTTTCTTTTCGTTACTTTTTTTCATTTTCAAAACATTCTCTCAGTAAAATCGTCATATGTTTCTGAATAAAAGTAAAATAGCCTGTTTGAACTCATATTCTTTACTTTTTATTTGTTTTTTTATTTTCACATGGTTATTTTCTGTACAATCCTTATAATAAACCTGACAATTACTTACATCACGCAACATGCGGGAGACTTACAGAAAAAAACATACAACGTATTTCATTCATATTTACACCAAGACCATGACTGATAATAATATATTCCAAATATGTACATTACTGATATGTATAAACCCTCAATCTATCAAAATATTGTGAGATTTCAGGCGCCAAGTAATGTGGAAAACAGCGTATAATTTTAGACGAATCAGAGACACTTTATACCTCGTTAACTTGTCGAACTTCTCATTTTACCTTATGGGTAGAAAGAACATATTTTGTAAGGCTATTCATGCTACATATATAAAAATGATTGATAAAATTTACCTCAACATTAATGAACAAATCCATGGTTTACCCTGCGAACACACGAAGCAGTTTAACCAATCACCCTCATGCCCCTCAGAAACTGCAACATAATGAGGCAAGGAGTTACGTTGAATATACAAGAACACTCTTCACTGTACTTATATACTAAGTATACTAACACTGCTATACAACTCACAGGTCCTAAATATCAACATAATACCAGAAATACTTTTGGAACGCAACTTCCAGGAAAACATGAATATTAAAAAAAACACGGGATGAATGAATCAATTCTACTACGGCTAGTAACTTCCAAGTTTCAATGACCTGGACACCGAATTATAAGTTCAAATAATATGTACATCGTGTACGGGGCAAAGGCATCTGTACATTAATATATGTTCAAATTGACTGAAAACTTTATATAGAAATTAAGGAGTACATGTCAAAATGTAATTTATTTATCAAGAAATAGGTCACTTTGCAGGGAAGTGACATGACATGTAAAAACTGATATTATATATTCAACAATGGCGACGGGTGTTGACTAAAGGCCAAAACCAACAATGATATAAATTATAATAATGTTTGCAATGAATATATTTCTCTTCCAAATAAATCACACCGGTCTCAACAAAAACTCAGAAGATTGCATTAGCAACAGGTGTAAGATATGAGGAATTTTGATATAATTATATTTAAGCAAAATAAGGGGGTAGGGGTGGGCCAGACTGAAGGGAATAAATCATGATACAAAAATTATTGCAATGAAGGCATTTCTCTTTCCAATAAATTACACCTGTCACAGCATATAACTTGAAGTTTGCGCTGCCAACAGGTATAAAATATGAGGAATTCTGATATAACCATATTTAAGCAAAATGAGGGGGAGGGGAAGAGGGGGGGTAGTGAAGGGCATAAATCATGGTACAAAAATTGTTGCAATGACGGCGTTTCTCTTTTAAATGATTTACACCTGTCACAGCACATAACTCAGAAGTTCACGCTGCCAACAGGTATAAAATATAAGGAATTCTGATATAACCATATTTAAGCAAAATAGGGGGAGGGGGTCTGAAGGGCATACACCATTATATAATAATTGTTGTAACATTTCTCTTCCAAATAAATTACACCTGTCACAACATGAGGAACTGTGGGATATTAATCTTTCCTGCAGGAAAATAATGGTGGGGGCTGACTGAATGACATAAACAAACCATGATATAATGATTGAAACGTGCACCTAATTTTCAGAGAAATACATAAACATGCTCTTGCTTTTGCGATAACAACATCGCACTTGATACCTGTACACTGCAAGGATTGAAGGAAAGGATATAGGCCTATGTATGAGGTTATGTCTACTTCTTAAATCTTTTGTTCTGTGTTGTATCTGTGGACCTTTTGTTGTTGTGGATTATGAAACTATGCCGAAGCTCATCTTTCCGGGATGAAAACATGTATGCAGGATATGATGAACAGGATTTGCTTGATGTTGTTTTTGCTCTAGCGTGGAATGGTTCCGAACTTTTGCAAGGTTCTTGAAGCGCTGCAATATAACTTGCAAACTTTGTCCTATCTTCACCTGCAAAGATTGGATTGGGCAGTCTCCCCAGGCAGTCAAGTAAATCCATTGCCTCCTTTGCTCGCACGGAATTAGTTCAGCAATGATGACAGGCCCTTGATTTACTTTTCCGCAGTTCGGCGAGTACTGTTTTGTTTTGCAGAAAGGCTATGCTACTTCCCTTCGACAGCAAATCGTGGGTTGCATCGTAGTATGTGAAAGGAACTTCCTCGTTGGTGCTGCTGACGGCCTTGGAAATGATGGGATGCCCTCCGTACATCATACCATTCCAAAAGTCATTTATTCCTTCAAAGCTCCCTTGAAAATGATTAAATCTTTCTTCTTCGAGTTTTTGGATGTCTTCAAGGTTTTACCTTCCAACGTCGCCGGCAGCATTATGTTAGACAACTTTCTGGACATTAGGGCCCACACATGTTCGATTGGGTTAGAGCGAGACTGCCCTGGCCCATATGTCGTACAACATAGAATATCCCAATTAAGCTGCACAAAAAGGCGTTGTAAGTAAACAAGTACTGTCCATGACTTAACATTCCAGTCTGGTCCACCATCCGTTAAAAAAAAATATATTGATTTCTTAAGCTCCAAGTCCTTTTGCATAATCGGGTAAAGATCGTTAGCATGGGTCTGCGTTGTAAGGGATTCGTATTTCTGCGCTCTATTGTACACGAATGCTGGGCCACTCCTTGTGTAAGGGTAGTCCCCCCCATGGATCCTCCTATTCCTGCGGCTTCCCCCATGGATCCTCCCATTTCACTGGCTCCCCCATGGATCCTCCCATTCCTGTGGCCCCTCATGGATCCTCCCATTTCTGCGGCTCCCCCATGGATCCTCCCATTCCTGTAGCTCCCCCCATGGATCCTCCCATTCCTGCGGCTCTCCCTATGGATCCTCCCATTCCTGTGGCTCCCCCATGGATCCTCCCATTCCTGTGCTCTCCCATGGATCCTTCCATTCCTGTGGCTCCCCCATGGATCCTTCCATTCCTGTGGCTCCCCCATGGATCCTCCCATTTCTACGGTTCCCCCATGGATCTTCCAATTCAAGAAAGTGTGACTCAAAAAGAAAAGTTTGTTGTGACTACTGGTACACAGACAGAAGGGTACCACATTTCCCATGAGACTGTTTGTTCCATGCAGACTTAAATAAACAACCTTGTTGAGACCATGTCAGCTGTTCAGACAGCAAATAAGCATGACTTTGAAATTATCAAGAATCTTCTTCTAAGAGCTTCAGCTTGCACATCGCCTATGCAGGTACCTGTTTCACCACAAAGCCCACTGATTAGTCGACGAAGCAATGTCAAACCTGTTTAGGGACTGATGGAGATGGAAATGTAAATCTCAGTGCTACAAAGGACCAATGACCATTTCATTATTTTATATCTCATGAAACTTATGACAAACATTTTTACTGCGCCAAAACTGAGACATCATTTGTAAGACAATTGATGCCTTACGTTTTCAGTCACGAGGAAATGAAGATATCAAATTTTGATGGAGGGCGAGTGATATTGGCAACAGGTTATGCCAACAAAGAGCAGTTGGACAGAGCAACACTAACAGCAATTTTACATCAGGTGGAAGTGGAGTTCCTAGGGAGTACTACTGTTGGCAAGAATAATTTGGGGGAAATTAGGGACGCTTTTAATGACAGATGCTGTTTGGCATCTAGACAGGATGCTCTACACCTGTAGTTTTTTTTATTCCCTTAAATGATGCATGATATTTGTTACTTTTTTCCATCGTTCCATCTTTGTCGGTTTTTTTTCAATATATGATATATATGGAGTCTGCAAATTTGAAATTATTTTGTTGATCTGTATAGGTCCTCAAAATTACAAAACATCAACTTTAATTGTATTGATTGGGTAATCTGGTATGAGTGGCATAGCAAAGGTCAGTCTACTCCAATGAGATCAGTTGACTCCACTATTGCAAATAAACAATTAGATTTTAAAAATTGATGGATTTTAAGGGGCAGTTTCCCCCTCCCCATCTGGATCCACCCTTGAAAGGGAGGGGGATACAATGGTAAAAGAAATGTCCATCTTGTACCCAAAAAATAATGAGAACATTCAAAAATTGATGTGGAGGGGAAACAAATACTAATGGAAATCCATTAATGGAAATCATTGGCAGGCATTGTCATACATTCTTTATTATAATGAAGTTGTCTGTATAATTCTTAATTGAGGCATGACATTGATAAGTGGAAGTTGAAAATGTAATTTTTACTTTATCATTATTCTATTGATTTGTGTTTCATTATCATTCAATAAGAATAGTTTATGCTATAAAAACACTTTTTAAGTAGTTTACCAGTGATTCTGTAGCTTTGCAATACTTAGTTTACAAGTCGGGGTATCATTATACCGGACTTTTTATATGAAAAGTCTGGTGTAAGGTACGGAAAGCTGTATAGAGAAACTTTTCGGCATGGACTCCCGATGAATTAACACGTGTTTCAATGCAAAGAAAGTTTTGGATGTATAAATCAGACACGTGCGAGGGACTCTTGCTCGTTATGTAATTTTACATCATACATGAACCCAAATTTTTAGCCTGATTGAACAATCAGGCTGTTGCAATCTAAATGAGGAAACTAATCTTCGTTTGTTCGGCAAGTCAATTAAATAACGGAGGGATAATATCTGAAAGATGTATAAAGGGGTTAGTAAATGTCAGTTTAAAGAGGTACAAATGTCTGAGTGAAGAGGTACAAAACCAGCAACGATCACGATCTGTATGTTTATAATATTTTACGTGATTTATCAAAGCCTGTAAAACACTTTTAATATAAGCCTACTGACTATACTATCAGATTGAACTTGCAAAATTTTATATGCACAATTATGTAGCTTCAAATACCTGCTACTTCAGGAAGTCAAATTCAAAACAAAATCGATATTTTTACCAATGAACCAGGAGCAAACAAAAGAGATTTATCTTTTGTTGAACTTTCGCATAGTTATTCCCCATTAATACCGAGATGAACACAGAAAGCTCACACACATTGTACAGTGCATTCAGTGTATGCAAACTAAGAGTGAATGTGTGCACGCTTGTTTCTTGTGCTGACATTGATTCAATAGGCAACTCTGCTATTTTGGGGTTGGGCTCCGCCAGCGACTGGTCTACTGTTTGTTAGGTGATGGTTGAAAGTGAAAAGAATGGTCAATGTTTTTAATCTGTTTGGATGCAAAAATATCCCTGGATTGTCTGTAACAGGTCAGCAAAATCTGTCTACTGCGACATGTGCCCATTATTTGGGAATCAGGACTCACTGAGAAAGAGTTTTGGAAAAGGTGGGGGAGGGTTCTCTAATTGGAAAAAAAAAAAAGGGAATCAAATATTGGTGAGCTGAACAAAGATGAAGCAGTTCATGTTTCAGGCCTCAGGTTGTTGTTAAACGAGGACAAATAAATGTCAAGTGATTTACTTCAAGAGCAAGAACAACTGCTCATTTTTAAAGCATGACAAAATCTCATTTCTGATCTCAAAGAAGCCACATATTTGCTATTATTGCTGATGAATCTGCAGACAGCAAGAAAGGAACAATTATCGCTCTCCTTCCACACAGCTAATGAAAGCTGTTCGACATTTGAAGGTTTTATTGGTGTATACCCTTGCTCTGGGGGACTCAAAAGCTGAAGTTCTGCTTGGCTATATTTAGGATACTTTGTTAAGATATGGTTTTGTAAAATAAAAAGTTATGGGGATGGAATTTGATGGTCCTTCGGTGATGAAAAAGCTTGCAAGGATGCTTCAAGAAAACATTGGACCTCAAGCTATTTATGTGCATTGCTTAGCTCACTGTACCGAGTTAATTGTTAAAGATGCCACTGCTCATTGCAAGGTTATGAGAGATGCATTAGATCTCTGTCAGGAAATTTACACATTTGTTGGAGCATACCAAAAAAGAGTTGTTTTTTGAGAATATACAGTTGAAGATGGCAAATACAGAAGATTCTAGCTCTGATGAGTCAGATGAGGAAGGTGAAAGACAAGAAGTAGTTAACAGGGTAAGACATTTGCAGAGCTTATTGCAAACTTGCTGGACAAGGAGAGGAAAAGCAGCCAATGTTATTCTGAGGAAACACAAGGAGCTTTTTGACATTCTAGGAGAACTTGGCCTTGCCAATGATGAGATAAGGGGAAAATCATGTGACCTTAATCTAAGGTTGAAGATTAAGGACATATGGTGGGAGCCATGTGATACATAGGGTAGGATGCCATATGTGACACAGTGGGACATCACATGTGACATAGGGTGAGATGCCATGTGTGACAGGGACGGAGACCATGTGGGACACATTGATGGGATCTGATATGGGACATAGGATGGGATGCCATGTGGGATATAGGTTGGGATGCCATGTGGGACATATGGTGGAATGCAGTGGCTTAGCCAGAATTCTCATATTTGTAGGGGATTTAATTGAACTGACAAGATATGTAGTGGTGTAGTTGTAGTGACACTGAAGGTGTTACTTCGAGTGCAAAGCACTCGACTTGTCGGCATGGGTTCCAGGGGCCCGTTTAAGGGGCAAAGCTCCCTGGAAGGTCTTGCAAAATTGATATTTCAAAGGCAAGTATGTCACAATGCATAGTAAGAAGTTGTATTATATAAGTCAAAATTCATGTCAAGAGAGCTATAATATACCATATACAAAACACAAAACCATGAACGTAGAATGTGGAAATATAATGTTTATTGTTTACTTTTGTACATGGTTCTAAGTTTATCATACCTCTTTGAAAAATATGGGTAGTCTAAAAGAAAGGTTTGCAATAATTTACTACAAACTTGCATACATGTTATCAAACTTTTTAAATGAGCCTATTTTGTATTACGTGCCCCCAACACCCACCCCCTCTCTCCCCCTCTCTCTCTGTGTCTTAGTTCATGTATTTAATACAAAATTGCACAAATGTTTAATACAATATTACCAAAGAACCCACTTTTTCTGAGAAAGTGCCTGTTTTAAATCTAAAAACATAAGCACTTGGAATGTCAATGCTTGTTGAAGTACCCAAACAGTTCGGACCATTTGACAAATCTATCTCTGGTGGAGGGAAAATAAAAACACCTAATGTTGAACGTTGCGTTCCCATTTTCCTTTTATCGAGTTGCAGGAATGAAGTGCCCTATTATGATAATTTAAAAAAAGTAATGTGGCATATTCCTAAATATCATGATAAACCAACCACAAACATGCATAGAAACGTAGAGGTAGCAACATCATGAGCTTACAATATACAGAAACTCATGCAAAAAGCAAAATGCTCCATCAAAATTGGTTTCAAATTAACCATGTTACAGCGTTTTTAAACTTAAATAGGCGATTAGCATAAAACACAATATTTTGTGACCTCAGAATGGGACAACTATATTAGACTTTAAAAAACTGCATCTCTTAACTTTTTGTTTTTTGGTCCTTTTGGAAAATGTATTTAATGAGAGAAGTTGGCTACAGTGAACAGGAAATTGGATATAATTATAATGTTCATCCAGATTTAACAGTAGAACGCAATCTGAGGTCCTTTGATGTTTTAAATTTTGGAAAAACATGAAAGTTACATTAAATAATATTAGGAGTATCCATCCCTGTTCATACATACATGTAAATCACCTTTACAACTATACAAAGGTTGAAATTGTTACAAAGGTTGATTTGTCATAACTTAAAAGACTATGGGTGTTATTGCCACCATTTAAAAACTGTTCTACCAAGAATATAATGAATACTCTTTCAATATATCTATCCATGCATAAAACAGATTAGATCAGTGGACTATCCATATACCTTTAACGGATTAGTTTAGTGGTCACGCAAGTTCATCTTATATGAAAGAGAAACTCAAAAGAAACAAAATGGTGAAGAAAGCATTCTAAACTTTTATCCCATTAAAAGGAGATATTTAAGTTATAAAGTTCTGTATAAATTTGTAGAATCCGACACGAATAAGTTCAATCAAATTTTTGTAATGCATTATTAATTACAAAGAAATTGGTAATACGGGCGCCAACTTCATATAGTCAGATAGTAGACTCACTACCATTGTTGTACGGGGCAGGGGTCAAGGGTGTTTGCAGCCCCTCCCCCCCATTTTCCAGATAAGAATTACAGCCCTGGTGATCTGGGATCAGGGGTGGCACCAGCTAGGGGTAAGAAAGTCCCCCTGCCCTCCACACCATTGAAAAGAGTCCTGTACGCTAACGATTTTATTTAAATTCAAATTTCCTTGATCCAGCCTGAGGATTTCAGCAGCAGTTTTCCAACTTACACAGCCCGACAGCACATGGCATTGTAAGTCATTCAGGAAGTATCATAGCAAACTGCAATGGATGAAATTACTAGATATCCAGCTTCTTTTTTCTCCCATGTATGAATTAATTGGGAAGGAGATGACATGAATGTCAAGAATGAAATCAGGTATATTATACAATCTTGATAGTAATGAGGAAAAGTTAAAACTCACTCTTATTGGTTGAAAGTTTAGAAGTTGCCCAGGAAAGTCCATTACATAGTGAGATACGATGGTTGACTGTGTATGCAGGAGAATAGCATGTTCGTACATGCATGCTCACTGCATGCATCTGTCTCTTTCCCATTGTTAAAAGGAGACTGAATACGAGTTGGTTTGGACAAAGCTGCGTCTAGTATATCATAATCATTCATCCGTGTTAGATGAATGACTATAGCGTTGTGCGAGGGATAGCCAGTGGTGTAGAGCTAAATTATGATCAAGGGGGCTCTTCTCCCCAATGTTTAAAGTTACAGCCTACCATAGTTATGATCAATTACTTGTCAAAAATAACATTTTATTACAGGATTACTGGACACTTGGCACTAATCTCAACTAACACTAGGACTACTGCACGGCATGCATATTAATGAAGTTGATGCAAGTGTACTGATAGCACCGATCTGAAACGACGGCACCAAACTGAACCGACGGCACCAATCTGAACCGATGGATTAAAATATTGGAGGGGCGATCGCCCCCTCTGGCTACGTCACTGGTGGAATGCCATGTGGGACATATGGTGAAATGCCATGTGGGACATGGGATGCCATGTGGGACATAGTATGGGATGCATAGGTGTCAATTTGCATGGGCATGTGAACCATGACACATAGTATGGGATGCATAGGTGTCAATTTGCATGGGCATGTGAACCATGACGTTATTTGCTGTTCTAGTTTACGAATGTCAGGGCATGATGACATCATCAGTGGTGGCGCCAGGATTTTGGTCATTGGGACAAGCGAGGAAAACCTTTTCTCAAGGGGGAGGGGGGGGGGGCATGCAAATGCCCCTTGTAGCGCCGCCACTGGAAATCATGACGTCAAATTGAATATGCTTAAGTGATTTACATTGCCAAAAACAGCCAAGTTCCAAGCAGTTATTTACAAAAATGATTTATGCTTGGTCTAACAGGTCATCAAAATCATGTCATAAAGTCAATCGTATAACAAACCTTTTCATAAATATGAATTTTGTATTTTCTACAAAGGTGTGAAAGGTGGAATTGTAATTTGTTTTTGACACAAATCCAAAAAATGCTGATTTTTTTATGATAAAGGTATAACTGTTTATTGTGGGAATATTACAATTGGAAGTTAATTTTCTTACCACTATTGTTTGTGTCTTTCAACTTTGTGTACTTAAAATTGACCTTCTCTTCATCCATGCCGTTAGTTTTAGTATGGTGTAACTAGACCTTTTCGTCAATGTACGACAATCATCAGAGGACAGGAATTTGAAATCTACAAAGAACACACCCGCTTGGACATACATAAACATTTCTTTGGCCAGAGAGTTGTTTATGGTTGGAATGCTTTACTTGATTTTCTTATGGACTGTAACTCTTTTGCAGTTTGAAATGAGATATGACTCATATAGCACCAACAAGGACCTTATGGGGTATATGGGTGGGAAGGCTTCCTTACCCGTGGCTGCACAAATGAGTAGATGTGTCTGTCCTGGTAAATTTGTACCTATTAGTCAATCAAATATTCAATCATTCTTGCTTTCCTATTCCAGGTTGACAAAATTGTGACCTCTGAAACAGGTATTGTGCCATCTATGGAAGTGCTCAATTTGGCTGACAGCCGTAATGATGCTCCAAAAAAACGGCTGATGACCAAGGCCGACACAGAGACCTGTCTCAAGAAGTTTGTTAATGAAAAGTGGCTGTACAAAGAGGTACATCTTAGTGGCATGTATACTTTGTACATACTGTGTACTGTATATCTTTGAACACCATGAAGTCACAGAGAATGGTTGTGAACCATTGATAATGACTACCCATGAGTACTTCTTTTATATGTTGCCTATGTCTGTGTTTAACCTGATCATAACCTCAAATTCACCTTAAAGGATAAGTTTAAAGGTATATTGACATGTAGCAACAACATAAGCACCAAAAGTATCTTCAACATCTATCAAAAAATGTCAATTCTACATTATTCTGAACTTTAGATACCTATTTAGCCTAAATTGTGCAGTATTTCATGACCTCAGAATGGGAGACCTAGAACTTCATAATGGAACACCTGCATCTCTGATATTTTTGTTTGTCAATCCATTGATTTTTAATTGTCTATCATAATTCCTTGACGGGATACAGCAAATTAATCTTGACCCAAAGTCATGGAGTCTTGATCATGCCCTCAATAAATATATTTTAGGAATGCACTTTTTCATCATTTTTAATGACTGAAATTAAGAAAGAAATTAAAAAAAGGTACATAAAGATTTTGACTTTTCTGCCTAGTTATCATATATAACAAATTTAGTAAAATTCCTCAAATTGAGATTAGCCATAACCTCGGAAACCATTAATAAAAGTAATTATCTCAGATTCCAAGACATTTATTTCAAAAAGTTTTTAACTTTTTCTATAAAACATTTGGTAATGGAATAATATTTTTAACTCATCTCTTTACATATGAGTTGAATATGCCTCAAAGCACAACTCAGACAAAATGTTAGGACATATTGTACTTAAGTCTCTAAAATATTTGACAAGCTTTTCATATACATAATGGTATTAAATTTTTTATACTAATGTTCAAATCAATGACAATTATTCTAATCAATACTGCAGTAATTTTCAACTTCTCTGCAGGGTGGGCGTTATTCCTTAGCTGCCAGAAGCATTATGGAGCTAGAACTTCTGCTGAAGGACAAGTATGCAGATGATGTGACAACCTGTCGTGTGTGTAAAGACATTGTTATTCAGGTAAATATAATCTTCAATATCTTTTCTAGTCCTACATATTTTGTTATCCCCTCGCCAATGAAGCTGGCTAAAAGGGAATAGAGCATCTTCACCATTCTTCTTCTATCTGTCCACATGCATTGTCTCTCCAACCACAAGCGTTGTTCAATTACTGGGGAACAAAAGATTTGGTCCGAAAGTATATATATTTTTTACATCTCCTTGACGTTATTGTTTTTTACCATTTAATAATATTTACTGACATTTTTATTTTCCCTAATTTACTGTTTTTTATATTCATAACTTTTATATTTATATATCGTTTTCAATATCTTTGTACATTGTGCTACAGGGCCACAAATCTCAATATTATGTTGTGGACGAAATAAATTTATCTTATCTTATCTTATCAGTCTCCAAATTGCAATGAATTTTCATTCTGATTTGGTAGATAGATCAGCCCTATCTGGTTTTTTAAGGAAAATATCAAGTTGAGCATGTTTTTATGGGGATTTTCAGATTTAAGTTAACGGGTTTATGTTTTTCGATTGATGTAAATTATCAGGAGACAATGAGGAGGGAGCTGTGGTGCACTGGAGTGAGTGAAGGGTGGAATAATGAGCTGGTGAAGAGTATATTTGGTAGATGATGAGTTGGTGGCAAAAGGTGGCTAGATGGGTATGTGAATGGAGGGTGGTAGGTAAATGAAGGGTGGTAGGTGAATGGAGGATGGTTGGTGAATGGAGGATGGTAGGTGAATAGAGGATGGTAGGTGAATGGGGGATGGTAGGTGAGTTGGGGATGGTAGGTGAATTGGGGATGGTAGGCGAATTGGGGATGGTAGGTGAATGGGGCAAGTTAGGTTGATAGAGGTGAGGGCACAGGGGAGAATGTTAGGTAGGTGAATGATGGGTGGTAGGTGAATGGAGGATGGTAGGTGAATGGAGGATGGTAGGTAATGGAGGATGGTAAATAATGGAGGATGGTAGGTGGATGGGGTATGGTAGGTGAGTTGGGGATGGTAGGTGAATTGGGGATGGTAGGTAAATGGGGCATGTTAGCTTGATAGAGATGAGGGCAGAGGACAGTACAGAAAGTTAGGTGGAATATGGATTGGTAATGATTGGTAGATGTTGGGATGAGGTGGGATGGCATGGAGATATGGCATGTAGGACAGTGTGGGGTGGCATGGCATGTAGGACAGTGTGGGATGGCATGTGGGACAGGGTGGCATGGCATGTGGGACAGGGTGGCATGGCATTTTTGACATGGTGGCATGGCATTTTTGACATGGTGGCATGGCATTGGAACAGGGAGGAATGGCATGTGAGACAGGCTGGCATATATGTGGGGCAGGGTGACTTGGTATGGGATTACATGTGGTGGTATGTCATCTGGATTTCAGGTGTGATGGCATCTGGATTCCAGGTGTGATGGCATGTGGGATAGGATGGAATGGCCTGTGGGATAGGATGAGGTAAAGGGAGGATGGCATGTGGTGGGATGTCATCTTGATTGCAAATGTGATGGCATATGGGTCATGTGGTGGAAAGAAATCCTGCAGGGTGGAATGTAGGATGGGGTGGCATGTGGAACAGAGAATGGAATGGCATGTGGGACAGAGGGTGGAAGGTTGCTATTAACAGCGAGGGGATCAGGGGTCAAATTTTAAATTTGTCACTACTGATCCACAAAACAGTGCTTTCTTAAAAAACACTGTTCTGGATCAAATTTCACTGTTTCAACATTTTTGTCAATAAAAAAGCAAATTTCTTGCTTTAAAATGGACCTAATATATACCTTTTTTCTCATAATATACCTGTAAGAGAAACAAGTAACAAATAATAGTCATAAGGCTGCAACGCATGTGTCAAAATTCTAAACCAAGTAAGGCTATAACACATAGCGTATCTTATGTATGGGGTAAATACGTAACGGAACCAATGATAATAGCATTAGACAACACATGCAAACACAGTATCAGGGATGTGAGTGAGACATAAACAATTCTTTTGAAGATCATGAATATGTAACACAAATTATTGCATCTTTGGCAAATGGTGTGGAGGGGGTGGGGGAGGAGGGGTGTCAATTTGACCATACCACGTGCGGGAAAATATATTTTCCCACCAAAAAAAACTTAAAAGTCATTAGGGAGAAAAATTAATTCATGGGGATGAACATAAATATATCCTTCTAACAAAATTTATGAGCTGTTTTGTATAAATTATAATGTGTGGGTCAATAGGTAATTGTAACATCTTCTGATCGATTATGGAAGTTATATGAGTGACACTATCAAGTTGACCACACCAGGTGGTGGGAACTTATCTTATGTCCAAAAAAAAAAAATGGGTCACACATTAATTTCTTGGAATTGAATTATCATGCACGCATATCATTGTTTCTAGTTCTTTGTTTAACATATCGAACACTTTTCAAGCAAGCATTGATATCCCCCAACAGATATATCCCCTGTTAGTAAATAAATCCCCTCTTAAGCCCAGGGTCTTGGGAGCTGTTATTTTGACAGCTCTGTGGTAAGCCTGAGAAAGAAACTGCCCAGGAAAATCGTCCCCAGGTTAGTACATACTTAAATACTTTCCACATGGAGCGTGTACTGACATACTTGTAGAGCTGTGAACGTTTAGGGATTGTAGTAAATGTGTACATGCCAAAAAGTTAGCGTGTATCGTATTCGCACATTTAGTACCGTGATTTTTGGAAGTGCACCACAATTGCTCCAATTTACGATGCTAAAGTAAAAAAAATCGTGCAACCAGTATGGCAAAAGTATTGACCCCATTGCCCAAATAGATGCTGGAATTTTGCTTTCCAAATTGTGAAAAGTGCATTTCTACAGTATAAATCATCATTTTTGGTTCCGATGCAATAGTATCAGGAACGTATGCGGTCATGATTGTGTGTGTGTTTATGTATGTGTGTGTATGTATGTGTGTATGTTTGTGACGGCCAGCTCGTAAATGCGATATCTCAAGAACGATACACTGGATTCTTGTCATATGTGGTACACAGATAGACCGTAGATCTGCCCTATTGTTTTTTTATGATGATGTTATGTATATTATTTAGTAGGTGGGGCTTAAGGTAAAAATCTTTAAATGTTCATATTTTAACAACCGCATGTCTGTTTTATTTTATATTTGTATATTTAATTTGTAATTATGATGTTGGCTGGTGTGTACATGTTCATGATGTAAAAACGTTGAATTTCATTAATATGCATAGTGGACGGAACTTAAAATGATTTAGCTGAAAAGAGCTTGTAAACATGGTATCTCAAGAATGGTAAACTGGATTCATGTCATATTTGGTACACAGATAGCCAAATACGCTATATTGTTTTTGGTAGTGATATGCACATCAGTAAGTGGGCGGTGGGCTTAAAGTGACAATTTTGAAAAAATGATAAATGAGCAACTATGTCTGTTGATTTAAACACCACACTGTATCCCATGAATGGTACATCAAATTTATGCGCTTGTCAATTGTAAGACGGACCATACGACCCCTGGGAAAGGTGGGTCAATGTTCACAGGTGCGTCATACCTTTGCACGTATTGACGCACCCTGCATAAAATGTTTGACTGACAATTGCTTATTTTTGACACCTCAAAATGATTTTCTGATGGACCAATTTGGGAAAATGGCTTACCATAACTGTTCTTATGAAGCACTCCTTTACGAAATATTTCAATATATTTTATAAAAATCTCAACAAAAATAGTCGGCCATTTAGTGAAATTTCTTGAAATTTAAACAACTTATAAACTTGGAAATGAACATTTCATATACAGCCTACTACAATTCACATTCGTTCATGCTTTGGTGCGGCGGTCATGTACTGTACTGCATGCATATATTAAGTACAGAAAGCGATATATTGCACAGCATGCAGGGAGATTTTGAAGCCTATACTCTATAACTTAAGATGTTAGGATCAAAAATATGCTAAACAACCTCCCTATACGGTGCATAATTTATCACTCGAGACGACATGCGTCATGATCGCGTACCCTACCTGGATCCGCTCAACAGGGTTTGTCTGACTGTCTTAACAATCTCAGAAAATTTAAATATCTTTGATATTTCCATTCATTTGAACATCCGTATTCAAGAAAAATGTTCTATACTTAAATCTCACCACCAGGTAAGATTTTTGTTTAATAACTTTTGTGTAACTTATAAAACTGGAACTTTGGAAGTTGAACTAGGGCCTAGGCCTACAAGTTACAAGTAGGCCTAGTGCCTATGTACATACGAATAAACAAGTTGTAGGCTATACCATGAAAATAAAAAACATTTCTTCAGATATCTTTGCGATTTTTGTTTATCGGAACTTTTGGTGTAATCAGTTATTTTAATTAAAGGTTAATTTTCTTTAAAATGCAAATTTCATAAACAATTTGCTGAAATTTCGTTTGGTTTTTGAAAATGAAACATTGCTTCATGTATTGGCTCTAGGCCCTACGTTGATAGTGCCATATTATTATTTCAACTTTTTGGTAGATTTATTTAGTATCTTTGTGGGGCAGAAGGCAAGAGATATGTAGGCAAATGGCATGATGAGTGTGTGCTTTCAATTTTAATATGTTTGAGCATACTGGAAATTTGGGTCCCGAGTGGCAGATTCTCTCATCAGTCTGAATTACAATGTATTATTATTTCTTTTACTTTTAGGCCTAGCCATTTTAATGGCCCCTTTTATTCCTGTGTAGGTCTAGAACTTTAATAAAGTAGGCCTAGGCCTACACTTTCCAATATTTTCTGTTGATATAGGCCTAGGCCTACTTCTGAATATAAATGTTTCCTGTTGGCAGATTAAATCCCCACCCCATTTAGGCCTAGCCTACCACACATTTGTTGTCCTCTGCAAACTGCAACATGTGTGTGTTGTACTGATGAGGGTTGCATGGGCTTGCTCATTGTCCCAGCTGTTAAAATAGGGCAAGACTCTTGAACATTTGGTTGACGAGTGTTTGCCATTTTTGCCCTGCAATTTCAATTGATTTATTTTTTATTTATGCACCATATTTCCACATATTTTATTTCCAATAATTATTGTTTGCGGGAAGATATCCTGTGGTTTCCAGGTGGGCTAAAGATGTTCTTTCTTCCTTTCCCTGTTGCAGATCCACAATGTCCATGGGGTGGACCATGTAGTACATGCAGTGGTCATTGTAATGGATATTTCCTACAATTTCCAAACAACCAGACTGCAGACTGGGCCATCCTGCGAAACTCCACGAGATGTCTTGGGTGATGCTTATAAGACTCTGCAACGACCAGGAATTGAAATTTCAGAGGAGGCCATCATATATCTTGCAAGGAAAACGCTTCTGTCTACAGAAAAAGTGCAGATGTGCTTAGAACATCTTGAAGGTGTGAAGCAATGTCAGATCTGTGGTTCTCAAAAAGCTCAGACTGACTACTAGGATGACCAAAAGGAATGCTGCACAACCTCAGGAAGAAGCTGCTGGTTATGAGGGTGATACTGATGTGGAAGGAGAAGACTTTTGTATATGCCATCAGTAAGACAACGCATCATGGTTAGAGTGTAGAATTAGGGTAGAATTAAAACAAAATTATATCACCAGAAATTCATCAAATTTTTCAAAATATTGATATGCAAAATGCATGAAAGAATATCTACCATTTCGTACAAGGCCTGGTAGTCTTGTTGCAGCACAAAGAAGTCAAATTAAAACTATTTGAATAATAAACTTAGGTAAATATATATATAACTAAATGGAAAATATGTATATAAATCATCAAATGAATGTCCACTATTCTGAAAATTTCCTTCTTTTTTTTAAAACTAAGTCTCCTCAAAAAATCAATCAAAGAAATGTTGAAATTTCCCATTACTCCACTTTCTAAACTTTTCATATTTTCGTGGAACTGGCACATGTCCTGTTGTCATCAAAATCTCCCGAAATATTTTTTCAAATTTTAAGTCTTGCTTATTTCTGTTGAATTTCCTGCTAATTTTACTTTCTTTTCAAACAAGATGAACTATGGTATAGTCCGTTGACCTTTAATACACCTATTAATCAACATGTCTCTATTGGGGATCACAGTTACCCGATGCCCAAATTCCTTTGGAATGTTGCAGATTACATTTCGTGAACATTTAATGTTGAGAGAAAATGTAACGTTGAGTAAAAAAACCTATTCATGTCTTTTTTGTCCATTACAGCGGCGAATTTGGGAAGATAGTCATGTGTGACAATGCTGCTTGCAGACAATGCTGATTGAGCTATGAATGTGTTGGAGTGGTCAGAAAGCCAACCAGAATGAAGGAAGAGGGGAGTTACTGTCTATGCAATGAAGGAGAATTCAGGCAAATGATTATGTGTGACAATAAGGAGTGGGTTGTCCAATGGTTTCATTTTGATTGTGTAAATATTAAGATTAAACTTAAAGGAAAATGGCTGTGTCCTTTCTGTAAGTATATTTTCTATTGCCTAAAATTCTAAGGTTGATATATTTTGTAGTGATTGTGTTGGGTTGATGGGAAATAGATAACTGGAGGCAACATCAGCT
Source organism: Chiridota heheva (assembly GCA_020152595.1). Classification (NCBI taxonomy): domain Eukaryota; kingdom Metazoa; phylum Echinodermata; class Holothuroidea; order Apodida; family Chiridotidae; genus Chiridota; species Chiridota heheva. The sequence continues at coordinate 252,864 of JAIGNY010001548.1, read as the reverse complement.
TGTTTTACAACATAAAAATGTTCAAAATTCCTGATTGAAGTATTATGGTCCAATTCTATATTAAACAAAGTATTTTGCTTTGCGTGAAGAAAAAGTTGTGCTTGGTACTAAAAACAAGTTTATTTTCACGGACAGGTCTTGCTGAGAAGTAAATGACAATTTTTTTAAATATTTTTTTTTACTTAACCATTGTGATTATACTTAGCATGAATTGTCTGTCAATTGTGGAGAAGATGACAAAGTATGACGTAAAATATTACGAAGAAAACTTGCCTACATGTGATGCTAAAAATTGTCCACTTGCAACTAGTTATTTCAAACAACTTTGCCTGCTGTAATGCTGAGTATCGCTAAGAAACCTTGCCCACATGATACATGTATGATTCAGAAAATTGTCTTCATGTATGAAGCATAGCTTGCCAAATCTATTCTAGGTGGGGAATTAGACACTGATAAATGACAACTTGAAAAAGTGATAAGGATTTGATTTTGAAGGATCTGTTGGTACTTGCCTTTAATAATCTGATCTTAGTATTAATGAGTGGAGTTAGGAGGATGTTTGTTTGCGAACAGGAAAAACTTACAGTATTAAAGAGTACCTTGAATTCATGTAAATAATTGATGTGTTGGTATTTAGTTTGATGTTCTGCAGTGCTAAAAAACTTTCAATGTATCTTTTTGTACTGCTTATCGCTAAGAGAAACCTTGTCTGCATGATGCAATGAAGAAAATTGTCTTCACATATGAAGCATTGCTTACCAAAGCTATTTTGAGGTGGGGAATTTGACACTGATAGATGACAAAAAGAGATAAGGATTTGATTTTGAAGGATCTGTTGGTACTTGTCTTTAATAATCTTATTTTTAGTATTAATGATGTTGGTTTGCAGAGCAGAAGAACTTGCAGTATTGAGAGTGCTTTCATGTAAATGATGTGTCAGTTTATAGTTTTGTTTTTCTGCCATGCTGACCAAATTTTTTAATGTATCTTTTTTAGTGCTTACCACTAAGAAAACATAGTTCATTTGTGTAGAAATGACTTGTGCATATTAAATGTGTATTCATCAGATCTTGTACTTATTAATTACAAGTCTTTCATTGTGGAGATGTTATTACTGTAGATTGTCTTTCAGAATCATAAAAATTTTCTTCATATTAAATCTTTCTCCCAAATAGTATTTCTTAGTCAATTTTTTGTAAAGTATCCTTATACCATTTTAAATGACACAGTTCATTGGTCTTTATTCATTGCATATCAAATAAGACATAAAAAGTAACAAGTTGAGAATGATTAAAGGTAATGCTGATATGAATGACATAATTGTGAAGTAACTAATTTATCTAATTTCATCAATGATATTTTAAAACATAATTTTTCATCAGAAAAAATGCAAGAAAGGAAACAATGATTTAAAAAGCTGGCGTTTTCCTACATCCGACTATGGTGCCTGTCATGCTTGTGATTATTTAAAATTGATTTTCTGAACAGAATTGTGTGAGACGACTGAACTAACCCTTTAGCCCGAGTCAATATCCACTTCCAAAGTTTGTTTTCATGTATTTTGTTCTCTCCATAGTATTTGGTTCAATCTGGTAAAGTTAAGCATTAAGATGCACATGTGAAGTAAAACAAAAAAACAAATTTTTACTTGTTTATGTTCTCATTTATGTCTTGTTTAATATTTTGCTTGCCACCAATGGGGAAACAAGAGCAGGAGAATTTTGTTCTTCTATACTGCATGCTCCTCTCTATTGATCTCTCTCCGCCCTTGAGACCTGTCACCAGTGATTTGGGAATGGGAGCTTTCCTAAAACCATGTGGAATTCTCATTTAGTATTCCTTGTTGCAAGGTTCAATGGCTCTACAATTCGTTAACAGGTAGTCAGCCAAGTAACAAAATCCCTGATGATCCTGAAAGAAGAAAATTGATGCAATATCAAGGTCTGGCAAATTACCAAGCTATGTCACTAGTTACAAAATTTGTCTTGACCCAAAAAATTCAACTTAAGTTAAAGCCCATGAAGACATGACTTTTATACGGCAACCTTCCAAGGTTCGAAGCAAATGAGCGTAAACTTTGCATTGAATCAGTAGATACAAAAATCCACCATAAACAAGAGTAAAAATGTGTGGTGGGGGAGGGGGGGGGGGCAAGGGTTCCCTCTCATCCTGTCTATGGCTTGAAAAAAAGATGTAATCTACTCAAAACACGTAATAAAATCAGGCACTCTACCCAACATCTCAATTTTCAGTACAAAATACTACATTGTTTAAGCACTATGATGTATCACGTGAATTTCCTCTCAACTATCAAGAAATTCTAGGCTCGATTTTTGTAAATTCCAGGAGCCAAATACAAGTTTTCATATTCAGAACAATAATAATGATAATGATAATACATTTTTATACAGCGCATCATACCAAACGGTCTCAATGCGCTTTACATAAACAAATTTAACATGAGAAAACCTTAAGATACAAACAGTAAGAGAACAAAAAACCATACTTAAAAAGATACAAGCAGGATAAAGTTACAAGGTCCAATGAGGGTAACTCATGAAAAGGTGTGTTTTTAAAACACTCTTAAAAATATCTAAAGTAGGGGCATTTCTGATGTAGATTGGGAGAATGTGGATTGGGAGAAGTTTGGGGGCTGCAGATTGAAAAGAACGTTCTTCATAAGTCTTGGTGTTAATTTTTTGCGGCTTTAGGAGAATAGCACTGTTAGATCTGAGTGAGCGAGCTGGTAATTGTAAGGTGAGTAAGTTGGAAATATAATTAGGAGCAAGACCATGGATGGCTTTGTATGTGAGGGTGAGAAGCTTGTAGTTTATTCTTTCACATATGGGAAGCCAATGAAGTTGGTGGAGGATGGGTTTAATGTGAGATTTCTTACTTGTGAGAGTAACTAATCTGGCAGCAGTGTTTTGAATGCGCTGAAGCTTTGAGATTTGTTGAGAAGGAAGTCCAAATAAGATACTGTTGCAACAATCAAGTCTGGATGATACAAATGCGTAAATAAGTGTCTCAGTCGACTTTTGATCAAGATATTTACGAATTTGGCTGATTTTTCTGATGGCAAGTGAAGCGGAGCGGCATATAATATTTACATGTGGCAACAGTGTAAGCTTATCATCAAAAATAACACCCAGGTCTTAAACACAGGAAACAGGAGATATACATGAATTACCAATCATAACAGAGGAAAATGGAATAGTGCTTAGAAAACGTGACAAAATATGAATTACTTCAGTTTTACTATCATTAAGAATTAGTTTGTTGTCTGCACACCATGTCTTGATTTCCTTTACACACAATTCAAGTTTTGCAATACTCTGGTCTTTTTCGTTTCTATTCATTGACACATAAACCTGTGTATCATCTGTATAAATCATCTCATGCAGGTCATGAGATGTGATAATGCTTTCCATAGGGGAAGTATAGTATGTAAAAACAGGTGGTCTGATTACTACGGCATACACCTCCACGATTTCTGTTAGTTTAAATACATTCAGTATGGCTTTGATAACACGTTTTATTTGGAGATACAAATGACGCATATTGACGCACCCATTTCTTATAGTGTGACGGACCATCAATATACTTTGACGGACCCCCTGCATTCAAGATTTGACTGTAAATGACGCACCCTTGACGCACCTTTCCTGGAGGTTGTAAGGTCTGTCTTACAATTGACAGGTGTATTATGCTATATCAGGTACACAGATGGTCTGTACATATGTTTGAATGTTGTGGAAGTGATTTCATGAATATAATTAGTAGGCAAGGCTTACTGACAAATTATTGAAATAGGATAAATGAGCAACCGTTTTTGCATCATACTTGCTATGATAATGTTAATTATTGTGCAAATGCTAATGTTGTCAACATTTTTATTGATCTGCATGGTGGGTGTGGTTTTAATATCCCAGAAAAATATTTCATGTTATGCAATGACATGACAGTAAATACAAATTTTGCAAATCAAACAGCATATAAAAAAGAAGCATCGGAACCACAAAACCTTTTGTTTCTGGGTATGGAAAATGTGCATGGAAATTTGGTTAAGAATGAACAAATGTTTCTTCAATGTTATTTAATCTTGACATCACGTAGCTTGTTTGCCATACTTGCTAGTGCTTTAGTTAAAATTTTGGACTCTATAATACCTCGGTGCCTAACTGTAATCAATTTCAAAACTATGCAATTACCCCAGAAAAACAATTTATCAGTCCTCTTATAAAATAATTGCGATCTTTGAGAAGCATGCAGAATTTCAGCTCTGATGGACCCTTTTTTTTGTTTTTGTTCATTTATTTTGCAATAATTTTTTTGACTCATCAGGTAATGTTTACATGTAAATGTATTGATCGCCATGATTAAAGAATTTTCACTGTATTTTGTGGTCAATTTTACAGCTTATAAAACAGCGAGATCAAAACCTAACATTATGTTATTGTTAGTTTCAGCGGTCCCATCTATGATCGATTGCTCCGGTAATTGCGTGAAAAGAATTTTGGATTTTACTCTTAGAACACGTTTTATGAGCAGAAAACAATATATTTCAGAATGTTGATGATACATTATATGTTTGAGAACCCCCCTTTTGTTCCTTTATTTTGCAATATTTTTTCATTCTCGCAAAATTTATTAGACTCATCGGGTAATGTTTACATGTAAATGTACTGATTGCCAAAGAAAAAATTAAAAAAAAGAATTTTCACTTTATTTTGTGGTCAAAATCCCACCCAAAAATTGCCAATTGCATAAAACATTTTTAAAAATTGTGTCAAAATAGTGGTCTTTAATCCTTACTCTACCACGCGGCGATACTATCGCCGTTTTGGGTGCCCCGTCTTCGGCCCCGCCTCCCGAGCGCATTTTCAAAAAAGTGCTGGTAGAGTAAGGGTTAATCAACCCGCGACATATGCGCCAACCCGAAATATAGGCAGCATGATCCCGGTGGGCGGGTCCCGAAAGCGGAAGGGGCCCCACTGTTCTGCCTGGAAGACAGAGGACCCTTCAATAATCACGCCTTGATTAACCCTTACTCTACCACGCGGCGATACTATCACCGTTTTGGGTGCCCTGTCTTCGGCCCCGCCTCCCGAGCGCATTTTCAAAAAAGTGCTGGTAGAGTAAGGGTTAAACTGTTTGGAAGCTATATTTTACTGACCAGCAAGAAAAGAAAGAAAGTCCATTGACTCAAAACCTTTTAGCAAAATTACTGGACCTTTTACTAACATGTCTGGACCCTTTTGCAAAATTTCTAGATCTTTTTACCTTCTGTTGAGCCATTGGGGGGTCAAAACCCCCCTGACTACACCCATGGCATAGATCTTGAATAAATGTCTATTAATCTTCACAAAAGGATTTGTGACTACTTACCTCTCCAACTAATCCTAACACAACACAATTTTTGTGTCAAAATCATTGGGGGTTTTTTGTAGTCTTTTTCCATTCAATAAACATTATTATACTAATAGCAAATCTTGTGAAACCAGAAAACTAAAGATTTTGAGGTTCAATATGGATTTTAAATTGTATAGTAAATGTTATTGTACAATGGGCTCAATATAACAATGGCAACCGAATAACTCACAAGAATAAATTTCAATTAAATAAACTCGACCATTTTATTCCATTGACATGTATACCCTTGCTGACAATATAATTATTTCATATATGAAACAAAACAGACATGTGCTTGTTGAGCATTTTTCAATTTTAACTTTATGACTTGTCTACTCATCAAAATGCATGACATTGCCACCAAAACAATAGGGCACATCTGAAGTCCATGGGAAATCTGTGTACCACATTTGACCTGAATCCCATGTATTGTTCTGGAGATACTGTTTACAAGCTCTCTTCAACAAAATCATGTTATGCCCCACCCACTATGCATATTAATGAAAATCAACATTTTTGTACCATGAACACTAGCTAACATCATAATTACACCAAATATGAAACAAAACAGACATGGGGTTGTTAAAACATGAACATTTAAAGATTTTATCATTAAGCCCCGCCTACTCATTATTGTGCATGGCATCACCACGAAAACAATAGGGCACATCTATGGACCATGGGTTATCTGTATACCACATATGACATGAATCCAGTGTTTTGTTCTTGAGATTTACAACTCTCTTCAACAAAATCATGTTAAGCCCTGCGCACTATGCATATTAATGAAATTCAACATTTTGGTAACATGAACATGTACACACTAGCTAACAACATAATTACACCAAATATGAAACAAAACAGACATGTGGTTGTTAAATATGAGCATTGTAATATTTTAACATTAAGCCCGCCTACTCATTAATATGCATGACATTACCACCAAAAATAATAGGACACATCTACGGACCATGGGCTACCTGTGTACTACATATGACATAAATCCAGTCTATCGTTCTTAAGATATCATGTTTATTAGCTGGCAGTCACATACACACACACATACATACATGTAGATATACACCATCATGACCGCATAGGTTCCTGATGCTATCGCATCGAAAGCAATAAGTTTGAAATATTTCTATGTAGGCTCTAAAAAACATCTATATCCACTTTGATTCTAAAGATCTATGGACCGATGGAAGTAAAATTTATTGCTAAATATATTGCTTCAATATCTCCTTAATGGAATGCTTTCTCACTTTTGTTTAATTTTAATCCTCTTTCATATAAGAGGGACTTGACTAATCGTTTGGCCATATATTGAAAGATTCAGCTGAAAGTGAATACTGTTTACTGTTCCCTAGGGGTTGACAAAGTAACTATCTGACATTGATCCTTGCACTTGTTACCCTGCAGAAAGAAACAAATCAGGTTACCCTGACAAGTTTATTTGCATATATGTTTAATTCAAACTGCTATACATTTGCAGATGAAGCAAAAAATTATGGTTGCCCGGATATGATTTCTGGTGGTCGGCTGGGGCCCTGGAGGAACGATTTGTCAATCTCTGCTATTCCCTAAATACAAGGGCAGCACACATTCTCAGTATTTTTATAGTCTACAATTCAGGCAAGAAATTTAAAGAATTACACATACATAAATGTTTTGAACTGTCTCTGTTTCTATATCACAAATTTTACATATGTGAAGAAATTCCTCAGTTTCCTCAAGTTTTCTTACATTAGCCATAACTCAAAAACGAATTATTAAATTCAGTATTTTCAAGAAAAAGATTTTTCTATTCAGAAATTGAATAAAATAGAAAAAATGTTGTTGCTCTTCATACAACGTTGTTTGTTTCTGAAAAATACAGATGACTTCATATGTTGTGAATATTTTTACTACTTCAGGGCCAGCTCTGTGAGAACTGTGGAAATGTAAAGCTTCACAATTTCTGTGCAGAGAGACTTTTTGCGGACAGACCAAATCCCAAGTGCCCAAGTGAACGCTGTAGGGCTGACTGGCCATATACTGCTGCACGAGATGTGAATGGAGGTATGTATACTAATTACAATATTAATGGGCCATTCCGCAGTCTGTCACATAAGTCATAGACTGCGAAATGATCCTGGCAGATCCTTGGGAGACCCAGAGTCATTCCTTAGCCTGTCATGTAAGTTACAGTCCATGGTTACAATACTACATTCTTTGTGGGTTTGGGACAAGGGAGAAGAGGATTTTAACCCTTACTCTACCACGCGGCGATATTATCTTCGTTTTCGATGCGCTACCTTTGACTCCGCCACCCAAGCATGTTTTCAAAATAGTATTGATAGAGTAAGGCTTAATCTACTCACAGAGAGTGCCAACTCAAAAATAAATGCAGCACCGTCCCGTGGGTGGCCAGCCGGGTCACTAAAGCGGAACAAGTCCGACTATGCTGCTTGGAAGACAGAGGAACCTCCAATGGTCAGCCTGTGCTTAACCTTTACTTTACCATGCGGCGATATCGCCGTTTTTGATGCGCCACCTTTGACTCCGTCTCCCAAGTGCTGGTAGAGTAAGGGTTAAGTGTACATAAGTTTATGATGAAAAATATGTAAGAGGAAGAAGTGTAGGTGGACGATGCATTGCACCCTGCGTGGATATTTCCTTGCACCCTGCAAGGATGTTTCCTTGCACCCTGTGTGGATGTTTCCTTGCACCTTGCATGGGTGATTCCATTCACCCTTCATGGATGATTCCTTTCACCCTTCATGGGTGATTACTTTTATCCTGCATGGGTAATTCATTCTTCCTAATGTCGGTGATTCATTGCACCCTGCATGGGTGATTCATTGCATCATGCATGGGTGATTCCTTTCACCCTACATGGGTGATTCATTGCGCCATGTGTGGATGATTCATTGCATCCTGCATGGATGATTCATTGCATCATGCATGGATGATTCATTGCATCATGCATGGTGTGATTCATTGCATCGTGCATGGGTGATTTATTGCATTCTGCATGGGTGATTCATCGCATTCTGCATGGGTGATTCCTTTCACCCTGCATGGGTGATTCATTGCATCCTGTATGGATATTCATTGCATCATGCATGGATGATTTCTTTCACCCTGTGTGGGTGACTCATTGCACCATGTGTGGATAATTCATTCCATCCTGCGTGGGCGATTTATTTCACCCTGCGTGGGTAATTCCTTTCACCCTGCGTGGGTGATTTCTTTCACCCTGCGTGGGTGATTCCTTTAACCTGCGTGGGTGATTCCTTTTACCCTGCGTGGGTGATTAATTGCACCATGTGTGAATGATTCATTGCACCCTGCATGGGTGATTCATTGCATCATGCATGGGTTATTCATTGCGCCTTGCTGGCTGATTTACTGCACCCTGCGTGGATGATTCATTGTATCATGCATGGGTGATTCCTTGACCCTGTGGACGATTCCTTGCACCCTGTTTCGACGATTCCTTGCACCCTACGTGGCAATTCCTTGCATCCTGCTTGGATGATTCCATGACCCTGCGTGGACGATTCATCGCATCTGCATGGGCGATTCATTGCATCCTACATGGATTATTCCTTGCACTCTGCGTGGATGATTCCTTGCACCCTACGTGGATGATTCCTTGCACCCTGCGTGTATGATTCATTACACCCTGCATGGATGATTCATCACACCCTGCATGAATCACTGGGTGGGTGCAAATACTCTATACAACTGCTGATTTCAAGTTCTTTTGATGGGTGTATTGGGCAAAAGTTCATATCAAATATTCCTAACACCAGTGTTACTGTCAAGACTTTTTCCAGTATTAGCACATTTTTGGTTCCGATGTGATAGCATAAGGAACCTATAGTCATGATGGAACGTGTGCTACCTTTGGAACAGCAACCTAGAGCAGTTTGATCAATTGAAAGAGGTACATATCTGAAAACAGGAGCATTCATGTTGTAATCTAACATGTCTGCCGAGAACCTCGTGCTGCATGTGGCCCTTGTGCTGCATGTGGCCCCTGGGGACCTCAGATAGAGGGCCCAAAATGCACTCAATCAAACATTGGAGGTACCACCTCAAACCAATTTGGAATGTACAAGTACATCACACAGAGTACAAAATGGCCCCTGCCAGACAAAATTTGTACTGCACAGGACCTGCCAGACACCCAAAGGGCAGCCCCAAATATGGGTTGGATCAAACATTAGAGGTACCACACAAAACCAATTTCAAATGGAAAGGTACATCCCACAGAGCACAGAATGGCCCCTGCAACACAAATTATCTGCTGCATAGGGCCTGCCAAACGCCCCCCAAATATGATTTTGGAAAAAAGAGGGAAATTCAGGTAATTTCTCATGGCTTTAAACCTATATACAGACTTGAGGTTTTTATGTAAGCCCAGCTGAAAATCATTCGTGTTTAGCTTGATGTAACTGATCCTCATTACCGAAGGTACTATTATTTTGAAAACCTAATGTTGGGGTTAATGTTGCAGTGAATGATAAGGAGAAATGGTAAGAGGGGGGGGGGGTAGGTAAAACAGCATACCATGCTACTAATTCTTAAAGAAAATAATAGTGTCCTAGGGACCTTGTGTCCTAGGGGTCTTGTGTCCTAGGGGCCCGGTTTCTTAGGGGCCCGGTGTCCTAGGGACCCTGGTGTCCTAGGGTCCCTGTGTCCTAGGAGGCCTGGTGTCCTAGAGGTGGGGCCTTGGAGGCCCTGTGTCCTAGGGGCTCTGGTGGCCTAGGGGTTTCAATGTCCTAAGGGTGGGGCCTTGGTATCCTAGGATTGATGTCCTAGTAATGCTCATTAAAGAAAAAGGCAGTGATGGGTTTTCCGAGGTCAAAAAAATGTTACTACTTCTTCTTTCCTTTACAGAATTGTTAGTTGGTTAATTGGTGGGTCCTTTTGAAATATCCTTGGGACCCAGCATCCTAGGGGCCCAGTATATTAAGGGCACAGCATCTTAGGGGCATAGCATCCTAGGGGCCCAGGTCGTAAGGGATTTAGCGTCCTAGGGGCTAGTCGAAAGGGGCTTATAAAATTGAAGAAAAGCTGAAGGATTCTTTTTTCTGCTTTTCAACATTTAAAAAAAATCCTGGACTTGTCAGTGCTTTGAACAGCTGTGTCATCAGCTATGGCTTATCAAAAGGGGCCCATGTATATAAAGGTCCCCCTGGGCGCTGATCAGGCTTGGAAAAATAAAATAAAAAGTCACTCGCCAGCCTTTTATACAGCTTGGCTAGTAAATTCGATGAAACCAGTATTTCCACTCGCCAAGTATTTTCAACTACTGGCCAACACTTGCAACTAGCATACCTCTGTATGGCCCTTTTCCTGGGCCTGACTTCATGATCGTACGTATGCAAAAAACATAGCAAGACTACACACGCGCACAATAAAATAAAGTAGGTGCACAAACTTACTTGGATTTTTAAACATTAATTTCAGGCCTACTGGCAGAAACAAGTAGTCCCCTACCGATTGGACAGAATGTTTGCACTCAATGCTTGTTGCGTCTCTGGCCCATATATACACGTAGTGTGTGCATATCTGTACTGTATGTAGTACATACTGGTCCGATATCAGCGGTAGCTCATTGAATTTGTTTCTGAAATAGTTTAGAAAGTACAGTATTCTATCTTCTTTCTTCTACTTTCTGGTGTCGAGGTGATTTATATTCTGGCGTAATTTCTTCATCCTTTCTCCAACCATCTCCATCTTCTCTTAAATATCTCTGCTTATCTCCACTGTACCTGTTCTTTTGTATAGTTCTTCATTGCTGACTTTCACTGGCCATCTAATTTTGGTGAACATGCGAAGCATAATGCGAACCTATGTAATTGCAATTTCAGCCATTCTACCGTCCACAGTTTTTCCTGAGATTTCCTCAGAAGTGTTAAAGTTTTTTGAAAATTCCTTAGAAAACATTAAAGTTTCTTCAGATATCCTTATGGAAGGTTAGAAAGTTTTTCAGAGACACTTACGACAGATTGAAGACTAGTTTTCTTAAAAAGTCTACAACACATTTGATATTTCCTTAGAAGATAAATGTAAAATGATATAATTTTCCAATATTCTTCAGAGATCCTCAAGCGTCTCTCTCGTAGCACTGGAGATTGAAAATCCTTCAAAAATATTTGCATGATTATTAAACGCTGCCTTTATTATTGTGGTCATTTGTATAAAGTTGCTACAGTATATGAACTGACCAGACTTTTTATTAAGTTTGCTCAGTCAGGGAGTGTGACAGGATGTGACTGCATATGGACATAGGGAGGGATGCCATGTGGGACATGTATGGGGACCATGCGACATATGATATAATGTATACCATGTGGTATAACACCAAGGGCTGTCAGGCATAATTATTTGACTGCCTTTTTTTTTCTTATTCAACAAGTCATTTGCATATAAGTTATTATATGTACTGACACTTTCGTACATAGTAGATGCTCAATCAGGGACTGATAGCTAGGATGAGACTTCTTATGGAGCATATGGGACATGGGGTGGGATGCCAAGTGGGACATGGGGTGGAATGCCATGTGGAACAGGGTGGAATGCCATGTGGAACAGGGTGGAATGCCATGTGGAACAGGGTGGAATGCCATGTAAGATATATGGTGGAATGCCATGCTGTACATAGGGTGGAATGCCATGGGATGGGATGTCATGTGGGACATGGGATGTCATGGGGTCCCACCCCATTTCAACAAGTCATTTGCATATCTTAATATATGAACTGACTTTCATACATAGTATGCTCAATCAGGAACTGTAATAGCTAGGATGAGAGTTCACATGGAGCCTATCGTATGTCATGTGGGACATGGGGTGGGATGCCATGTGGGACATGGGGTGGGAAGCCATGTGGGACATGGGGTGGGATGCCATGTGAAACAGGGTGGAATGTCATGTGGAACAGGGTGTAATGCCATGTGGGACATGGGGTGGGATGCCACGAGTAACACAGAGTGTGACATAGGTTGGGATGCCATGTGTAACATAGGGTAGGAGGCTATGTGGGACATAGGGTAGGAGGCCATGGAGATAGGGATGTGATGCCATGTGGGAAATAAAGTAGGATATCATTAGGACATTGGGAGGGATACCATGTGAAACATAAGGTGGGATCCAATGTGGGACATCAGGTGGGAAGCTATGATGTGGGACATAAGGTGGGATGCCATGGGGGACATAGGGAGAGATGCCATGTGGGACACAGGGAGGGATGCCATGTGGGACATAGGGAGGGATGCCATGTGGGGCATAGGGAGGGATGTCATGTGGTACATATGGTTGGATTAATGTGGAACATGTAGGATGAGATCCACAGGGGGAATAGGGTGGGATGCTATATGGGGGTCATAGGGTGGGATGCCATGTGGGACAAATGGTGGAATGCCATGTGGGTTATATGGTGGAATACCATATGAGACATACTGTATGGTGGAATGCCATGTGGGAGATATGGCATGGTATGGGATGTCATGTGGGACATGGGATGGGATGTCATGTGGGACATGGGATGGGATCCATGTGGGACATAGGGTGGGATACCATGTGGGTCATAGGATGGGATGCCATGAGGGACATATGGTAGAATGCCACATGGGACAAGGGATGGGATGTCATGTGGGAGATATGGTGGAATGCCATGTGGGACACAGGATGGGATGTCATGTGGGACATGGGGTGGGATGCCATGTGGGACATGGGATGCTATGTGGGACTTGTGTGAGATACCATTTTTGGTTCGCATGCGAAGCATTATGCGAACCTATGTAATGGCGATTACATCCGTCCGGCCGTCCACAGATTTGTCCTAAGATTTTTTTCAGAAATGTTAAAGTTTTTTGAGAAGTCCTCAGAAAATGTTATAGTTTTTTCAGAGTTCCTCAGAAATAGTTAAAGTTTCTTCAGATATCCTTATGGAAGGTTGAAATTTCCTTATAAAATGTTAAAGTATTTCAAAGATAATTAAGACAGGATTAAAGACTTGTTTCCTTAAAAAGTTTACAAAACATTTGATATTTTCTCAGAAGATAACTGTAAAATGATATAATTTTCCAATATTCTTCAGAGATCCTCAAGTCTCTCTTGTAGCACTTAAGATTTAAAATCCCTAAAATTCTTCAAAATATTTAGGCACCAACAGTTGTATCAAGCATGATTATTAACCTTTATTATTGTGCTCATTTGCATAAAGTTGCTACAGTATGTGACCTGACCAATTTTTTTTTTTTTATTTAGCATACTTAGTCAGGTGTGAGAGGATTTGATTGCTTATGGACATAGGGAGGGATGTCATGTGGGACATGGATGGGGGCCATATGATAAAATATTTACCATGTTGTATACACCAAGGGCTATATCAGGCATGATTATTGGACTCCACCTTTTTTTCTTATTCAACAAGCATTTGCATATAAGTTATTATATGAACTGATACTTTCATACATAGTATGCTCAATCAGGGACTGACAGCTAGAATGAGACTTCTTATGGAGCCTATGGGATGTCATGTGGGACATGGGGTGGGATGCCATGTGGGACATGGGGTGGGATACCATGTGGGACATGGGGTGGGATGCCATGTGGGACATGGGATGGGATGCCATGTGGGACATGGGGTGGCATGCCATGTGGGACATGGGGTGGCATGCCATGTGGGACATGGGGTGGCATGCCATGTGGGACATGGGGTGGCATGCCATGTGGGACATGGGGTGGCATGCCATGTGGGACATGGGGTGGCATGCCATGTGGGACATGGGGTGGGATGTCATGTGGGACATGGGGTGGGATGCCATGTGGGACATGGGGTGGGATGCCATGTGGGACATGGGGTGGGATGCCATGTGGGACATGGGGTGGGATGCCATGTGGGACATGGGGTGGGATGCCATGTGGGACATGGGGTGGGATGCCATGTGGGACATGGGGTGGGATGCCATGTGGGACATGGGGTGGGATGCCATGTGGGACATGGGGTGGGATGCCATGTGGGACATGGGGTGGGATCCCATGTGGGACATGGGGTGGGATGCCATGTGGGACATGGGGTGGCATGCCATGTGGGACATGGGGTGGAATGCCATGTGGGACATGGGGTGGGATGCCATGTGGGACATGGGGTGGCATGCCATGTGGGACATGGGGTGGGATGCCATGTGGGACATGAGGTGGGATGCCATGTGGGACATGGGGTGGGATGCCATGTGGGACATGGGGTGGGATGCCATGTGGGACATGGGGTGGGATGCCATGTGGGACATGGGGTGGGATGACATGGGGTGGGATACCATGTGGGACATGGGGTGGGATGCCATGTCGGACTTGGGGTGGGATGCCATGTGGGACATGGGGTTGGATGCCATGTGGGACATTGAGTGGGATGCCATGTGGGACATGGGGTGGGATGCCATGTGGGACATGGGGTGGAATGCCATGTGGGACATGGGGTGGGATGCCATGTGGGACATGGGGTGGGATGCCATGTGGGACATGGAGTGGGATGCCGTGTGGGACATGGGGTGGGATGCCATGTGGGACATGGGGTGGGATGCCATGGGGACATGGGGTGGGATGCCATGTGGGACATGGGGTGGGATGCCATGTGGGACATGGGGTGGGATGCCATGTGGGACATGGGGTGGGATGCCATGTGGGACATGGGGGATGCCATGGGATGACATGGGGTGGGACATGGGGTGGGATGCCATGTGGGACATGGGGTGGGATGCCATGTGGGACATGGGGTGGGATGCCATGTGGGACATGGGGTGGGATGCCATTGGGACATGGGGTGGGATGCCACGAGTAACACAGAGTGTGACATAGGTTGGGATGCCATAAGGTAGGATGCCATGTTTGACATAAGGTAGGATGCCATGTTTGACATAAGGTAGGATGCCATGTGTGACATAGGGTAGGAGGTTATGTGGGACATAGGGCAGGAGGCATGGGGACATGGGATGTGATGCCATGTGGGACAAAGTAGGATGTCATTGGGACATTGGAAGGGATACCATGTGGAACATATGGTGGGATGCCATGTGGAACATCAGGTGGGAAGCCACTGATGCAGGACACAGGGAGGGATGCCATGTGGGACATAGGTAGGGATGTCATGTGGTACATATGGTTGGATTAATGTGGGACATACATGTAGGATCGGATCCATGTGGGTCATAGCATGGGATGCCATGTGGGACATATGGTGGATTGCCATGTGGGACATATGGTGGAATGCCATGTGAGACACTGTATGGTGGAATGCCATGTGGGAGATATGGTGGAATGCCATGTGGGACAAGGCATGGGATGTCATGTGGGACATGAGGTGGGATGTCATTTGGGACATGGGATGTGATCCATGTGGGACAGGGTGGAATGCCATGTGGGTCATAGGATGGGATGCCCTGTGGGACATATGATGGAATGTCACATGGGACATAGGATGTCATGTGGGACATGGGGTGGGATGCCATGTGGGAGATGTGGTGGAATGCCATGTGGGACATGGGATGGGATGTCATGTGGGACATGGGATGGGATGCCATGTGGGACATGGGGTGGGATGCCATGTGGGACATATGGTGGGATGCCATGTGGTACATGGGATGCCATGTGGTACATGGGATGCCATGTGGTACATGGGATGCCATGTGGTACATGGGATGCCATGTGGTACATGGGATGCCATGTGGTACATGGGATGCCATGTGGTACATGGGATGCCATGTGGTACATGGGATGCCATGTGGTACATGGGGTGCCATGTGGTACATGGGATGCCATGTGGTACATGGGATGCCATGTGGTACATGGGATGCCATGTGGTACATGGGATGCCATGTGGTACATGGGATGCCATGTGGTACATGGGATGCCATGTGGTACATGGGATGCCATGTGGTACATGGGATGCCATGTGGTACATGGGATGCCATGTGGTACATGGAATGCCATGTGGTACATGGGATGCCATGTGGTACATGGAATGCCATGCGGGACTTAGGATGCCATGCGGGACTTAGTATGAGATGCCATTTTTATAATTGGCAGGGTCATATGATATGGGTGTCAATTTGCATGGGCATGCGAACCATGACGGTATTTACCGTTCTAGTTATAATTGGCCAGGTCATATGATATGGGTGTCAATTTGCATGGGTATGCGAACCATGCCGGTATTTACCATTCTAATTTTCCATGCATCTGGTAGATCTCACCCATCTCGACATTAATGTCATCTTTGTTTTTCTCTATACCTTGGTTGGTTGCCTCTGTTATTGGTTGGTTTAAATTTGTTGAAACTGTTCTTTCCATCTTTCTCTCATCTCATCTTCTCCAGTGATAAGCTTTCCATTTCCATTCCTTACTCAAACATTCTTCTTTCTTCCTTTATAACGCATCTTCTTTGTAATTTTGTATAGACCACTCTTGACTACAGGTGATGCTGCATCTTTCGCCATATTATCTACCATCTTTCTTTGATCTCATCGGACTCTTTTCTGTACTTCTCTGCCTTTCTTCTGGTATTCTGTTGTTTTTAGAGCTTCATCTATTTGACATTTGAGATTTTTGCTGTCTTCAATAGCTTTCTATGAGTTAACCAAAATCCATGGTTTACTTATGCCTTTTGAAATTGAAAAAACCCAGGCAAAATTGTGGGGTTCATGGCGAACCCTGGTCTGAAGATTTCTTGCTTTCGATGCCCTATAATGAATGAAAATCAACACAAACAGGCAGTTTTCAAATGTAAATCATGTGGTCTGGGGGCGAAGCAAGAGTAGAGATCCAGGAGAAGAAGTCCTGCTTAAGGGTCCAGGGGCAAAGAAAGCGTCCTGCAGAAGGGTCTAGGGGCAAAGCCCCAGAAGCTTTGAGGCTTTATTGTCTTGGATGCCCCAAAATATCTGAAAATCAACACAAACTGATGCCAAAAACCTAAAAATTGTTTCCTGGCCTGTGTGTGGTTGGGCATCTTTCCTACATATGTCTCCTGCAGTTGCCCGACCCGAGCCCAATCAGCATCATGCCAAGTCGAGTGGAGATGATTCTGATATCTAGACGATTCAGGCATGATTTGAGATGTATCTCTAATTTAAACAGAACATACAGACATCCAACATTTTCAATCTCTGCCCGAATAAGTGCCCAAGTATGATGTCTGCATGATGCAGAGTCAGGAGGACATGATTCTGATAAAATGATTTGGGCATGATTGGGATGTATCTCCAATTTAAACAGTACTTCTGACTTTTAAGATCTCTGCCCGACTTAGTGTCCAAATATGATGTCAGCACCATGTGCTGAGTCGGCGGGCAAGAGGATATGATTCGGATATCTAGCTTAGTTGAGCATGACTGACATGACTGATTAGACATGACTGATTATACTCTGATAACAGGATACAAGTGCACCCATCATTCTACATCTCTGCCCAACTAAGATCAGTATCCGGCCAATGGAGGAGGGGGGTGGGGTGGGTGTGGTTATTTCAAAAGTATTTTGTATTTTGCGAAGAAACAAAAACAAAGATATAGCCAAATCAATTTTCCTACAATTTTATTTCAATACTACCAGACGAAAATTGGAATTGCCCGACAAAAAAACTTTTCTAGGGGGGTGTCAACCCCCACACCCCTCCTCATGTTATGCCCCTGCCCACACCTAACCTCCACCATTTTTACTCATCAGATTATGCCAATATTGTGCACCGACATTGCTACTCACAGCGCCCTCACTAAATATTTCTTAAATAAGTGTTCACACTGTGTTACGCTTAAACTTTTCCTGAAATAAACTCCATACGTACGTACATACGTATGTATAGTGTATGTATAATCATATACTGAATGCATGGAGTCTGGGGGCAGTGATGCATGCATTTGGTGGCCTTGAGATGTTCGATTTTCCAACATTCAGAAAATAAGAACAACGCTGATGTAAGGGTGAAATCTTTCATGCACTACAACATTAACCCCATCATTGGTTTTCAAAAAATTGCTACATAATACCTTCCATAATGAAGATCAGTTACATCAAGCTAAACATAAATGATTTTCAGCTGGGGTTAAATAAAAATCTTTAAGTCTCTATTCTCTACCACTCACAGAGTAAATTATTAGTGGAACTGGTATATAGGTATAAAACCTTGAGAAATTAACCATAATATAAATGTAAAAATAAGCGTGAAGAAGAATTCGATTAAGACCTAAATTAAAAGCGTATAATTTGTCTTGCAGGGACCATTCTGTGATGTACCTATTAAATCAATTTTTTTTCCATGTAGTACCTCCAATGTTTGTTTCAGCCCAAATTTGGGGGCCCTTTGGGGTAAGACGGGGTCTGGTGGGCCTTAAGCAGCAGAAAATTTGTCTGGCAAGGGGTCTGGCAGGCCCTACACAGCAGATAATTTGTCTTGCAGGGTTCTGTGCTCTGTACCTATTCATTCATTTAAAATTGATTTCATGTGGTACCTCCAATGTTTGATCCAGCCAAAATTTGGGGGCCCTTTGGTGGGCCTTAAGCAGCAGAAAATTTGTCTGGCAAGGGCTATTCTGTACTCTGTGTGATGTACTTATTCATTCCAAATTAGTTTGAGATGGTACCTCCAATGTTTGGTAGTGTATTTTGTACCCTCTATTTTAGGTCCCCAGGGGCCACACACAGCAGGGGCTCCCCAGCAGACATCCACATCTAGGTATGTTAGCTTATACCGTGAATGTTTCTGTGTTCAGATATTGGTATCTCGTTCATTTGATCAAAATACTCTGGACTGCCGGTTTATTACTTTGGGCGTCAATGTTGGTGTTGCCTGAGGATTTTTTTTACGTGTGTGTATGTGTGTTTGTGACGGGCAGCTCGTGACGGGCAGCTCGTGACGGGCAGCTCGTGACGGGCAGCTCGTGACGGGCAGCTCGTGACGGGCAGCTCGTGACGGGCAGCTCGTGACGGGCAGCTCGTGACGGGCAGCTCGTGACGGGCAGCTCGTGACGGGCAGCTCGTGACGGCCAGCTCGTGACGGCCAGCTCGTAAACACGGCCAGCTCGTGACGGCCAGCTCGTAAAACACGTGCCAGCTCGTGAACGGGCAGCTCGTGAAACGCCAGCTCGTGAAACACGCCAGCTCGTGGAACACGGCCAGCTCGTAAACACGGCCAGCTCGTAAACACGGCCAGCTCGTAAACACGGCCAGCTCGTGAACACGGCCAGCTCGTAAACACGGCCAGCTCGTGAACACGGCCAGCTCGTGACGGCCAGCTCGTAAACACGATATCTCAACAATGATACACTGGATTATGTGGTACACAGATAGTCCATGCTCTGTAGATGTGCCCTATTATTTTTAATGGTGATGTCATGCATATCAATGAGTAGGCAGGACTTGATATAAAAACCTTCAAATGTTGATGATTTAACAACTGCATGTCTATTTTGTTTCATATTTGTATAATTATGTTAGCTGGTGTGTACATATTCATGATGTAAAACATTGAATTTTATTAATATGCATAGTGGGCGGGGCTTAAAATGATTTTGCTGAAAAGAGCTTGTAAACAAGGTATCTCAAGAATAGTAAACTGGATTTATGTCATATTTGAGACACAGATTTCTCATGGTCTGTAGATGTGCCCTATTGTTTTTGGTGGTGATGTCATGTATATTAATAATTAGATGGGGCATAATATAAAAATATTGAAATGTTCCTATTTTAACAACCACATGTCTGTTTCATTTCATATTTGGTACAAGTATGTTAGCTGGTGTGTATATGTTCCTGATGTAAAATCGTTGAATTTCATTATTATGCATAGTGGGCGGGGCTTAATATGATTTGTAAACAAAAAGCTTGTAAACATGGTATCTCAAAAACTATGAACTGAATTCATGTCATGTGTGGTACACAGATAGCTCATGGTCTGCAGATGCACTGTAATGTTTTGGTGGTGATTTCATGCATATTTTCAAGTGGGTGTGACTTTAGAAAAGTAGAAATTTTGAAAGAGGTATAAATAAGCAAGTAAATGTTCGTTTTGCGTCATACTGATAATATTGTTGGTTATTGTGTACATGCTTATGCTATCCACAAATGTCATTAATATGCATGGTGGATGTGACTTAATGTGAAAGTGATAAATTATGTAAACATGTACTGTATCTCATGAATGGCATATTAGATTTATGCCATATGTGGTACACAGATGGGTCATGGTAAGTATCATTATACCACATATGAGATGAAGCCGATGTAACGTTCTTGAGATATCGTGTTTACAAGCTATCATCTCACACATACACACCCACACATGCCATCATGAGCATAGGTTCCTGATGCTATATTGCATGGGAACCACAAAACCTTTTGGTTCTGGTTTGCAGTATTAACATATTTTGTACTTGGAACTTGATGCTTAAAAGGAAAAATTGCAAAATGTTTTGTCAGCTTTCACAATTCTATTGTTTGGCAAGATAATTTATGTCTTGTAGTACTAAATCGTAAGTAGCTTCTTATCAATGCGTTTTGAAGTTAGTCATTTTGATAGTTGTAAGATAAGTTACATCAAATTTGTGTACAATTGACTGAAATCCAACAAGCAGTGATATCACATCATCACAATCCTCAAAGTCTTTGCACAAATTGTTATAATGATTGTGTTCGGAAATTTTATGACTTACAATCATTGGATAAGTCTGGAGAATACTAAAACAGTTGAAAGAAATGATTGTAATTTATGCCAGAAATAAATATTCATACCTCTTGTGTTTATGAAGCCAGTGTTACTCATATAGTGATTTAAGTTTAATCAATTTTCAATGTGATGCATTAACGCAAGAAGGTGAGGGTGTGACATCACGTTTCTACCATGGACTTTTCTGCACCTGTCATTTTCAAACAACTTAGTTACAACTTTAAATCTCATGAATGGAACAAGATATTGAAGTAGTTTCTTCCCCCTGCCTATTCCATTTGTATTTTTGTCTTCTTTCATACTACCTTTTGGTACATCTGACTAACTGTTAAAGTGCTGTCAAACACAAACTAACATAATACTATTTGTTGTCATTTCTTTTTGATGTAGGAGATACTGTAGCAAGTGGTTCCCAACCAAGTATGTCTGGAAGAAAACGCAGAGCTAACAGACAAACCTGAAGAATTCTTACCAGATGTTGTGACTGAACATCCCATTAATACTTTCAAAGAAACGACCATGCTCTTTGGAAAAAGGGAGTTGCATCGAACCAAAGATACAATTCCATTGGTCTAATATGAAATAAGAGGTTGGACATTAAGTCCACTGGAGCTGAATGAAGACCATGCTATTCAATACCAGTCTCCATTTCTGACTAGTTTGTACAAAACTATCATGAATAGAAGAAAGTACTGTAAATAGAAAGTGCTTTATATTGTATTTTGTTCCTTCAATCTTGCCACTAAAGAATGAATCATTGTTTCCTTCAGGTAGCTATGTGTGCAGAGCTATCAGATGGCAATCCCGGGGGTATTTCCCCTGACAATTTTGTTGGCGGGGATGAACAAGCTTATGTCCCCCAATTACTTGCTATAAAAGAAAATTAACAAACTTATGCAATATTTTATGTCGGAAGAGCCCAAAATACATTATTACCAGCAATATTCTACATGATTTTGTTGAAGTGATAGGCTACAACAGCTGGAATTTACAGTTAGAATATTTATTGCAACATTAGTCTTGTTCCGGGTGTCCCCCCCAAAGGTTACGTTTAAAGCAAAATCATTGCCCTTAGGTAGCAGTGTATTCATTTCAGAACAGGGAGAGCTAATCCCCAAGTTGGAAAACCTTCCAAACTAAGCAAACCTGTTTTGTGAGAAACTTACAATTATAGAGGGAACATCATGATCAAAGAGGTTCATTACAAATAAGCAAATCACAATTATTTAGGGCTCCTTATTTCATAAGAAACCTTGTCGCCCTGTTGTCAAAAGCCACAAGTAGAGTAATACTGGCTTCATAAAAACAAGAGGTAAGAAAAGTACTAATACATGTATTTCATGGGAAAGTTTACAAGATTTTCCATCCCTGCTAAAACCAGTTTAACTGATTGACCAATTGATAACATCATATATTATGAATTTCTACAGACGGAGCTTGGATGTTATGTGATACATGATACAATTTGTACTTTGAATGTAGATAATCAAAAGCCCTTTTGTTATCTTGTCAGAAACTTGCCATCCATTTCCACCCTCCTCCAGCTACCCATGAAAATAAAATGTTTTACAGGTTGGGAATACCAATGGCATATTGTAAATATAATAGTAAGTAAATTAACATACTACTTTGATAATAGTTTTTGTACAGATTGTACTTCGTTTGTCCTTTTGTATTTGATACTTTTTGGTTCCAATGCGATAGCATTAGGAACCTATGAGATCATGATGGCGTGTTTGTGTATGTATGTATGTGTGCGTGTGCATTTGTGAAGGCCAGATCGTAAATGCGATATCTCAAGAATGGTACACTGGATTAATGTCATATGTGGTACACAGATAGCCCATGGTCTGTAGATGTGCCCTATTGTGTTTTTTTTATGGTCATGCATGCATATTAATGAGTAGACTGGGCTTAATGTAATAATCTTGAAATGTTCATATTTTAACAAATGCATGTTTGTTTTGTTTCATATTTGGTATAATTATGTTAGCAGGTGTGTACATGTTCATGATGTAAAAAAGTTGCATTTCATTATTATGCATAGTGGGCAGGCTTACTCTTGATTTTCCTGAGCTTGTAAACACGGAATCTCAAGAATGGTAAACTGGATTCTTGATGATATCTGAAGAACTCTTATTGAACTGTATTTAGGTATTGGGTGGTACACAGTAGTAGCACATCGTCTATAGAATGTACCCTATTGTTTTTTGATGGTGATGTCATGCTGCATATTAATGAGTAGGCGGGGCTTAGTGTAAAAATCTTGAAATGTTCGTATTTCAACAAACCTCATGTCTGTTTTGTTACATATTTGGTACAATTATGATGTTAGCTGTGTGTACATGTTTGTGTAAAAATGTTGAATTTCATTAATATGCATAGTGGGCAGCGCTTAATCTGATTTTGGTGAAAATAGCTTGTAAGCACAGTATCTCAAGAACGGTAAACTGGATTCTTGTCATATTTGGTACACAGATAGCCCATGGTCTGTAGATGTGCCCTTTTGTTTTTGGTGGTGATTTCATGCATAATAATGAGTGAATGGGGCTTACTGTAAAAATATGGAAATGCTCATATTCTTAAAGTAGCAGGTCTGTTTTGTTTCATATTTGGTGCAATTATGATGTTAGCTGGTGTGTACATGTTCATTGTGTAAAATTGTTGAATTTGAATAGTGGTTGGGGCTTAAAATGATTTTGCTGAAAAGAGCTTGTACAGAAGGTATCTCAAGAATGGTAAACTGGATTTGTCATATTGAGTACACAGATAGCCCATGGTCCGTAGATGTGCCCTATTGGTTTTGATGCCATGCATATTAATGAGTAGGCGGGGCTTAATGTGGAAATGCTCATATCTGTTGTTGCATATGTGTACGTATAAAAACGTTGACTTTTATTGTGCATGGTGGACGGGGCCTAATATGATTTTGTGTAAATAAATGATACATTTATGATATCTGAAGAACTCTTGAACTGTATTTACGTCTTGTGTGGTACACAGTAGTGGCACATCGTCTATAGAATGTACCCTATTGTGTTGTTTTTGATGGTGATGTCATGCATATTAATAAGAGGTGGGGCTTAACGTAAAAATCTTGAAATGTTCATATTTTAACGACTGCATTTCTGTTTTGTTTCATATTTGTTTCATATTTGGTACAATTATGACTTTAGCTGGTGTGTACATGTTTATTGTGTAAATTTTGTATTAATATTTTTATACGTGTAGTGGGCCCCTTTAATATGTGAGGTGGGGCTTAAAGTGGAAATTTTGAACAAGTGATAAGTGAGCAACTGTATGTCCGTTTTACATCTTACTGTGCATGATAATATCATTGGTTATTGTGTACATCCTTGAGTTTTTAACAGATGTAATTAATATGCATGGTGGGCGTGGCTTAATTGTATGGGACAGTGCTAAATGATATAAACACACCATACTTCATGAACAGTATATGTGGTACACAAGATGGGTTATGGTCTGTATATATGGTTTAATGTTGTGGTAGTGATGTTATGCATAGTAGTAATGAGTAGGCGGGGCTTACTAAAATGTCTTGAAATAGGATAAATGAGCAACCGTTTTTGCATCGTACTTGCTATGATAATGTTATTAGTTACAGTGCAAATGCTAAAGTTGTCAACCTTTTTATTGATCTGCATGGTGGGTGTGGCTTATGAATAAATATAATGGAACAAATATTTAATGATATGCAATGACATGACAGTTGATACAAAACTTACAAACCAATCAGCATATGAAAAAAGCATCATGCTTCTGGTTTATTTTGTTGTATTTTGGTACTACTTTCATCTTTTTAACTTGTGCTCATCTCGCAGGAAATTAAACTTTAACAATATTATCTTCCTGCCTCTAAATGTTCCTCTTTTGTTTTGTTTTTTCTAGAATAGAGACATTTGTATTAGCTTGGTAATAAGAGTTATGTAGAAGCTATGTTCACTACACAACATCACAGGGCAGAACTGTTTGGTTGTCCTATTTTAAAACCCTTTCCTCCTACATGAGTATCAATTCAAATTCATGAACTGTGAATTGAATAATATCATAAATATGTGTAGTAATCTGAATTATTCAATTTCTGGAAGCAAGAAAACATGCCTGAAATATTTTTTTTGGATTTAAAAAAAATGATTTTTCATTTATTTTGATAAAAGAATTGGTTGATGACTTTTATTTCCTTATTAAATGCCTCCTTTACCAGAATTCATTGATCAGTTATGCTAGAATTATTCAGTTTTGCCTGAATGAAGCACATCGGAAAGTATTGACTCTCACTACAAGAGATTTTTTACTGGGTTTTCAATATGGCCTTACATGATCATCTCACATCATGAAGAGAGTTATATGCCTGCCAGTATTTTATACATCAAATTGCCATTGAAAGAAACCCTTCCAGTGGGAACCCATTCAAACAGGGAATTGGGATATGAACTGGTACCCATTGACAATCCCCATTGAACCCATTAGGGTTTCTCTTCGACTCAAATATCTTGCACATTTTTACTCAGTCAGTGATACCAGCAAATGAATCTTCACATACTTGGGATATATTCTTTAAGACTCCATTTAACAGGATATAAATTATTCTTATGTCTTGTAGCTTTCAGTGCAATTATGTGTATAATACTACAAGCATAAGACAGTCCCTCAGAATGGTGTTCTTACCAGTCCCTTCAATAAATGTTCCTCACTCCATGCTATCTTAGGGTTTAACTGCAACATATATAAAAACAAGAAATCATCAAGACAAGTTATTCAGTTATAAAGTTATTTTTGGTGTATTTCTCCAAAAAATATCAAATCTATCAAAAAAGAACAAGAATTCATTAACCTAAAGGAAATAATTTTTCAATATCTTTACAAGAAGATACAATATATGGTTGATAAAAGGGCAAGAATTCAATTTTACATTGATAAGATGTATAGTGTCAGATCTTTTTCATTTATTCAATTGCTCACAACAGTACTAGCACTGTTTAATAATAATTAATCTTCCAAGTTTCATTTAATGATACTTGTACTGAATATGCACACAGAAGTTACAAATATAGATGGAATAATCTTTTAAAGGAAACTTTTCAGAAAGAAGAGTAACATTTTGTCCACCATTTTGTAATGATGCAATTACTTGTATTTACAGTTTTGAGTATAATAAAACACGGCTATTAAACATACAGCAAAAAAGTTGCTCCTGCTGAACGTAAGTGGTGAAACAATTAAAAAAATAAATCAAAACTCCATTATATCAACTGCAAATTGTTCAAGCCCAGCTTTCAATTATTGCCATTACATGGTCTGAAAAGCAGGAAAATATACTGAAGAATCATTTTCCATGATCGAATCATCATATATGGTGTTAAGTGTAATTACAAATTTCTCCCAATTATTTCAAGTCTCTTGGCTGTTCTTTGAATGAGGCAAGTGATGTACAGTCCTCTCAGGTTTATTTTCAGTTTCTTCCATAGCAGCCGAGGAGTCAAGATCCTTGGTTATTTGGAAAGCATCCTGTAACCATACCTCACTGCCATGAAAAGGCTGTTAAAGGGAAGGAAATTGCAACAATAATTTTTTTTTATATGAACTAATCAAGCTTAATTGGGTAGCATTCCTGCAGTAGCTTAAACAAATTTAACATTGAAAATAATAATAGTATTTACAGTCATATATAGCAATTTCCTACAAATGTTCTTAAAATGCTAATAACTTGTGTAGTGTTGTCATTATATAATGCCATGTTGTGAAATTACATTATATCAAAAATACCCTGACTGACTCATGATATAAAACACACATACTTTACAAATTTTTTGTGAAACACAATTTCAGAAATGTTGCAAATGAATTAAAAATTAACAGAATATTTGCAGCACATATGATGTTTTATGCTGTAACATAACAAGATGACAGGCTATGAAGGGTTTAGTTACCCCATAAAAAGCCCAAACGAACACCACCACCACAAAACAAAAAAATCAAAGATGCCTAGACTTAGTAAGAACTTATAGGAGCACTAGATCGAAAAGTGAGTGCTTATCAAGCACGCAATGGTATTGAAATTTTCTGGTTAATATGAATATTCAAGTACCTTTGCCCTTACGTCATCTGTGGGCTATGTAGGCATGAAGTTTGTTGATCTCTTGTGGATAATATATCTGTGAAATTCGCAAAACAAAAATGACCGCACTCACTTTTCGTCCTAGCGCTCCTTTTATCTTAGAAATTGTGATGGAAATGGAGCTAACCACCCACTCTGGCAAACCATTCCACTTATTACAACTCTTTTTCGAATAGCTAAAACGCTGAATATTAATTCGTGAGAACACTTTGGTCAACTTCAAATTGTTACCGCAAGTCACAGATGGATTAGCTGAAAAATGCAAGAAATAACCAGAAGTAAACGCATCACTACCAGGTAGGAATGCAAACCTGAATCATATCGCCACGTACTCTTCTCAACTTGAGCATGGTCAAACCAAGAATTCACAACTTCAGATTCATAAGAAAGATTCTTTCGGGAATAAGTCTAGTGGTTCTTCGCTGAACCTGCCCTTGGACTCCCAAGCCTGAATAGCATACTTAAGTGAGGCCTAACTGCTAATACAATTGAAGAACCTCTACCAAGTAAATACAAATCATAATTTTTTTTTAATTGACATTTGTACGCTGAATCCTAGCAGTGCTCCTGAATTATTTATCATAATTTAGATATCACTATGTCAATATATCGTGAAATTCTTGTCCATAATATTTCTTTTTTAATTTACACATATCATCACAGCCATAGCTTTGTGAAACCACCTCACAAAACTGCTTTCATTTTCCTGGGGATGCAGCTATCATGAATCGACCATTACACTAATTACTTAAAGGTATCCTTTAAAACTAATGCTTTTCCTTTAAGAAATTCTATAACTATGAGTGAAATTAGAGCTTCAGACAAGCAACTGAGCAAAACTGGAGTGAAAATATACCTGATGGCAGCAACAAGCCCAGCTGGCATCATCTTGCCAGAGCCGATATATCTGTAGCCCATCACACCAGTCAAAATGGCAGATGCACCTGATAAAACAAAGTACAAAAGGTATGACACTGAACAAACAAAACAACTAGAAAGAATTCTGGAGAGTGCACTCTCCTCTACTACCCCCACCAACCACACAACACTGAAGTTCTACCTTACTTTTAATTTCTCAGCTTTAATATCTTTACCTACTTATTCTAAAAATCCTCTCTTTTTAACTTTTCATCTCTTGCAGTCTATAAATAGTACATTAGGAATCTACTTTTTATCAGACAGCTTTTGATGTCATACATTTGTCTTCAGTTCTATTCAGACAACACAATTGTTTGAATTTTTTCCTGCAAGACTTACATTCCATCACTTTCATTTGTGTCGGACATAAATTGTTTGATTATAGTAGATGCCAGAAATTATTATTCTGTCATTAGAGTCACACTAAAATTCAGTTAAAGTTGCTTTACCCTCCCATTTCTATCCTCCTTTATCTACCACATGCCAAATTATCCAGCATTTTTTGGTTCCGATGCGATAGCACTAGCAACCGATGTGGTCATGATGGTGTGTATGTATGTATATTTGTGATGCCCAGCTCATAAACAAATCTCAAGAACGATACACTGCATTCATGTCATGTGGTACACAGATAGCCCATGGTCTGTAGATGTGCCCTATTTTTTTGATGGTGATGTCATGCATATTAATGAGTAGGCAGGGCTTAATGTAACTAGAACGGTAAATACCGTCATGGTTTGCATGCCCATGCAAATTGACACCCATATCATACGATCCGGCCAATTATAAAAATGGCATCTCACACTTAAGTCCTACATGGCATCCCACCCCATGTCCCACATGGCATCCCACCCCATGTCCCACATGGCATCCCACCCCATGTCCCACATAGCATCCCACCCCATGTCCCACATAGCATCCTACCCCATGTCCCACATGGCATCCCACTCCATGTCCCACATGGCATCCCACTCCATGTCCCACATGGCATCCTACCCCATGTCCCACACTACATCCCATCCCATGTCCCACATGGCATTCCACCATATCTCCCACATGGCATCCCACCCCATGTCCCACATGACATCCCATGTCCCACATGGCATTTCATCATATGTCCCACAAGGCATCCCATCCTATGACCCACATGGCATCCCACCTCATGTCCCACATGGCATCCCACCCCATGTCCCACATGGCATCCCACCCCATGTCCCACACAACATCCCACCCCATGTCCCACACGACATCCCATCCCATGCCCCACACGACATCCCATCCCATGTCCCACATGGCATTCCACCATATCTCCCACATGGCATCCCACCCCATGTCCCACATGGCATTCCACCATATCTCCCACATGGCATCTCACCCTATGTCCCACATGGCATCTCACCCTATGTCCCACATGACATCCCATGTCCAACATGGCATTCCATCTTATGTCCCACAGGGCATTCCACCATATCTCCCACATGACATTCCACTATATCTCCCACATGACATTCCACCACACAGTGTCTCACATGGATATTCCACCATATGTCCCACATGGCATTCCACCATGTCTCACATGGCATCCCATGCTATGACCCACATGGATGGCATCCCATGCTATGACCCACATGTCTCCCATCCTACATGTGTGTCCCACATTAATCCAACCATATGTACCACATGACATCCCTCCCTGTCCCACATGGCATCCCTCCCTGTGTCCTGCATCAGTGGCTTCCCACCTGATGTCCCACATGGCATCCCACCATATGTTCCACAAGGTATCCCTCCCAATGTCCCAATGACATCCTACTTCATGTACCACATGGCATCACATCCCATGTTTCCATGGCCTCCCACCCTATGTCCCACATAGCCTCCTACCCCATGTCACACATGGCATCCTACCCTATGTCACACATGGCATCCTACCTTATGTCACACATGGCATCACAACCTATGTCACACTCTGTGTTACTAGTGGCATTCTACCCTGTTCCACATGGCATCCCACCCCATGTCCCACATGACATCCCATAGGCTCCATAAGAAGTCTCATCCTAGCTATCACAGTCACTGATTGAGCATACTATGTATGAAAGTGTCAGTTGATATAATAGCTTATATGCAAATGACTTGTTGAAATGGGGTGGGACGCCATGTCCCACATGACATCCCATGCCCCACATGACATTCCATCCCATGGCAATCCACCCTATGTCCTGCATGGCATTCCACCACATATCCTACGTGGCATTCCACCCTGTTCCACATGGCATCCCACCCCATGTCCCATATGGTATCCCACATGTCATCCCACCCTATGTCTCACATGACGTCCCATAAGCTCCATAAGAAGTCTCATCCTAGCTATCACAGTCCCTGAATGAGCCTACTATGTATTAAAGTGTCAGTTCATATAATAACTTATATGCAAATGAGTTGTTGAATAAGAAAATAAGTGGTTTAATTATAATTATAGCTGGTGTGTACATCTTCATGATGTAAAAACGACTTTAATTAATATGCATAGTGGGCCGGGGCTTAATATGAGTTTGTAAACAAAAAGCTTGTAAGCACTATATCTTAAAAAGTATGAACTGGATTCTTGCATGTGTGGTACACAGATAGCTCATGATCTGCAGATGTGTTCTGTTTTTGGCAATTTCAGACATTAATAAGTGGGCGGGGCAGAAAGTGATAAATGAGCAACTGTGTCTGTTTTGCATCACATTGGGCATGATAATTTTGTTGGTTATTGTGTACATGCTTATATTATCAAGATATCATTAATATGCATGGTGGTGTGGCTAACTTTTAAATTGTTAAATGATGTAAACACCATACTGTATTTCATTAACAATATATCAGATTCATGCTATATGTGGTACACAGATGGCTTATGGTCTGTACATTTTCTAATGGTGTAGTAATGTCCTGAATATTAATGAGTAGACAGGGCTTACTGAAAAATTCTTGAAATAGGATAAATGAGCACCGGTTTTTGCATCATAATTGCTATGTAATGCTGTTAATTATTGTGCAAATGCTACTGTTGTCAACATTTATATTGATCTACATGGTGGGTGTGGCCTATGAATAAATATCATGAAACAAATATTGCTGCATGATGTGCAATGACATGACAGTTAATACAAATTTTGCAAATCAATCAACTTATGAAAAACAAAAGCATCGGAACCACAAAACCTTTAGCTCTGGTTATCAAAGGTTGCATATTACGCTGAAATGGCTATTTTTTACGCATTACTGGTACATATCTATGTCCAAATAATTGCTTCCGACGTACAAAATATCAGTTAAATGAACTTACGTCCACAAATTCTGCATAAAATTTACCAAAATCCTAAATATACAGCAATTGGTTAATCAAATCATTACAAGATAAAGAGTTTTATATTACAATTATAAGCGAAATATGATCAAATATCTAAATGTTTGACCTTTTATTCCATTTTGTTGTTGTTCCCTATGCGTTGTATATTACTCACGTTTATAGCTAGCTACTGTAGCTGTTAGTATACGGTACGGCCCTGTACTTGGGCACAACGTTGTTATGCAATGCTTGTTGTTTATACTGTACATGTACTGTTTGCACTGAATGTACTGTTATGTCATGTGTGTATGTAGTGAGATAACATCTTACTCAGTATACCCTACATGCTACACACTACTTGCAATACTGTACAGCCGATGCATATGGCTACAGTACACAGTCGTATGTTATCTGACTAGTGTATATGGTGTATTGGCGGTGGACATGATAGTTATTGATTAGATAATGGAATAATAGGAATACATGTACTGACATAAAGCCTAGTACAGTAATACTAAAGCTCTATTTATGCCTGTAATTTTGAAAGTTACGACTAAAAATTGAAGTCATACCATCAAAATAAAAAATACCGTAATGACAGTTACACAACCATTTTTTTTTTTTATTGGAAAAGCAAACTTTGCTGGTTTTGGCTCCACCCTGAAATCATATAAGGGTAAAATTAGTACCATTTGAAAATATTCCATTAGATCTATCAAAATATTGCTTTTCTGTGTGGGTTTTTATTGAAATTTACAACAACATTACAAAAATAATTTGTATTTAATTTTCGGTCAATATTATTATGACAAGTCAAATTGTTCAAATCTTAATCAAATTTTTCATGAAGAAAACGAGCTGGAGGAATCATTTAAAGGTAAGGACACCAATGGTCAAGCTGGGAAGAGGCACAAGAAGTACCAGAATAGGTGAGATCAACAGCATCCTACTTCGGTGTACCGTTTTGTCGTTTGTGTTGTTTTGTGTACAGTGTATGTTGTGTAGGTCTACGTGTACGTACAATATGTACTTTGTACATTGTTTGAAAAATGCTGAGGGCAAAAAAAAGGAAACATTTTCAGTTACCAATTCGTACTTTCTGTGCTCTAAATTACCAAAAGTGGTAACAATTTAAAGGAAATTTTCTGCACATTTCAAATTTGTTAACTACTACATTGTCATTACCTGTATACTAAAAAGAAATATTCATAAAGATAAGTTTGGACACCAGATATGCAAAATAGTGATGTGATTGGCATAATATTTGCATACTTGACTGGAAAATTATGCACACCAATGTAAAGTTTAGTCTTAACTTTCAATATAAATTTAACCTGTAACAGTAGAATATTAAGAGAAATTTGTGAAAAATTCCTTATAAAAAAGTTTCCTAAAACCAAACCTGTGTTTTGGACACCCTGGGTAGAGTAAGGTTTGATTCAAATCACATATTCTTAGGGCACTACTGAAACTTCAAAGCCATGCACCATTTTTTTATATCAAAATCCATTCAATACCCCACAAATTGTTTACCTAAATGAAGGCATAACCTCCATCTGATCCCATTGGTTGAATGAATACACTTTCATATGATGATTAAAACTTAAAAAATTGAATATTTTGATATCTATAAATTTGAAGACTTACCTAAAATAACCAAGACATCTGCAGGATTCTTGGATGTGAGGTTTGCACCATAGCCAGCAGCAGCTCCAAACACCAGACCAGCAGCCAATGAGGCAACACTACCTGATATAGAAAAGATATGAACGAAGTGTTTCAAAGGTCTATGGCCAGGCAAAAGCAAGTATTTTCTGTTTAGATACCTATAAAAAAGGGTTATGATTAACATCATCTTTAAATTTTGAAGACAAAATAAAACATATTTAGTGTTAGACTTGGTATGAAAGTTTGGCCACTTGTAAATAGCGGATTGGGTCCAAAATGGATTAAAATGAGTAAAAATAGATCCAAATGGATAATCGAACAAAATAAACAGTGTTCCTATTTTGATCCATTTCGCTATGTACAACTTGGCCATGAAAGTATTTCAATATAGAAGGCAAACACACGTGACAAACCATTCCTACTATAAGGTACACAAGAGGTGATCAAGTTTAAAACAGAGAATTGAGTACAATTGACATGGTAAGAGGCTAGGTGTGACATCACACAATTACAATATTTGTGTATTTTATTGAGACATGTCATTAATAAAACTTGGGCACATGAACAGAATGACAATGTTTTTTTTCTTTAGATTATTTAAAATAAACCTATTCAAACAAATGATAAAAACTACCATTTTTGCCATGATTTATAACTGACAACAATTACAACTGACCAAGATTTGGAGATCAGATGAAGACTCAAAATCATATCAAATTCATTCATTCATGCAAATCCATATCACACTATTTTAATGTACTGTACCTAGACTTGTGTTATATAATGAACATGACAGGTCATATATGGTCAAATGCTAAATGCCCTGAACCAAAGGACAGTTTATGTTGTACTAATGAATATTCATACAACTTAATGGCAATGAACTTTGATGCCTTTCAAAAAATATGCCACACTTATTTGCTTACCAGCAAAACTCTGTTCCTATGTTGTGACTTCAGTGAAACAATTTTAAATACTTTTTGTTTATACAGGTAGAAAGGGCAATGAGATTAGGCTCTAATCAATTATCACACACTGTTTAATTATTACATTTATTAAAGATGAATATATTACATCAACTGGTAGAATATTCCACAAATAAATACTCCTGATAAGTTCAACAATCTTATCAGTTCACGTGTAGGTCAAAATAAGAAAACCAGACCACCATGTAATATACTCTGGACACCAACCCATCAAGGATCAATAAAATAGCACTCACGATTTTCCAAAGAAATGCAGTACAATAATTTACCATTTTTATTTGACCTCTAATCTTTGACCTATAAAGCGACATGTCATAATTTTACACAGTTAGATTGTTATCTGACTAGTTTTGAGGGATAGAAGTCCAATCAAGTACTTTATTTCATGATAGGGGGACCTTATGCATTTCATGATGGGGGACCTTAAGCATTTGTCAATTGCATAAGTCACCGCTACTACCAGCAATGTCAGTCAAATGTAAGTCATTGACATAAGAAACATGACTCACATGTGCATCATTGTACCAAATTTTCAGTCACCAGCGTGACTATGGGGTAAGTCAATTTACTTTGAACAGACCTATTCACTTTGTACAGAGGTGACTGATTTGGGGTAGACCTAAGTCATTTCAAAAGAAATGTCAATTATCTAAGTAACCGAGGAGTGCATCAATGTACTTGTTTTTTTGTTCACCCACCTTGGTGCAATGACTCGCCTTATCTGGGGTGTAGGGTTGAGTCACACAATTGACAAGTGCATTACAATGAAGTTACGGACTTAGATTTGGAAGTTGTCCTTTCTCTGCGGGCGTAGTCGTAGTGATGATGGAGTAGGAAGTTGTCCTACAGTAGCTTTCTTTACAGGCGTAGTTGTAGTCACAGTGCATAAAAATGATGCGACATGAAAATTATTATTATTTCTGCCAACAAAGTTTGAGGGAAGTTATGTTTGTTTGCTTGTTTGTCTGTCATCAAGTTATCTCAAGAATAGATGATTGGATTTGGATTAAATTTGGTGTGTGGTTTTGTTACTCCTTAAGGAAGAAGTGAATAAAATTTAAGACATATTGGAACAGGGAAGGGTGCAAATGGGGGTGGGGATATGTTTTTGGCTCTGTCTGTCATCAAGATATCTCCAGAACTCATAATTGGATTTGGATTTAATTTGGGATGTGGTTTTGTTACTGCTTAAGGAAGAAGTGATTAAAATTGAAAGGGCAGAAATTGTGGGGTGGGGATGTTTAAGGATGAGATCTGTCAAGACTTAAATTTTTAAAGTTGAAACTTTCCAATGGAATGTGCTGAACAACTGACTGTGCACTCTAAATGAAGATCTAAACAATTAATTTTCTGGTCTGAAAGAGACACATCAAGTGTTTTCTGGAATCAATGAAAATGAAGCAATTGGTTTCTGCGATGAACGGAAAATGATGGAATAGAGCTCAAACAATGATGCTCCACTTAAATAAAACTTAAAACAATGGTATGGTCTTGGAAGAAATCCAGTCAGATGATCATCTTCAAGTGTTCAGATTGCAAATGCTCATTACAGATCAAAACTTGGCGATGAATCTTGGTGGGCCTAGGATTTTTGAGGTAGATTATATTAGGTATGGGGATCAAATGAACTCTACCATTATTTTAGGCATGTTGGAATTGCAATGGGGTGGGGGTATGCACTCTAGAGAATGCTAATATTCTAATCAGTGACTGGGAATGCGCCTGTGGAGGCGTAGTGGATACTTTTAATATTATGCCGACCTTGACAATTTTAGCTACAGCCTACAAGGTAATCTCATTTCTTTAAAATTTGGAGGTTGTATAGAAAAACCAGTTACTCAAAAAAACCTTTGAGATTTTAAGAAGTTTGTACAGAGAAGTAAAAGGAGATTTTTCCATCTAGACTATTATTACAGCCTTGGCCGTACGGGACCATCTTACTTATGGGGGCGGTGACTTTTTGCCCGACTCAAAAAGCTGTTACGAAGGTAAAATAGCAGTGAATCTGTAAATTACATGATTAATTCTGAGCAATGGTTTGACTAGAGTTTTTGGCTTTTTGGGGGGATGAGGGAGGGGGGGAGGGAGGGGGTTTCCGGGATTTTTGGGAGGTTTTTCAATTTGGGGGAAATATCTAGCAATTTGCCACTTTTCGGGGAATTTTTACGTTCTTTTTAACATTTGAAGTCTGTGTTACAAACACTGAGCGAAGAGTGCTTTAGTTCAAAATTTTAATTGTTCTCATTTTATTATTTTTCTATTATTTTCTTTCGTGTTTCACTTTTACTGTATATGGAACTACATATCAAAAAAGTTTTTGACGTTCTTAATATTTTGGTGGAAATATTTCAAAAGTTAACAATTTTACCTGACTATTTGGAATACCATATATTTCGGAATAAAACATGAAAATCTCAGTAAGTTAAACTTGTTTATTCTTATTTCGCCAATCCTTTTTATTTCACCTATCATTTTAGTTTTAGTTTATATTAATTTATTCAATTTTCATTTTATGATCTATAATAAATGTCCGCGCCCGCCCCGATGCAGATGCAAGTTGCGTTGGGGCCACGTTGCGTCCTTACTTTTCAAGTTGTAATTTTGTGTTGAACTTATTGAAAATAAATAATGATCATAAATCTCTGTGGTACACTGCAGGGACCTGTTATTAGATAGCAGGTCCCTGCTTTGAAAAGACACGGGAATTGAAATACTTAACTTTGCTTAAAATGGCAATTTGCATCAGTTTAAAAGTATTATCTGAAAGACATTGCGAGAAATTTGCAGGTTCGGTACATGTGCAGATATTAAATATTACACACAGTAAACCGAGGACTTTCCTCGCTAAAAAAAATGAGAGCTGTGATTGAAAAGTAACGGTCATGATAGTATCTTTGTATTTAAAAATCAAATCGCAAGTTGCAGGAAAACCAATACCCCGTTTTTGGCTTCGAGAATGTTTTTTTCTTTGCCGCTTTACCGGCGCTTCACCGGCGCTGTACCACCGTTAAAATTACTACCGCAATTGTCAAACTGCTCGCATCAGTACTGTACTCATTAATATGCATGTTATCCCCACCAAAAACAATAGGGCACATCTACAGACCAAGGGCTATCTGTGTATCATATAATACATTAATCCAGTTTACTATTCTTGAAATACCGTATTTACAAGCTCTTTCAACAAAATCATATTAAGCCCCGCCCACTAGGCAAATTAATCAAATTCAACGTTTTAATGCCATGAACATGTACACACCAGCTTACATCATAATTTAACCAAATATGAAACAAAAGAAGACATGCTGTTGTTAGAATAAAAGCATTTCAAGATTTTTACATTAAACCCTGCCTACTCATCAATATACATAACATCACCATCACAAACAATA
The DNA here is from genome assembly GCA_020152595.1 of Chiridota heheva. Lineage (NCBI taxonomy): Eukaryota > Metazoa > Echinodermata > Holothuroidea > Apodida > Chiridotidae > Chiridota > Chiridota heheva. The sequence continues at coordinate 215,297 of JAIGNY010001548.1, read as the reverse complement.
GGGCACATCTACAGACCATGTATATGAATTTATATTCACTACCATAACATTATAACATATATACAGACCATGACCCATATGTGTACCTGATATAGCATAAATCTGATGTATCGTTCATGGAGTACGGTATGGTGTTTACATCATTTAGCACTTTCACATTAAGCCATGCCCACCATGCATATTAATGTTATATGCTGATAACATAAGCATGTACACAAGAACCAACAAAATTATCATACCCAATATGACGCAAAATGGACATACGGTTGCTCATTTATCACTTTTTCACTTCTGTGTACAAAATATGACATGAATTCAGTATACCATTCTTGAGATACCGTGTCTACAAGCACTTTTCAGCAAAATCATATTAAGCCCCATCCACAATGCATATTAATGAAATTCAACATTTTAACATCATGAACATATACACACCAGCTAACATCCTAATTAGACCAAAGATGAAACAAAACAGATATGTGCTTGTTAAAATATGAACATTTCAAGATTATTACGTTAAGCCCTGCCTACTCATTAATATGCATATATACATATATATAAAATATAAAAACAAAAACAATAGGGCACATCTGCAGATCATGGGCTATCTGTGTACCACATATGACATGAATCCAGTTTACCGTTCTAGAGATATCGCGTTTACGAGCTGGCCATCACATACATACATAGATACATACAAACACACACACAAACATACACGCCATCATGACCGCAAAGATTCTGAATTATATCGCATCGCAAACAAAAATGAATATGATAATGGTTCATCTATCTATTTTTGTTGATTAATTTTCTTCGTTTTAGGGCCCGGCCATCTATCTTGTAGGCTTCAGTGTGCCTGACTTATGACTGAAGGGCCCACAGAAAGGAAGGCCCAATCTATATACCTTTTTTGGTGGTCTCAACATATGATTGAACATCACAATCTAAATAAAAACAAAAACAAAAAAAACAACACAAGTATTGTTTTTATTCTTATTAAAAAAAAGTATAGGTCAAGAAAATGTGTATGTCACGAAACTGGCCATTATCCCAAAAGTAACAAAGGATCTCCTATTCAGATGTAGTTTTCCAATTGTGGAGCTTGTCATATGCAAATGAATTTTCCTGTATTTTAACGTCTATTAAAAATTAACATGTCCAAAATTATTTAAAAGTCAATGAATTAGATACAATTCGATTCTGAAGTTTGATGACCTTTGTCACTGCACACAGTTTGATATGCATTTTATACAAGGCCCCAACTGCATGGGGATGGTATAAGCTCATAATACTCATCCAAACATTTGGTCAAATAAACAAATTTACCCCAAAAGCGTACTTTCCCTGCCTGCACGAATGACAGATGTTCTCCAATCATTCTCTTGGGCGCTAGTAAAAGTACACCTAACAAACTTTCGCAGAAAACACCATTTAATGTCATACTAATAATGGCTTATTATATCCCTACATTTCCTTGTGTCCATTGATGACCAGAAGCTAGTTTGCCTTTGCTCATATCAGATAGCAATGAAAAGTGAAATTATCCTTGTGGCCTTTTTTATATCTATTTTTTTAAGTACAAGATGTTGCTGGTCCATATTTATACAAATTCCTTTGTTAACTCCCTGAAAAAAAAATCATTATCCTCCTCAAATGCTTGCTATATCTTTAATTTTTGTACATGTGATCCCTCTTCCATCCAAATTGAATGTCTGAATTTTATGAAACCAATGTTTCCTCGCGCCTGTTATCAACACATGAATCTTCATACCCAGTTCATTCTTGGCAAAGTAATACTGATGTGCTTGACGTCATTGTGGACATTTCTTTGGTTTATGCAAATTGTTAGGCATTGATCGTTTAATGGGGTAAAAAATTATAATCGTTTGTACATCTCATAGGAAAAAACTAACAACTACTGTGGTTTATAAACAAAGAAAGGAGTCTCCGGCAAATGTAAGGTGAGTAGAAAATGTAATTAAGATTCCAGTGTTGTCAAAAAGAGGAATTTTCATATACGGTTTGAAAGTCGCGGTAGGAGGGTGACCCACCTTGTTAAATATTGTAATGAACCAAGCCAGCCTAGGCTTAGAAAACAGCACACCAAGAGGGAAATTTACGTCTCAGATCTCTGACATTTATTAAGAACAACTCCAACAACAACTCCAACAGTGCATACAATCTTACTCACCCATAATTGCTTTCTTCCACAACTATGGGAGAGTAATTCTGTTATTGTTTACCCTATCAGACTTCTTGCTGCAGTCAGACCTAAAACTGAACTGATAAGAACTGGCAGATTTCTATTGGTGATGGGTTGTTCAAACTGGCTGCTAAAATCCCATCGCCTTAGCCAAGCCTAATCGAACAGATTTAGGCTGGCTAGGCTTATGACTGGTCACTGCAACAATCAGCACACACACCCCAAGCACTAAAAACAAAACTGAGTCTGGTGTGAAATGAAATAATCTTACTGTGAGGTTGTGCATGCTGGCAGCTGAGATTCCATTGCCTTAGCCAAGCCTGTTAGGCTGGCTAGGCTTCTGTTATGGTCAACACAGCTGCCAGTCTGAATTCCTCCAGCTCTGAAAACACTGAATTCCTCCAGCTCTGAAAACAAACTGTGTGAAGTGAAATGAAATACTCTTACTGTGAGGTTGTGCAGGCTGGCAGCTGAGATCACATCGCCTTTAATAGCCAAGCCTCTAAGGCTGGCTAGGCTTCTTTATGGTCAAATACAACTGCCAGTCTGAAATCCTCAAGCTCTGAACTCCAAGAATTGACGCTGGTGTTAAACTGTGAGGTTGTGCAAGCTGGCAGCTAAGATTCCATCACCTTAGCCCAGCCTTAGCCTAACAGGCTGGCTAGGCTTCTGCTCATTTACTTGTGCGCTTGGGTTCGTTTAAATACTCATGAATATAAATTAACGGTGTCTCTCATTGACTTCCCAGTTTGGATAGCCCAATTTAAACAGCATTTTTTACTTAATTTCTTATTAAATGTGTAAAACAATGTAACAATATAAGAAGAACATACACCTATTAATGATTTTCAATTCAAATAACAAATGAATAATAGAAATAAATAAACTTTGTGTTAGGTAACAGAAAGAGTAAAATTGTTATAATTTTGGGGTATGGAAAATATACGTTGACTTAAAGAATATGTATCACACCCTCCGAAGTTTTCCTATACAAGGGAGGTACTGACTATTGAAGCCCTATATATGAATATTGAAATTATTATAAAACTTTTACTGATCCTCACTTTTTCGGATAGAATATGACCTCATGAATATGCATATTGTGACATGTGCTTTGTTTACACATACTATAACACAACAAAAGGCATGTAAACACATGTGTTTTTGCATGGTAAATCATGATTTATTCCGTGTTTAATTGAGAAGCTGGCCATCAAAGAATCAGCAAATGTTTACAACTTAGAAATTACAAATTATATTTGACATATGTATTGTTTCCTTTAAGTAAGATACAGAATATGGCCGTAGGAGTGGCACTATAATATACACTGTAAGCTTTGAAACTTTTCTATAAGCAGTTTGGCATATGGTTTAGGGCTTTATTGATTGTAGGCCTAGTATTAGCAAGTACTTGTACTCCAGTGTAGTGTAGTGTACTGTCATTCTCAAGTAAATTAGCATACATGTCCTTCCCATTAACCTACTGTATGTAGATAAGCTTATGATCTAAGTTACATAACATGATGGTCTAAAATGGAAAATTCACTGTCCTTGTTCACCGCATAAAATTATGATCAAATTAAAGTAAAGTTGATGATTGAACCGTCAAAGTTGGGAGGCATTACTTCGTAAGTTATTTTGTGCTTGCATTGTGCACGCATGCAATAATGTTACTAGTAATAGTATGAATATTTTGCTCCAAATATATATTCTTTAATTTCGTTTAATTAATTAGTCAAATAGCATTTTGCTTTAAAATATATATATATTTGTTCTTTATATGTAACATCACCTAAGCGGCGTAGCTGATTCAATGATTATGATATTTCTCACGTCACTTCAAGAATTTTGTTGGTAACAATTTTGAATCATTTAAAAGATTTTAGTCATCTTGATATCTAGAGCAAACTCTCATCTGTGTAAAACACTAAAAATATCACGTGGGGTGCTGTCATTTCATGCGGGCTACATCGGCACAAAATAGTACTTATGACCTGTCAAACGTTGTGTGGAGTAATTGCAGAATATCCCGCGTCCCTGGTGTACGAGAATCTAGAGCAATGGGGCTACACTGGGTCAATGGTATTTGCTATACATTTTTGAAGCTTTCGCAATTTCAAGAAACAAAGGCTACGGGGGCTACACTGGAATTGGTAGCAACTTGAGAGTTGGAGGCTACAGGGGATACGTTGGAATCAGGAAGATGTCTTTTACACAATGCATACTCAAGATTAGTGGGCTACGATGCGGATTTTGACAATTCGAGAGTGAAGGGCTATGGGGAGACACTGGGAAAATAGGTCTTGAAAGTTTGTTCGAGAGAATAGGGCTACAGGGCTACACTGGTATTTTACTTTCAGTGTAGCCTTGCTACAGAGGATACCTTCAATAATGCGGGGTATTCTGCAATTGTGCCTTTCGTGTACATCATGTAAGATAGTACTAGTACGTGTTGCAAATAATGTTTCTTTAATGGGATATATTATAAATCTGACATTATTATTGTATTATTTATTTTGTTTGTAGTAAACTAGTATTAGTGATTGACTCTTTTTTTCTAAATCTTTTAAATTTTTGGAATGACTGGATGAGAAACAATGACTTAAAGATGGCCATGGTCAAACCCAGATATGCCACAATGATTTTGGCATAACTGCAGAATAGTATATCCTGCATTGATTTGAATGCAAACACATAGTTTTGCTGTTGTTTACCTACATATTTACCAGCACAAGGCTAGTGGTATGAAACATTTATAGAATACCATGAGTTTGTATACAAATATTAGTTGATGAAGCCCTAACTTGGCCTAAAGTACTGCATACAGAAAGTCAAATTATTCAAACAAAATTATTCATGTGCACTGCTTTATAGGACATGCACTTGTGAAGCTATTTTTAAAATAACATTAATTTCATTTTTTAGCGCTCTCATACTGTTTCGTAATTTTCTTGCAGATGATTTGCAACGATTTCAGAACAGACAGGAGCATTGACGTCATCATCATTGATTTGAGACGGACAAACCTGTCATGGACTGACACAGAATGTCAACAGTAGCTGATAGTTTACTTGCTTCATCAAGTATTCACGTTAGTTATAAGAGTTTTGTTGTTAATATCAACCCATAATGTGTTAAATGCTGAACAGAATTATCTTTAAATTACAACAATTCAATTTCTTAGTTAATTTTTCAGTGAGTATTCACTAATCAAAGTTGAAAGAATTTTTAATGTATGCAAAACTTGTGGTATAATGAAGACAAGACAGTTGAAAACCTTTAATGTAATTTTGTAAATTTCTGTCCTACATTTCAGTCACTGAAAATTACTGACTCTCAGCAGCATAGCCAGAGTAAAACTAAGTGTGTGTGTTTGTGGGTGTGTGTGTGGGGGAAGGGGGGGGGATTAAAATAAAAGTATGTGGGGGTAAAAAAGGTAGGGTAACACATTTACGGGTCAAATGTGCATAACTTTTGGTAGAAAGTCACTCAAGCTATTGCATTTTAAGAGGAATATTACCATGGTTTACATGGCATTATTTAAGCAATCCCTAAGCAAAAACATAGACTCATAAAATAACAATCTGAAGGATCAGTGGTGTTCCTGTTCATATAGCTTTGGAGAAAGATAATAAGTTATAGAAAAAATACCATGTTCTAGTAAAGAAATTCATAGGTTTATTCATAGATTTTCTCTTTGTGATGTCACAAAAGTTCAATAAAACTAGCATATTTCTAGGCCTTAAAATTCCAAATGCTGTAAATTGGTAAATTGTTAACCATTTTTAATTGAACTCTTTGCTATTCTCCTGGTTTATAGCATTTTTTAATGTTCATGTTCTTGCTATCTGTACATAGATTGTAAAGTATAAGCCCACTTTGGGATTAATTCAACACCACTTACTTGGCAGAGATTCCCTTGCTATGGTTTTGTTTACAGCTTTTAAATATCAATTGCGACAACTATTCTTTGAAATTCTTTATAGATCCTTTGTTGTAATTTCTAGTGTAAATGTATAGGACTGCCCTGCTGGAACAAACTGCTGTGAAGGTATAAAAGACTGTAAACAAATTCACAGCTGAACTTAAGGATTACTAGACAGACCAAAAGAGGGAGGGCATATTTTGAATCCGCCCCAAAATTGAATGCTTATCTAGGACGCAATGGCATAGTAATTTTCTGGTTGTGTTGTGGATAATATATATATGTCAAATTTGCAAACACGACTGCCCTCACTTTCCGTTCTAGTGCTCCTTTTATCGCTTTCCTGACAATCGCATAACTGCTCAGCTTTTGTACACTTATTATTCATTTAAAAATATAGAAAATAAACACTTGAATTGTATTTTTATTTGTCTTTTAAAATTATTTCCAGTACTCTTCAGATGTTTTAATTTGCAGTTATTGCACAAACAGGTCTGCTGTAATTGATGGTACCCTACAGGGATGAAGAACAAAATTATTGGGGCAGAGTGGACTGTGGATCAGTGTAGACATGTGTAAAGCTGCTGAGAAGGGACAATACTAAAAAGGACCTGGGTCGACTGCTCTTCTTGTTATTCTGATGAACCAAAAATCAAGAGCTTCTTTAATAGTTATACTGTATGTGGATCAAAGGTATACTTTAAAAACTAAGGATATGATTCTATGGTAAAATAATTGTTTTCGATTGAGGGAGAACATTCATTAATTTATAAAAAATAATATGCATGGTTATGGTCAAAAATAATTGGAAATATTTGTTAATCAATTATAATTTTGTATTCAATCTACTTAAGTATTTATGAAGACTATAAATCTTCAAATGATCAAATCTTAATATCAGTCCATGCAACGTTGAAATACCATTCTAGATTAATCCAAAATTTCTATAGAGGTTTTTGAAGACTTGAATGAAACCATTCATTATAGGTTTACAAGTACAGTAGAAGGGTAATTATTAATTCACGTGGTGAAACACTGCCACATGCCCCTCAAGTAATGACCATTTTCACTGTTCAATTTGTTTCATTGTTCATTGCTACTAGCAATATATCATAAAAATTACCTTGGTATTCACAAGACAAATATATTCACCCTGATCTAAATTTCATTTGTGTTTTAAACTTACGTTGAAATTACAAGAAAATATTCAGTCACGTACCCGAAACATCTGAGTAAAATCTTTCCGTCAAAATAGCATTTGACCGCTGTATTAGCATTATAAGAAGATCACCTGCCCTTTTGTTTTAAGGAGACTTCAAACCCATCTTGTGATTGCCTGCTTTTGAGGATGTGGCCTCCAATGGATCTTTTAAAGGGTCTTCTAGTGGGCTAGATAGAATATCTGACATTGATCAGGAGGTTGGTCCCTGATAGCCCTCCAGTGTACAGTATGTCTGTTTCTTTACCTACAGTTGATATGAATGGGCCTACCACTTTGCTTCTGCTCTTGAAATGATGCACACACCTTACAAGGTTCCAGTTCTATGATGTTGCTTCCATGGTTTTACTTGCTCATTATGCAAGTGTGAATGGTACATGTACATATTTTAAGGGCCAATGAACACTGCGCCCCCATTAAGCTTCCTCTGAATTACCATCTGGTTCC